>JADANN010000187.1:600000-1109062 GCA_018806985.1 Angiostrongylus vasorum
ACAGGCTAAGCTAAGAAACTTTGTTTCATCGGCCATACTCGCTACACCTCTCGTCTATTCACTACCACTTCTTCAAGCATCTCGATAACTGATTGTGAGAAAAATGTTTCAGAAGCCAACTCGAGGCCGAAAGTGCCTTCAACGGCTTTATGGCCTCCAGAAGCTTAGAACTTTATTCATGGAACTGGTATGAACAAACTTGTTTCTTATTTGCAAAAGTGTGTGGATTCTATCGGTTTGTATTTTGATTAATAAAGTTTATACGAAGCTGAAATATGCCACTTTGGAGATACGAGTTAGAATCGGAGACTAATTCCCGGAGAAATTAGTACATTCACTGACGTGTGTAGGACGGATATATAAATTAACACGCAGAGCCATAGTACGAGGAAGAAAAGAGTTATAGAGCACCGTGTCCACTCATAGAACGATGGAGCAAAGTTTCTTCCATAAATTTGTTGAGGTACCAATTTTTGAAATACATTAATCACCGAAAAATTATCGATTGGTCTCGAAAACTGGCATCGCTTGTTATAGAGGATAAAAGGATAAAAGGATAAAGCTCTCGGCATTGATGAATCCTTGAAAGATGCGTCCATGCAGCATTCGACTTCATTAACTATCGTTGGAGGTGATTGAATGCATATCTGGCCTTCACAATGACTCGCGATGGCTTACCAATGTATCGATATAGTGTTGCTATCCTCCCAGACAAATCCGGTACCAATTTGCCGGCCCCGGAGGGATCGATTCCACGTGTGTGTCGCAGTGTCGCAGATCGCTTGTTATATGAAGCACGATTTTTGACAAGCAACTCATCCCATTGTTAATCGCTATGGTGATTCATGGATGTTACGCTGAACAGGCCGGTATGGAAAGCACAAAGTTAACACTGCAATATTCTTTGCATACATCATAGAACTTTAATAAATGTAGATAGCAGTATGACTGGATGACGGGCGACTTTCTGCCACACAAACGATGGGTCACTTGCCCCACCCTTTGTCCCGTTCATCGAGTGATTCGAGCGGGCGCCAGTAAACCTTTCCACTTCTCCCTTTTGCGTGCAGGATAGTCCAGTGGGTTCTACTCCTTCCAGGGTTTTTGTGAACATCGCTAACGGCTGTTGATCATTGGTTCTTGTTCAGACGCACCACTTATTCAGGCTACCTAGTTTTCGACGTTTTGCCATGCATCGGACTTTGTGATATTTGGAATATTATATGAGTCTGTGATAGTTATTGAACGTCCGTGCGTGACAGCTCCCCAAGCAGCTCGGTTCCTCGTGCTGAACTTTGGAGCTAAATCGTCCATCATGGTGACTTCACGCCACAGGCATATACAGCTGGTGTATTTGCATATATTCAACAAGTGCAGCGTGAATCCGTTCTTCACAAATGTCTTTTGGTGGTATTTATTGGAAGGCAAATCTTATAAGAGTGATTTTCTCAGCAGAGCATAGGTCATGTAATTACCTACCATCGAATCCCACTTCCATTTTGTCCCACTCCAATATCCGTGCCACGTTCGCGAGGATGTAAATAGTTTTGACAAGATAGTATTGCATTGCCGAGCCGCTCTGTTTACGTCGATGTTAATATCTTAAAAAACCGAGTTTCATTAATCCTCGTTAACAATAATCATTAACTTTCTACATGACTGAGCTGACACGAGGTTGGTACAAAATTTCTATTCGACTGGTGTTTCGGCGACTTCATCTGTTTCAGAGCTGCATTGGTCATCCGAATCGATGGTCGATGTGGGAGTTCGTTTTTTTATCGAGTCGAATCCAGTGGAGAGAACACCGCGCGAACGGGGAACTTTACTTAGCGATGGGCTTTCGTATAGGACGGGTGTACATCTATTGCCATCATCCTGTACGATCTACTTTCTTCTGGACAGTGCGTCCTACAGCAGATACTTCATGCTGCCACATAGCGTTGTTAATGTCGTTATATAATAATAACATTAGGGGCGGGCAGCGCAATGGTAGCGATGCAGGTGCTCTTTCTACTCTGTCCAAGGCTTTCTATGGCTCTCATCTCTCTGTGGTCGGGAAATTGCTGCTAGACTTGTCAGTGGAAAGTTCACTCTGTGCACTCAGGTGTGAACGCTCCAATCTCGGATCGACTGGATCAGCATTCAACAACAACCCCAAATAGCAGCCGAACCCACGCCCGAAAAGTTCGAAGCCGTTCGTGAATGGTGGATGCGAGGAAACAGATCGACTTCAACGAATGCTAGAGTCCGCATAGTTTGTGTAAAAAACGCGTCGTGTGTAAGAAATAAAACAAATAAGTGGTAGCATTCTGTTGGTGAAGTCCGTGTATAGTTTACGAAGAGTCGTTGTGTATTGAGTAAGGACGCCCCTGCTGTTCAGAACTTCCATAACCACTTCTGTGTCCAGTGAATCAAAAGGTTTTTTTAAGGCCATAAAAATGAGACAAAACAATCTCCTGTGCTTTCGCGATACTTCGATGAATGTCGTGGTCCTGTGGGTGCGGTCTGTCGTATTGAAACCTTTTTGAAACCCGTTCTCACCAATATCTTTGCGTATATACAAAAGGTACATAACTATCTGTCGTAACAGTAACAAGTGGTCACTTTCAATCCATCAACATTTCAGTGCAAGTTCAAGCACATTTTGATGCGCGTTCAGAGTTACAATTTCCTACATAGAGGCGCGCCCCATAGTTTCGCGGCAAACCGTTTCGAAAATTCACGATGAATGAAATCAATGGTTATATTCATAATCTTAACCTTTTTATTTACTGCTTATTATTTTTAACGGCAGGGTATGTTGCGAAATATAACTTCTATAATGCTGAGATATTTGCAAAACTCCGGACCGAACGCGCTATTGTCCTTTCCGCGAAGGGGAGTAACGCGTTCACCACCACACCATGCGGGTCCTTCGTTTCGCCTGTTTCTGAGCTATTTCTGTCGATCTTTTGCCATCAGCAATCACCCGTCAGCGGGATTGATCTGGGGAGCCCAAATCGACATTGAACCCAGTTAAGCTGATGCTATAGTTTTAATCACAATCTCAACCTTTTTATTTTTATTGATTTGGGCTCCCCAGATCAATCCCGTTGTCGGGTGATTGCTGATGTCAAAAGACCGATAGAACTAGCTAAGGGACATGCGAAACGAAGGATCCGCATGGTGTGATGGTGAACGCGTTACTCCCCGGAAAGGACAATAGCGCGTTCGTTCCCTACCGCAGACACCTGTGGTTCGAAGTTTTGCAAACAAATATCTCAGCATTATAGAAGTTATATTTCGCAATGGTTATATGTTCACTTATATTTGTAATACAATGAGGGCGCGTGTAGCGCAGTGATCGGAGGCGCCGTGCTATGCTCTTGGGTTCCATCCCGTACCTTAGCTCCACAAAACCTTCCATTGCTCTGTGGTCAGTGAAATGCCTTGTCTGGGAGGATAGGAGCACTGAGGCGATATATCGGTGGGCCACTGCAAGTCATTGTAAAGGGCAGATATGCATTTAATCACCTCCAAACAATGCCTAATGAAGTCGAATCTATGGCGCATCTCTCAGGGATTGATTGATCAAAGCCGAGAGCTTCATCATTTTTTTTTTATAATACAATGAAGGAAGCTTTCGAGTAATGTAAAGTTATGTTGTTTCCAATGTTCAAAGGTAGGTTTCCAAACACGTGGTTTTGAATGCTAGAAAAGATGCTGTAGGGTAGTAAGCTTTTTTCATCATGAACATTTGTTATATTTGTAGGTCGTATTGTAAATACTCACATGGGACGGTAGATTGGGATTTGGAGTGTGCTACTTGGCTTGAAGACACAGGATGTGACGACTGGAAGCATTTTGTTACACCATCGTTTCGTGCAAAGGTTTAAACTGTTAATTGACAGTTCAGAATGTATATATCTTACGTTTTATTACGAGGATATCCCCATGAGGCACGGTTAGTTCATAGCTTTCTTTGTGATACAGGTTGCAAACGGATTGGCGATCTTAAGTGAAAGTGTTACGGAAGGTGAATGTGACTGCTATGGATTGGTAGCAGTAGTCGCAGCTGTGGGTGATGGAAATGGTCAGTGGACTCATTCCATTATAATGATCAAGGACGATGAAGACCCGTATGTCCCTGTCGCATTTTATTCAGTTGATACCTTTTTTGTTGCCTACTAATGTTGATAGAACGCCTTAGAATGCTTAGTGTTATTGATGGAATCCTTTTAGGGAATTTGCCATGGTGTTTGTTCAATGATGTTCTGATTACTCGTATTCATACTGACGAATCGCTTCATATGGACTCTCGGTGGAAAATTCCATTGATTCTTTGCTATGCTAACGAGAAGTCTGGTTTGATGAGAGGTAGAAATGTTTTTTCATTAGTATGTGATCTTATTTTCAATGTGTTGTCTAATGTTCTTTTTTTTCGTTAGTTACCGAAACTCGTTTGCCCATTCCGCGCTCAGTTTTCCAAACTGATACCAATCTCACCGGAAATGATGATGTGGCTCGTATTCGAAGATGTTTGGAAATTCCGGGTGAAGGCGAATATGTCGGAATAGATGCGGAATTTATAAATATCAGCAATGTTAGTTTTCCTTTTTTAAATAACCTGACGAATCACAATCCTGTTCGATCTAGTTCATTAACTTGCAGGAACACGAGCGTAAGTCGGTGGGAAGGGTTAGTTGCGTTGACTCAACAGGTGAACAGATCCTCATTGACGACTATGTGGTAACTTGCGAAGGTGACGTCGTCGATGATTATCTCACGCAGTACAGGTTTGGCTTCTTTTATCGTTCGTTTCTAACTTCCTCTTAGCCTATCTATTACGCTTTGTTTTAGAGTATTATTATAATACTCTTTTATTTGCTGCCTACTATAATTTTTCACGTGTTTCGTCGCGTTTTTCACGTAAAGCAACGGCCTCAGTGGCGCAGTGTGTAATGGGCGAGCTCTCGGAAAGGGTAATCGTGATTCGATCTGGCCCGGGATCCAAGTTTTACGAATATCTCAGCATCGTTTTGGTAGTATTGTTATAGTTGTAATACTATTTAATACTAAAGCATCGGATTGAACAAAAAAATACCGAAAGAAAATCTTCGACGGTTCTTCACTACATACTGTGTGCTTGTTGAAGCATAGTTCTATATTTACGTTGTGATATACCAGAGTATGTTTTTTTGACACTAAAGCGTTTACATTAGCAGAGTTTTTATTCTAACTGTATTTCCACGCTTTTTTTTCTACGAAAATTGACAACGTGTTCATTTAGTGGAATAATGGAAGACGACCTTAATCCAAACAAGTCTACAAAACATCTGACGACGCTGAAACGTGTCTACATGAAAGTGCTGCATCTGGTAGAGCGAGGATGCATTTTCGTCGGCCATGCTCTTGTCAATGATTTCTCTGCTCTAAACATCCACGTTGGTTGTTCATTTTTTCTTCCTGGTTACTCAACAGTTAGTAATATTCAGAGTTGATGCAGTGATTCTTCTTAATCAGAACAATTGAGTGTGAGACATAAGCGAGCTTCTGCTTATTTGTTAAAGACATTACCACCATATTTTCTTTAGGTCCCGGTAAAACAAATGATAGACACGGTTGAATTGTTTCGAGTTCCACAGCAGCGTCTCTTCTCATTGCAGTTTCTAGCGTGGCATCTTCTGGGTGAGAAAATTCAATTGGGTATCCATGACTCCGTTGAGGATGCTCGCGTTGCTTTAAAACTCTTCAGAAAATGGCAAGAACTTAACAGAGATGGTGGGGATTCTTCTTTGAATGGCTGAATTGTTCTTAAGTTCTTTATCTTTGTTTCTATCCGGAAGCCCAGCTAAGAGCATGCCATTACCAGAATTCACCACCGTCCTGGTACCAAACTAGTCGCATGCTGGCAAATCTTCCTCTAATCTACTACGATGGCTACTGCCTGGGGTGGTGACGACCTGAAGAAGGTTTCGGCTAGGCTGATCTTGGGACTCCAAGGAACCACAGTGGCTAAACCAACAAATGTCCAGACAATGGGAATTATACTGGGGCCCGCACAACCACTGAAGAACGGCCATCCAAATATCCTAGTAATTAAGTATCTTCTTTTCTACACGACCTGTCTTCAGATCTACTGTATGGAGCCCAGCACTTCTTCCATTCGATTCGTTTTCTCGCATTCACTTTACAGCTACCGCTTGGGAATTGGTGTCTTTTTCATATATGTCAATGGATGCTGGTCAAGTGGGTTTTGCCTTAAATCCTGGGATAGCTGTGTTGGGGGGCGTTTATGCGTGGAGTGGAGGGAGTTCGCTTCTCCCACAAAAATCTGGCACAAGTCCCCAACCTAGACGGGAAGCGAAGCTTGGTGGACCCAGAGAGGCGTCGAACAAGCGCCTACGTAGGTTGAGCTAGTTTTATCTGAAACAACCTCCCTCTGATCCACATAGGAACTACTGAGTACAATTCCCATTATTCTTTAGTGCTTCGAAGATAGGATGACTAAATTAAGAAGGCGTACGTTGTTTACAGTTTCTATTCGATTCTTACGTAGGCTGACTCTAATTTATGCTCTCGTTTGATCATGATGTTTCTTAATACGAAAGCGGTTTTGTTTGCTCATGGTGACTTCATTATCTCTCGTTTTTGTTTAAAAACTTCGTCCTTCAGAGATTTATAGCACAGATTTTCATATCGTTTTGTCGCCAACTGCTCTTCGACGAAGAATCGACCCATCTTTGTTCCAATTCAGACATGTAGTTTTTTGGACAAATATAATTGGATATTCCTCGAAAGTCCGAGCCGTTAAGTTTGGCGCTTGATATTGGGTCGGAAGATTCATATGAGTCCTTCAGAGATCCATGTGTTAAGTGATGATGTTTATTCTCCCAGAAAAAAAAAGTTTTTGTAGAACACATGCGTTGTTGGCATGAATGAGAGTACCGTGTGGTTCCTATTCTCATTTCGATCTTCTCATATGGTCATGATCCTATGTAGTCCACAGTTTTTGGAACAACTTCGATCATATATTAAATCAAAATTGTAAGGGCAAGCCAGTTCCTGTTAGTGGTCGTAAAGTTCGGAGGGTTGGAAGGCTTGGTAGATCCAGGGACGCGGGAATCGATCCCGCGTTATGCTTTCTTGCTTTATCCTTTTATGAACAACGCTAGCGTGATAAGCAAAAATGATGGATGTGGAGTTCTCAAGGTTTATATTATGCATGTTTTGTGGTATATTGGCATTTATAACCTATTTTAATCGCTAAACAGTAATTTCAGCATCCCGACATAATTTGAGAACATTTCAGGTTCGTTGGAAAGTGTCCTGAATTCCCTCTATACAACGGGAAAACAAATGGGATGGCGTATCGACCATACACCTCCTTCGAAAAGCAACTCGCCATTGTCGGAGTTTCCACCCACTGGGAATTTTCAGCCTTTACAATAGTTTTACCTTCGAAACCAAAGAATCCACGAAGATTGCTGTGGAATGCCTTTTGCTAGTTCTTCGGTCAAATATACTGCAAAAGTTTTCCATTGCAAAATAATCTGTTTTCTTTTAATGGCTAAGCCTTATTTTCAACAATTTGCTAAAGGGTATTAGAATATTTCAAGGAATCTGTTTTGGTCTTTCTATTACTGAAAATGTACATATTTTTATTAATGGATGCAATTTAGTGCATAATCCCATTAAACTGGTTTTAGAATCTCTGAGAAACCTCATGGTGACTGGTTTTTTGTGTTTGTTTATTTGTAAATAAAGTCTTTTAAAATGGTATATCTTTGTTTCGGATTTCAAGAACAGTTCAAGTGGGATATCTTGGTTTTGTATCGATCTCTTAATAGCATGCTTTGATAACTCAAGTGCATGCTTTGATGCTAGAATAGTAGTACTGTAACAGTGAACGATTCTGTGTTAGTTTTAGCACGTTCGATAAGGACACGAGAAAGGTTCAGATAGCGTTATTACTTTTTTAATCAGCAGAGTCAGTCAGTTGTCGGATTTTCTCCGGAAGAGATAATTCAGCTGACAGTTCGTCATTATGTGGTATCCTTAAATCTAATGGAAGTATGATGGCACTCAAGTTATCTAGTTTGGTAGTGAACGTATTATTCAGAAATGGCGAGACGAGAGCGAAAGCGACGAGGTCGCTGGGAAACCTACAACTCGGAGTTCAATTCGGTGGACGGCTTCTCAAACAGTGCAGTGGATAAGCAGATTGAGAAAGAAGCTTCAGCGCCTGTTCCTAAGGCAGCTTCGCAGAATTTAAATGGTGAAAATACAGCGATTGTAGACGAATTTGGTGGGAAAGACTACCGCTCCGAAATGCCACTGAAGCCAGATCATGCTTCTCGTCCTTTATGGGTGGCACCAGATGGTCATATATTTCTGGAGTCGTTCAGCCCTGTGTACAAACATGCACGAGATTTTCTTATCGCCATATCAGAGCCAGTTTGTCGACCAGAGCATATCCATGAATATCAGTTAACAGCATATTCCTTGTATGCTGCAGTTTCGGTGGGACTTCAGACGAATGATATCATTGAATATTTGGAACGCTTAAGCAAGAGTGCATTGCCTAAAGGCATAGTTGAGTTCATCAAGATGTGTACTCTGAGCTATGGAAAAGTGAAGTTGGTATTGAAACATAACCGATACTTTGTTGAATCGCGTCATTCTGATGTGATCCAGAAGCTTCTGAAAGACAAAGTCATTCAGTCATGTATACTGGAGGACGAAAAACCACTTGAAGAAACGCAGACGCAAATTGAGCAGATAAAATTTCCTCAAGAACAACGCAAAGAGGAGGACAAAAAACCTGAAGGAGATGACGTGGGTGCATTTTTGTTTACTGTTAAGGGAACCTGAGCCTATGGCTTCTTGAATCACACCACGAACTTTCGAAACGGCCTACTCTGCTCGTCTTTGTTTAGGCCAAATCTCTATCCATTCCTTAACATTTGCAACCCCACGAATAGGTCTCGTTGGTCTTTTCGCTGTATGTGGTATGAATCGAACTCAACTCTTACCAGTCAATTTTCCTCCATCGCCAAACAATTTTCTTCACTCTCTTCATCATACTTTTCACACCTTAAATCGATTTTCTACATGTTTTTCAGCAATTCTTTTTTTGTATTTTCTATGTACATTCTGAGTTTTATGCATCCGTTTTTGTTTTGGGAACACTTCGAACTGTTATGATTCATGAAAAAAAAGCTCTTTAACCATCCAACCAAGGTGTTGTTACCTTCAGCACTTGGTTTTACAACATATAATGGGAAGGTTTTATTACAGCATCACTATATTTTTTTTGTACCCACTCATTTGCTATAATAGCTATGGTTCATCTTCACGATCACAAAAGAACGACCAATCATGGAGAGGAGATTGAGAGAACTGTGCAAACAGCTCCAGTGGTTGAGTTGGAGAGTCAGGTCTACCTATATTTGTTTCTGGTTGATAGATGACTGCACCCAAAACGGCCATATTCTAGAAGATGGGTTGCAAAAAATGAAGCGTTGGGTTCGCTTTTTACAAGAAAATAAGAAGATGTCACTATTCCATATTTGTTGGCATCCAGATTGGCGCTGGAGGCGGCCATTGGAGATACAGTATTTCCAGACCGACTTTCCTTTAGCCTCGGTGTGACCAGTCAACATGTATTCTTTCTTTGACAAGCTTACACGAGGTTGACAAACAATTTTTGTTCGGTTTACGTTTCCATGTTTTCGTCTTCATCAGAGCCGATGGTCCGAGTCGTTCGTCTACAGTTGTTCGTCTTCTCGATGTGGCGTCTTCATCTTTGTATCGAATCAGATTCCCCAGTGGAGCACTCTAGATGTTACAAAATATAATGTAGATGAAGTGCAGATTTTAATAATCTCAGGTGATGAAATGAATCTAACTGTGTGGAAACAACGTTGTGAGCACGCGTACTGTTCGCCCATGTGGGATATCTTAGTACCCTCCTCGCTATCAAGTCTCCTGAATTTGTTGGAGATGCTGTTCATTACGAGTATTGCGCTGGTTCCACCCAGCAACTGGCCCACCAAGTCTGCCATCTCTTCGGATTCGAGAAATTGCTACCAGACTTGTCTGGGAACAACTGATTCCCTTTAAGCTAAGTGGTAACGCTCTAACCCGGTCACACCATTTCAGTGAGTATCGAATCGACCAACATTCAATGATATTCATGAAGAAGGCGAAAATCCTCAAGCAGCAGTCGTACTAGAAAATAAAGTTTCAAAACATCTTTTTATCTTCTCACTAAAGTAGGTCTAACCGCCGCATTAACTAACTCTGAAAGACAGTTTCTCGTATATTAGAAAGTGTAGAATATGTGTTTTCTCCGTCGATGCGTCATTTGGCATCTATATTGGGTTATCTATCGCCTAAATGCGGAATATTTAGCAATAATGGTGTTTACGGTAAAAAAAACAGCTAGAAAGAGTATTAGATGAACCGAATTCCTACTAATATTGTGCTCATCCTACATGTATGAGTTGAAACCAACTCACGTCGGGCTGCGTGGGTCCTGTATTTCATACGTTCGTGATGGTGGGCATATGAAACTCAACGTGCAATGCACACTCATTTCAATACTTTGTCTTTTAAGTGGTTTCCTTTATCGCACAGAATTTTCTGGCCATACTTCTTGTGTTTAATCAATAACTCCTTGATCATAGATGTTGTATGAGGCGTGAACCAGTAAAGACTATATTTTACACTTAGTAATTTGCAAAAACAAGTGTTCTATTCTGAGAAGGTTGTTCGTTGAGCCACGGGGATTGATACTTGTAGGCAGAGGAATGTAAACGTTGGATAAATGCCATAGATGAGGGATAGACTATGATACCTCTGCTACGCAAATAGAGGTATATATTCTCAGGTCAGCTTTACCGAAATACGGGTACATATTTCTCGCAACTGGTAATTGCCTTGTTTAACCAACGCTGTTGCAAGAAACTACCACTAATGAGGAGAGTATTTGTTTTCTGGATACACATTAATTTCAATGCAGTCTTGAGATGACCGAAAAATTAAGCTCCGCCCCACAATACGGGCACCGGAAATTGGGCGTTGTCACGATTGTACTGAAAGAGTGCAGAAATGGAATACAAGTTTGAGCGTGGATCTATTTGTTACTGACCAACACCGTGAGTGCTATGCTTTCATTCCTATTCCAGGTTCCTGAGGATATTGGGAAACTGTATGGTAAAATTGATGGCGATGACGAAGAAGATGTTGAAATTCGCAGTTTGCAGTTGCTAACTTTCGAAATTAAACAGGTCGTGTATTCTAACTGTAGTGATAGAAGAACTTCTCAGAGAGATTCGTTGTCTTCAGTCTTCACATTTTTTTCTCAAATCTGATGTTTTAGGAGAGCATCGAGAAAGTGCAGAAACGTTGTATTGAGTTGGAATATCCATTGTTAGCAGAGTATGATTTTCGAAATGATACTATGAATCCAAATCTTGGTATTGATCTAAAACCTTCTACAACGTTGCGACCATATCAAGAAAAGAGCCTTCGTAAAATGTTTGGGAACAGTCGAGCCAGGTAGTTTCTATTTCTTCATATTTTTTACGACTCATCTTCGCTTATCCAGTACTTCTTTCGTTTGGTTCCTTATCTTGCATCCGTCATCTACGAAGATCTAGTTTACGTTTGAGTTCTGCTTTTCCTTGAGGATTTTGTCTTCTTCATAAATGCCGTTGAATGATGGTCGAGTTGATTCATCCTAAGTCATGAAATTCTAAGGTAGCCGTACTAGAGCGTGCAAAAGCCATCATCATAGGGCGTTACATGCCTTTTTAAGGCGAAAGGAGCTTTTTTCCAGACAAGTTTAGTGCAACTTTGCGAATCCGGCAGATGTTGGGAAATGGGGGAGGTGCGTTGGCTCGTGGTGTGGACCAACGACCATCCGTGTATATAAACATTGTTTTGACCTTTATTTTTCGTCCATTTTTTTCATGGCAGGATATTATGTGAAATCTAACCGCAAGGATGCGGAGATTTGACAAACTCGGGACCTTTGCACTGCGAACCCGCGACTACTCTTTCCGGCGACTCAGTCATCCCAGTCCACCAACCGAGGCCCTTGCCTTGCCTTTCTCTTCCAATTTTTTGTCCTAACGATACTATTGGCAACCGAGTTCAGTAACAGTTGTTCTCCTCAAATCACTCCCGTTGATGGGTGATTCTTGGTGACACTTTTGTGGTAAAAAACTGGCTGAGAGAAAGGCAAAGCAAAGACCTTGGTTGGTACTATGGATAACATGTGAGCCCCAAGAAGAGTAATTTCGGGTTCTAAGTGCACATGAAGTTCCAAGTTTTGCTCATATCTCAACATCTTTGTGATTACATAAACATTATTACTTGTTCTAATTTGCCTCCACACTCTCCAATTAGTGGCTATGTCTATGTTTGTTTGTTATTTGCCGTTTTTTCAAGTTCTTTTCCTGTTTTAATTACTATCAACCACTAGAAGTTCATGCAATCTAAACTTTTGTTTCATTGGTTCGAAAAAAGTTTTGAGATCCGGCGTCATTGTTCTTCCCTGTGGAGCTGGAAAAACATTGGTGGGCGTCACTGCTGTAACTACAGTTAACAAACGATGTCTTTGTCTCGCAAATTCAAACGTTTCCGTAGAACAATGGAGAGCTCAGTTCAAGGTGAGGTTGAAGGCCTGTATTAATTTTGTCCTCACTGTTACCACTTTTTAATGAAAGCCGCTATGCAGTTATGGTCTACCATTACGGATAAACAAATTGTAAGGTTCACCCGTGAAGCTAAGGACAGTGTGCCTCAGGGACCTGATGCAAGCAAGCCAATAGTTTGTATCAGCACCTATTCTATGGTGGCATATGCAGGCAAAAGAACCTTTGCTGCAGAAGAGGCAATGAAGTTCATTGAAAGCCAGGAATGGGGCTTATTATTGCTAGATGGTGGGAATGTTTGGAAGTTTTTGAACAGTGCTAATATTAAGATGATGCTGAGATATTTGCAAAACTCCGGACCGCAGGTGTCTGCGGTGGAGAACGAACACGCTGTCCCTACCGCAGATACCTGCGGTCCGGAGTTTTGCAAATATCTCAGCATCATCTTAGTTGTATTTCACATGATACACTGCCGTTAAAAATTATAGTAGGCAGTAAATAAAAAATGTTAAGAGTGCTAATATTTTCCAGCATAATTGTTTAGCCACGGTTCTATTTTTTCTGTTCCATACTCTTACTGTTAGTGAACAAAGTCGTGCTGAATTGCCATTGTTTTGGGTTTAGTAGTGCACTACAAAGGTCGTAGTGCTCTGGACCGATTAAAATTAACCCTTTTTTTGATTTAGAAGTTCACACAATTCCGGCAAAAATGTTTCGTCGAGTGCTGACAATCGTGCAAGCGCATTGCAAGCTCGGTCTCACTGCTACGCTTGTCCGGGAGGACGACAAAATTACTGATCTCAATTTTCTTATTGGCCCGAAAATTTACGAAGCGAACTGGATGGAATTACAAAAAGCTGGTCATATCGCTAGAGTGCAATGTGCAGAGGTTTGGTGTCCTATGACGTCGGAGTTCTATTCGTATTACTTGAGGTAAACATATTTTCGAAATCTTCGTTTTGGTTTTAAAGTGTTGTTATGTTGAGTAATTCTTTTTATTATGGATTAAATCCCTAAGCGGGTTAGCTGCTTTATACCTTTCAACCTTGCAGATTCACTTTTAGTTCGAGGTCACCATTAAATGAGCTCACTATGGCTTATTCGGCTAGTTTGTCTTTCTTAGTAAATTGTAAATTGGTTTTTGTAGAATAAGGTTCCTAAGCGATTTCATATGTTCCCATCATTTTTCCATCCAATCTGAAATGGATTGTCGGAGTTACCCTTCATTATTTCTGGTGACCATTTTCAGGGCGCAAATTGCTCGACGACTTCTTCTAGCCGTGATGAATCCTAACAAGTTTAGAATCTGCCAGTTCTTAATCAAATTTCATGAACGCAGAAATGACAAAGTAAGATGATTTCATGGTAATAAGTTAGAGTTGTTAACTGTCTTCTATTTTTGGGCTATGTTCTCTAAACACAGATTGACTACTTAGTGTCTTTTCCAAATTACATATTTATAACAGGAAGTCCGAATGAGAAATGTATGGATGGTATAGGCGCTTTTTTCGCCCTGACATCTTTTTTTCAGATCATCGTTTTCTCGGACAATGTGTTCGCGTTGAAGAAATACGCAATCGAAATGAATAAACCATTTTTATATGGTGAAACGAGCCAGAATGAGCGAATGAAGATTCTTCAGAATTTCCAGTACAATCCGCGTGTGAATACGATTTTTGTATCAAAGGTCCATCTTCTTCATTTTTTGTTTTATTTTATTTCGTTAATGACGAACTGGAAAAAGACGTCTTATTTCTTGAAGCAGAAAAAAAATGACTGGTTGCGATACGGTTTTGGAGTAGGTTGTAGAGAAATTATGTTTTGGAAAATTTTCGGCATCACTTTGGGTCAGACAAAGCCCCATCGATTCGGGCAGTAATTTGGTCCTGGGCAAGCGCGAAGTATCCTAGACGGAGATGGCGTTGATATTCAACGTGAAAAAAGTTAGTTAATCATCGAGTTACAAGTGTAAAGAGATGGGTTGGTAAACACGCTTTCAGTTCTCGGTCAAACTTTTATCGAGATGTTTTCTGGACCTTTTGTTTTGATAATTTCTGATAATTTGTCGAATGTCGAACCTGATGACTTGACACACTCCTAGAAGACAATTTTTTTTTCTACGTTTTATCATTCTAGGAGCATATATTTATTTTTATTCAATTTCTTGTATGACCGACTCTCATATTTTGTGCGGATTCCAACGATTATTTCATTTTTGTTCTTTGTGTTATGTCTGTCTGTTAAGGAGATCTTTAGATCTGCTTGCAGGTTTGGCTACTATTCAAATTTTGTTTTATTCTTCATGAATACCGTTGAATGATGTTTGAGCGAACTTTCTCTAGAGTCTTGGGATAGTTCTGTTAGAGCATTCCCAGGTCTTCATCATAGAGGAAGGCCATTGAGGGAGGGAAGATGGGTGGGCACGTGGATAGTTCGAGCCAGCGAACATGCGTTTGTTATTGCAGAACATCTCTGTCCACTGCGTTTCCCGCGCTGCTAAAGACATAAGTGGCTTTGTTTTTGGTGATTTGCCAACAGATGTCGTGTTGGTCCTAGGACACCCATTCGTTTCTCTATCTTGCAACCGTATCCACGATGGTGTTCGAGTTCTTACTTTGCAACTTTTAGACTAACTACAGCTGCAACTTCTCCTCTTCTATCTTCTCTTAATAACACGTTGATAGACTGCAAAATTTACCGCCTTGCGACTTGCACTCCTTCGAGTTGTTAGTAATTCATTTGAGGACAGCTATGCTTGGGATCAGTTAACAGGCCGCTCAAGTGCGGTATGGTGTTCAGAATTAGAGCACATATGGTTTTTATGGAATATTCTTCTTGTTAGCGCGTTCATAGCGTAGTAGTTTGATGTGCTCTACAATACACACACGGTCTTTGTTTCCGGTCACCCGCCGCGGGCTCATTAAGACTTCCATCTTTTCGGTGTTGGTAAATTGGTAGCAGACTTGTCTGAGAGGGCATCAGACTGAGACTTTGCTCTATCAACTCAATCGTATGTACAATTCCTATATATTGTCTGTTTTATTTTAATTATTTTTAGCACTGAAACTTCCGAATAAATAGGGAATGAGAATCCAAAAAACCAGAAAGAAGAACTTTTTATTATGAATCTGTAGATTATAATCATTCTTATTGCAATTGCCCACCAAGCCTTCCATCCCTCCTGGGTTGGCAAATTGGTACTAGACTTGTCTGGGACGATAGCAGCATTGGCTCGATTCAGTTACCTCCAACGATTCATAGTGAAATTGAATGCATGGCGCATCCCTCAGGCATAGATCAACGAGAGCTTTATCCCTTTTTTGCAATTTTTTTTACTTGTTGAAATTGGTGGAGTTCTCGCTGAGTTAAAATATGTTGACTTAAAGTTCAAAACAGCTATTATTTTCGCCTCGCATGACTCTGTGGGATTCATCTCCTCGCGAATGTGTTGAAATTAGAAGGCAATGATTTTCAGTCACTTATGAGCCTTGTGTGACTCATACTGTCGAGAGGGCGTTAAACATTGTTTTTGCAAATTCTTCCAATTTAAATTACGTAATGTGCAAACCAGCTGTAATTGTATGTCAAACGTTTTCTTCATTATATAAAGGTAGTAGAATTTAGGTAGCTGACACATCTTTCGATCTACCGGAGGCAAACGTTCTTATTCAGATCTCATCGCACGGTGGCTCTGAGAAGACAGGTTTACACTGATTTTTTTCTCTATAAATCTCAGTTTGATAGGTACATAATTTTCACGCGGAGTCAAGTTAGCCCATTAAATGATTGGGACAAATTGAAATGCAGAATGCTGTTTTTTAATTGTATGAGCGCAAATAATTTCTTTGTTACTGGATCGGGCTCGTCCTCTTTTTTGAGAGCGATTAAATGGCGTTTTTCGTATGTTTTCAAAACTGTGTCATTCTAATAAAATTTCCACTTAACCCCTCGCTCTTCGTTAGTGTTATTGTACACCTAAACATTCTCTACCAATGCTTATTTATTGCAGTTTGGTTTTTGGAAAGTTCTGATGCTATTGTAGAATGAAAATTGAAAATTGTAGGTACCAGCTTTCAAGTAGGAAATTACTACAATGCGTGTGGATCATTTAAGGAGAATGAAAAATTCACCTATAACGCATTTCCTTTCATAAGGCGTACTTCTGTATTGCCTAGGTTATTTCCGAAAAGAGATAAATTCAATACACAGGGTGATTGGATAGCAACTTCTCTGTTTTATGTTTCTTATAACTTACTTTTTTAATCATAATTTTTAAAAAGGAATGAATATGAGAAAAGAGCGTATAGCATGGAGGTTTATTCAAGATTTGATTTGGATCCGAGATACGCCACCAGCCCGAGCTAATCGGGAACGGCAGCAACTGATTTCACTACGAACTCTTATTGGATGGGAGGCATAGCTTCTCGCTTTTCGCCCTTCAAGTTCTTCCAAAGCCGTTGGTTTCACAGAGTAAAAGAGTACACGTGCTCCCTTAACCACTGTCAAAGAAAAAAATCGCAGGACGTGAAGTCCGGGCTGATCACTCATGTGGACCATGACGGCCATATCTGAGATTTCATCCATTCACGAAAAGCCGTAGCAGAATTTTTCCCGTTCAGTAGCGGTAGTTGTGACGGTTCACAAGCCCCAAAGATGTGTAATACTGCATCAGTACTTCACAGGATATTTTTAAAGAGATGGGACCAATTTTTTAAACCATACTAACATATTATATACTTCGGAAAGGATATTAATCTGAGGAGCTCATTTTTTCGTATTTGAGTCGAAGACCTTTTTCAAATCAGAAAAAAAGTGGGAGGAAATAGTCTATTGAGCACTTGAGCTTCTTCAATAAGTTTTGTTATCGTGTATATGGATCTATTGTGCAGAATACTTGGTCTGGGCAGATGGATTTAGCCCTTGACGAGATCGCAAAACAAGTCATCGATCGCTCTCGCTGTTACTCTTTCGAATGAAGTTACTGTTCTGTCTGGGTGCCATGATATTTTTTTTTTTTCAACAGCATTCCTAACATTCGTCGGAAGAAAGCTATCGGTTCAATGAGAAAAACATGTGAGGGGAATGTTGTGCGGTACAAAAAGCATACGAGATAGGTGAGGTTTACTGAATATTGCGTATAGCTCACGTTGAACTACACGGGCATGTGTGGAAGGGGGCAATATGTGGTTCACAAGGCGGCAATCTTTCCTAAGTATTAATGGATCATTCCATCAAGAAAAGTTTCTGTCACTAAATTGGGAGGTATTCCACGTAGCGCTGTACGGTGAGACATCACCAATCATTTGTATACGATGGTTACTACCACCACGCCACCGGCCTAGGCTGTCTTTAGTTTTGGAATTGTTTGATTGGTAGCAGGCTCATTTATAAATTAAACAATGCTATTCCCTGCCTCAGCGAATATATAAACGGAATACGAATATGGTGCTCAACTGCTGAGACTGCTTAGTATTAGGACTTTAATTAACAATATCATATATTACTGAGCAAATCTATTGATAGTGGAAATTGTGCTGATTAAATATCCCATTATAACTTTGTTCAGGAAGCCCAACGTTTGGGTAGAATTCTTCGTGCTAAAAAGCATTCCACGGACCAGTTCAATGCGTTTTTCTACTCGCTAGTTTCCCAGGATACAGTTGAAATGGGTTATTCGAGAAAACGACAAAGGTGAGTTCATTCAATACTGAGCTGGCTGAAAATGGAGAATTAAGGTAGTAGATTTGTGATTCGTTTTATGATGTGATCCGTAGACGCTTTTATATGGATCATGCATGGCTATTTTCGATAAGCCGTTAGATGTCCTGTCCTTTATGTTCCATTTTCCACCTTCAGGTTTTTGGTGAATCAAGGCTACGCCTACAAGGTTGTGAATCGACTACCGGGTATGGAGAAGGAAGACCTAAAATTCGGAAACAAGGAATCTCAACTTCAATTGCTGCAGCAGGTATTAGCAGCTTCTGATGCTGATGCTGAAGAAGAGGATGTTAAAGAAGAAATGGCCGATGGTAGCATCAAGGTAACTAACTGCCTAGGGTGTTTATTGTTTGAAAAACCGTCCTACCTAAAATTACCAGTAATCTTTGCTAGTGTTTTTGCAAACTGTTACATCGAAACTTATTATTGCTATCATTTTTTTACTTATTGTTACTATTAATTATTATTATTATTACAAATTTCAGGTTAGTCGAAGGGATGTTGCCATGGCTTCAGCATCCGGCGGCTCTGGAATTTCATACACAAATAAGCCGAAAGTAAACATTGATCTAGTAGTACATGCTTCCCATTTAATAACAAGTATTGATTATGTGGAATTGGAAGTTCGATATTTCAGCATTCATTTGTTGATCGACATCCGCTGTTCAAGAGATTTCGTGATAAATGAATTCAAGCTACTGGTGGAGCAGCCCATGCTGGTGTTGTACATAAGTTTTGTGGCATTAAAATAATAAGACGAAGAAATGCATTAATAAATCGTAAATTCATTCAAATCGACCTTCCATTGAATGCCAGAGCAGAGTTTCGAAAACATGCCTAACTTTCTAAAGAGGATCTCCAAAACATGGTAGACACAATTTAACCCCGTTAGTCTTGTTAGGGGTAAAAATCAGTTGGAGGTCAAAATAATTGAACTAATCCGTTCTTTGTAAAGTTATGCTAGAAAGTAGCGAAACAGTAGCCTTCCAGAAGCAACTACATACTAGCCTTTGCTGTAAGTCTTTGTTTATGGCACCTTTCTGGGGAATTGAACATATTGGTTATAGACTTATTTGGCCGCAAGAGCTATACCTATTTCTGAACCATTTCAATGGTTTCAAGGCGTTTCCAGCCATGAGTTAATCGTTAAAATTTTTTTCAGATGGTTATTTTTGTGGTTGCTAGGAATCCGAGCGGTTAGGCGATTGGTGTGAACTATGATGAGTGTGCCAAGCGAGGTAGTGATACTTTGCTGTGAGTTCTGCTGCCACGATTTTATCGATTTCCTGGCAATACTTTTCCTTTTTAATGATCTAGACAACATTTAGAAGGTCAAAGTAGATTATTCCATTTAAGCAGGCATGGAAGGTTCTCTTCCAACTGCAAATTCGGCTTCATGAAATATTTCGGTGTTCCATCTTTATCACATCTGTGTACAACAATGTTCGCTGTCATGCAGAAATCCTTCCTTAAAAACAAAAACAACGAAAGCCTCAGTGTTGTGGACGCTCTAAAATGGTAATATGGATATAATACTGCGAAATCCTTCGTTCTTTGTTTAGGGTGTATGCGAATTTTAGAGGCCATACTAACCGCTGGCTACGGTAGCAATCACTTTCTTCTTCCCCGGAGTTTTGTTAGAAGAGTTTCCCATAGTTAGGAATAAAATTCTAGTACCATTGTATCACAGAGGAAATAGAACGATTTATCACAAGCAATCCAGGATGAGAATGAATGTAATGTGAAATGTGCACGGATATTTAAAGACAACATCCAAACATAAACACGAGGAAACAGGCACGATTCGTCAAGTTTTTACGAATTTAGTCCAAATAGTTCAAATAAATCAATAGTCCGAATAGTGCACTGTTAGTGGTGTTCGTTCTTTCTCTACTTCTACAACTCTTATTAGGAATAGAAATTCATAACCGAAGAAAACGCCGACTGCCAACGGGTGAGTGCAGGAACATCACAGGTTTAGAAACGACTATATCGTATTGCACTGAAGAACATGAAAGAGAGAGAGGAAGAGAGATAGAGAACGAGGAAATATGTCAAAAATAGGAGATGAGAATGAACCCAATCGCTAGGCACGTCCTATCATAAATAGTAAGTATGCGCAGACGACAATCAGACCAGGGACTAAGACTAAGGGACTTTTACGCAGCATTGTCATTCAGCACTCATCGGTCAGTGACTGTGACAGTGTATAGCACTACAGCCATGAAAATGCTGTCCTTAGGCGTACATTTAACGTGAATATTCAATAGTGCTACATATCTATCAATACATAAATTTTACAGTATGTCAAACTGTCTGATGTCATTGGCGGAGAGAATAGGCAAGTCGGATTAAAGCATTAGGGGGACGTTAATGCATGGTGCGGAAAAGAAATGCAAAGACAAAGATTCGGTAAAAGCGTTAAATAAATACTCTCATAACCACTCAGTACGCATACTGAACTAAAGAACTGAGATGGAAAACGATTATGAATGCATAAAAGAAAGCCGGGCATCAGGTGATGTTGGTGGGTGTGATGCTGGCAGAAACGTCTTAAGACCAACAACGAATATTCAATATCTTCTTTGAGAAATGCAACGTGATGTACTATAAACCTATCCAGCGTCAACAATGCGCTCCTGCAGCGACAACTATATTCGGGATTCTGGATTTGCAAGCGGAATTCTCTCATCACAGATCCAATTTAAGCTAGTTATTAGGTAGATGAGGATGCCAAAATAGAAAAAGTTCAGGGAAATCCTACGCTAGAAGTACTTCGGTATGAGGTTATGTACAATAGTTACAGTCTACATAACTGAAACACATCACTAACGTCTGTGGGGAATACAGTTCTTTTTCCTACTGAAGATAAACACTTTGAGACAAACAGACAACAACCCGCAGCACGTTCAATAGGTTTTATAAATAAAATTTCTGTTAAATCGAAGCAACAAGCTCCTATCAAGATTTTCCGGTTTATCCAGGTGCGATAGGATCGGGATCGGATTTGGTTTCTGAAATGGCGACGACCCTCGCCAAGAGAGTAGAGCTGAAGCTGTCACCGTAGCTGTAGGTATCGAAAGAAGTTCAACAGCCAAATTTGCAAGCGTAGGACATCGTTGCATACAACTCTGCCAGAACGCTAACGGTGTTTGAAGAGGATTGCCAAAGGATCGAAGCGGCGACAGAAGTGCCTCGGCTGGGGACTGAAATGTGTCTGAATGAGTTGGTATGGTGGTTAGACATTAACACCATGACATAAAACCATCACATTTTACAAAAACGGTTTTGAACGCCATATATTTCTGATTACCTAGAATTTCGTTTTCATTTCAATAGGATAACCATGCGGGTAAGCAAGCACTGATAACAAAACTGGCAAGAATGACAGATGTGGGAATTTGCTTACTTCATATTTGAATGGCCCGTCCTCACTGGTTGTGCGGCATAATCTCCACTTTTTTGGAGATTTGCTGGTTAAGCCATTGTGATTCCCTGGAATCCCAAGGTCAGCCTGGCCAAAGTCTGCCCCCAGGTCTTCACCACCGCAGGCAGTCGCAGCCCTTGTGGATCAGAGGGACATTTGCCACCATACGACATTGATACCAGGACGGTGGTGGATCCTGGTATTGGTTTGCTCTTAGCTAGGCTTCCTGATGGAGACGTCGGACTGCTTCTCAGCTTGCGAGACCCTGCTGGGAGGATGGATTCCCCGCTGTACATCGCAGCTCGACACCCAGGAACACCTCTCGGCCACGACGAGGCGGCGAACCGTTGAAAGGGAGGTGGAAACTATGGAATGAAATTCATTTCATGGAGGACTTTTTGTTTTTCTTATGAGGTGCTGGTCTCGTTCCTTTGTTTTGGAGTAAATAGGTTATGGGATTGCGCACAAAAAGCCGTGTAGGAGCAAACATGACGTGCTAAGTTTAACATGTTCGTTCATCGTCCATTTACATCGCTCATCTTTTGCTTTCCGAAAAGCAAACATTCCATAAGATGCAAGAATTTACATAAATGAGAGTAGAAATTTGTAAAGATGGGAACCTAAGGTTAAGTACGAAGGAAACGGCGAAAGCTCTCAAAATATGGACGAATTCTCGAAAACTTCTGCTTAGCTGAATAAAAAAAGCTCTCGGCGTTGATCTACCTCTGAGGGATGGGCCACGTATTCGACTTCATTAAGCATCGTTGGAGGTGGTTGAATGCATATCTGGCCTTTACAATAACTCGCGGTGGCCTAGCGATGTATCAAGTCAGTGCTGCTATTCTCCCAGACAAGTCTGGTACTAATCTGCCAACCTCAGAGGGATAGAGGGGTTTGGTGAGCTTGGAGCGCGATGGTCGATCTCATGTGCATTTCAGGGCACCTCCGACCAGCTACACGCGCATCATAAAACATGACAGCCCATATTATTGTCAATATACCTACATCTTCACG
The DNA here is from genome assembly GCA_018806985.1 of Angiostrongylus vasorum. Classification (NCBI taxonomy): domain Eukaryota; kingdom Metazoa; phylum Nematoda; class Chromadorea; order Rhabditida; family Metastrongylidae; genus Angiostrongylus; species Angiostrongylus vasorum. The sequence continues at coordinate 622,804 of JADANN010000187.1, forward strand.
TAATTGGTAATTCATTTCCTTCAATAAATTATTAAATCTTCCGCGAAAAGCCCAGTTTTTTAGATATGTCTAGTACCAATAGAGAAAAAAAATTCTAGATGTATTACTGTAACATGCTAAGCAAAAGACAAACCCCGCTAAGGAGCTCGTCGAAGTAGGAAGAGAGTGCGGCTTCTGTGATACGATCACGCATCGGCTGTGAGTTTCGCTCCTGAAATTTGTAAAACCAAATGGAAAAAAAATTGACTAGATCTACAAAAATAAGGCACAGCACTGTACAACAGAACTACGACCACTCCTTTAAAAGTAGCGACAGCCACTGTACTATACGACTATCAATACTACTTGTATAAGCATTACAGCAGCGCTATTATCTAAACCCACTACACGTCCTCAATTAACAACTCACGATTGCCTGCACTATGTGCATATTGTAGCCCCACTTTTGCGAAAGCGCACACATTGTCTTAAAGTAAAGTCTGTTAAATGACTATGGCGCCGACGCAGTGTAAACACACAAACAGAAACAGAACACTGCACAGGCCAAACGATACGGCAATATTCATCTCGGTATGTGAGTCACACAACCCCTTCAAACCTCTCGATATCGTTATGGTTATCAAACTACCAAACCTGGTGCATTCTTTGGGCTTGCTGAAGAAGATCGGAGTAGATCGGCAGTGAATCGGGTGATGACGACAATACAGAGGCCAGCAACGCGTCCATACCCAATGAGGATGGAGTCGTTGGTTGACGGGAGTAAAGCTCTTGTTCAATCGCAGATCGCGCATACGAAAGTTGTTGTTCGCTTAAAAGCACAGCGAGTTGTGGATTGAGAGCTGTGGCCTAAAATGCAGATACACACCATGACAGATACACAGTTGATTATATCAAAAGCGTTCGAATTCGACTCTCATTAAAGTACTGCATAACTCGAAAGCGATTACTTCCTAGGTTAGGTCGAAACAATTCCTATTTATAATGGTTCATGGCTTGAATAGATTGTATCGATCAAATATGACGGTTAAATATCCAACCTGGATATACGTGCCATCGAATTCTTCGTGGTTAACGTCAATAATGTAAGCAAGCCGCTCGGTGATAACATCCTTCAGTTGACCGGCCAAGGCACCAAGATCAAGAGAGTCCTGTGCATGATGAATCTTCAAACTGAGCCCCTATTCAATTTCAGTCATTAGAAGGATAAAAGGATAGAGCTCTCGGCGTTTTTAGCAAACCCTGAGGTATGCGCCACGCATTCAACATCATTAAGTAACGTTTGGAGGTGATTGAATTCATATCTGGCCTTTACAATGACTCGCGGTGGCCTATCGATGTATTAAATCAGTGCTGGTATCCTCCCCAGACAAGTCTAGTACCAATTTGCTAACCCCGGAGCGTTGGAAAGATTACTGGGCCATGGGCTGAAGATCAATTCCACGTGTGTGTTGCAGGGCGCCTCCGAATGCGCCGCACGCGCTCTTCTTCAGTCATTATAAAAGTTGAGTTGTGAAGGGTAAGGTACCATGTAAACCAGTATAACCCCACTATGCACATCCAAGAAACCTTTAGTGCTGTGCTAAGCGACTGCAAATGACGTATATGTGTAAAAGACACTGTAGATATGAAAACTCATAATATTGTAAAATCACTCATTCTCCCATTACATTTACCGTTTTTACCAAGTATATGAATCGCAGAGCTTGAACAGTCTACAGAATAGAATTAAACTCGTACGACATCGCGCTATACGTTGCATCCCCTAGAAAACTATACTGTTACAAGTAGGAATCTTCCAAAGTAAAGTCCACCGATTCCGTAAGCATTTCCTTCCTCAGCTATGGAACAAAGTTCATTCCAAAAACGACCATTAAAAGCTTCCTCATTCATCGGAACTTCCCAAATCTAAATAGTAATAGTTAGAAGGTTCTGAAGAAGATGGGTGAAGCCGGTTGTTCCCATACTGGTACAATCACCGACGTAATATTCAAGATAGGCATAATATCAGGTAGTTCAGAAATAAATGAGCGTTTTAACTATATTATTAAAAAATGTCATAACTTGCTTCAAAACTTTATGAAGAACCATTTAAATCTACATCTACACTTTTTGCCAAAGAGAAACAAGTTTATTTATCCCAGTTGCATGAAATTCTGGAGTTCTGGAAGCTTTTGGTGAAGCATTTCTCGCGCAGGAAGTTCACAAGGTGCTCGAAGAAGTGAGGTCGGTAGGCGAGAGGTCTGGCCAATATGAAGATGAGGCAAAGTTTCGTAGCCCAACTCGTTCAATTTCGGCAGCGCTGGTTCAGCTACAAAGCTGGGTGTTGTCGTGGAGAAGGATTGGGCCTTTTCGGTTGACTAGTACGTCGTTGTTGGAGTTTACGGTGCATTTCGTCCATTTGTTGGCGATACTTACGTGCCGTAATCGTGTCGTCTGGATCCAAAAAGCTGCGATTAATCAACCTAGCTGCAGACCACCAAACAGTCACCAGAACCGTTTTGGTGCAATTTTGGCTTTGGCAAGTGCTGTGGACCCTGGTGGCATCCACCCCTGAACGTCGCCGGTTTTCGTACAGAGTCTTATAAACCTAGCCGATATTAGAATTAGGGATACAACAGTGCCATTCTAGACTATATCATGGATTTAATTTTTTATTTGCTACCTGCTATTTTTTTAATGGCAGGGTCTTATGTGGAGTGTAACCACAATGTTGCTGAGATATTTGAGAAACTCTGGACCGCTGGTGTCTGTTGGGACCGAACATGCTATTACCCCTTCCGGGGGCTAACGCGTTCACCATCTCCGTTGACGGCTGATTGCTGATAGCGCCTATAGGTCAATAACATGGCTGAGAGACAGAAGAAACGAAGGACCCGCATGGTGTGGTGGTGAACGCGTTACTCCCTAGAAAGGGCAATAGCGCGTTCGTTTCCCACCGTAGATACATGCGGTCCGGAGTTTTGTAAATATTTCAGCATCATTAAAGTTATATTTCGCAATATACCCTGCCGTTAAAAAAGAGTAGGCAGTAAATAACAAGTTAAAAACATGTTTGCACTGTTGATTCACCAACACTACCTTAACCCTAAACTTCATTAATGTTTGGAGCCGTCTCTGATGCACTACGACAGGGTTTTACACATAAAAGAAAAACTTGACGAAAATTCATTTTTGACATCTAAAAATTCAAAATTCAAAATTGGTAGAAAAAATTAACTTCTTACAAAACACAAAGAAACGATTAGGAAGAGATTCAGCTTTCTATTAATATGCAATATTGCAAGGTACAAAGGATATTTTACTGGTAAAAAAATACATTAAAACAATAAATATTTTTAAAATGCTCCTTATTTCTGAACAACCTAGTACAATGCAATTCTAAAGTCACCGTAATCTAAACGAAAGACGTCACGCCCAATATGGAAGTATGACCAATGAACAATCACAATACGATTTACGGGCGCTAAAAGTGAATGAGCAGTTGTTAACCCTGGGCAAAAATTCAAGAAAGGATGAAGGATAAAGCTCTTGGCGTTGATCTGTCCCTGAGGGATGCGCCATGTATTCGACTTCCTTAAGTATCGCTGGAGTTGATTGAATGTACATCTGGCCTTTTCAATGACTCGCGGTGGCCCACCGATGTATCGAGTTAGTGCTGCTATCCTCCCAGACAAGCCAAGTCTGATACTAATTTGCCGACCCCTTGGAAGACTAGAAAAACAAATGGAGGGCTTGGTGGGCTTGAGACGTAGGGATCGATCCCATGTGTACTGCAGGGTGCCTCCGACCACTGCGCTGCACGCGCCCAGCATTCAATATCTCTCGCAATTTCTTACTCGATCTTATTACAGCATACCTTGTCGAGTGTATGGATTATCTGCTTGATCGCTGGCACAACAGTGTCAACTGTATGACATTCACCGTCTATCAAACCGTTGCAGTACTGACGAAACAGCGCAGACACATTGCACAATCCGCGCAGTTGAGTCCTGAAACCAGAAATAATCTGTCAAACGACTTCTACAAGTTTGGCTCATAACAGGATCCTAGTTCAGCATCGTACAATCATCTCATTAGAACAAAAGATGTCTACAAGTGCTGCTTCTCTCTCTAATTGAGAATCTGTCCAGCGAGTATATAGTGCCTCTAGCAATATGTCTTCCACATGTAAAACAGTGTGCATTCTAATTTTGAAACTTTACAAGAAAGTCGACGGTATGACCTATATTAGCAGTTAACCAATGAATACTCCAGCAGTAAACAGAATGCCACCATTTGTCTCAGTCGCGCACCAAAAATACTGAGCGAAGGCATTCAATTCAACTGGTTTCTCTGAGTGGGTAACCTTATTTTGCCTCCAGTTTACTAAAACAGCTAGCTGTGTGGGCAAGGTACCAGATCTTGTAAGTAGCTTCCTTTCTCAAGATAATAAAATGTTCGTGCAAGTGAAATACAAACGACCAAAACACGCGTCGATCATCGAAGCTCGAATCTGAATAAGCAGGACTTCAATGTTGCAGAGATATTTGCGAAACTACGGCCCGCTGCTGTCTGCGGTGCAGACCGAACACCATATTATCCTTTCCAGAGGCAAACCCGTTCACCATCACGCCATGCGAGTGCTTCGTTTCGCCTGTCTCTCAGCCATGTTATTGACCTATAGGCTCTATCAGCAATCAGCCGTCAACGGAGATGGTGAACGCGTTAGCCCCCGGAAAGGGTAATAGCGTGTTCGGTCCCAACAGACACCAGCGGTCCAGAGTTTTGCAAATATCTCAGCAACATTGTGGTTACATTCCACATAAGACCCTGCCATTAAAAAATAGCAGGTAGCAAATAAAAATTAAATCCGTGACATAGTCTAGAATGGCACTGTTGTATCCCTAATTCTAATATCGGCTAGGTTTGCGGTTTGCCATGTTTATGTTGAAAATTTCCAATTTTTTTAAAACCGTGCCACTAGGTTTTTAAACTCTGGTTCCCAAAACATTCCAAAACAAAATACTGCTCTTAAGATAATCTCACAGATTCCTAGAACGATAGAGTTCAAAAACCTGTTCTATACACGTATCAAGTCATCCTGTAGTCTGGTTATTGGAAGATTCCCTGAGAGTTGATACTTGAATGACCCGTCCTTACAGGTTGTGCGTACCCCAGCGTAGCCTCCATTTTTCGGAGATTTGCTGGCTAAGCCACTAAGCCATAGTGGTTCCCTGGAATCCAGAGGGCAGCCTGGCCAAAGTCTGCCCCAGGTCTTCACCACCGCAGGCAGTCGCAGCCCTTATAGATCAGAGGGAGATTTGCCACCATGCGACTTTGTTATCAGGATGGTGGTGGATACTGATATTGGCTAACTCATAGGCCTGATGGAAACGCCGGACTCCTTCTCAGCTTGGGAGACCCTGTCAGGGTGGATGAATCACCCGCTGTACACCGCAGTCTGACACCCAAGAAACACAATTCCACGATGAAGCGGTAAACCGTTGGGAGGTACTGGAAGATTACCAGTAGTTTTTATAAAGAAAAAAAGGAAAAAAAGATCAGCACCACTGTGAATTCGACAAAGAGTCTTTGTTTTTGTTTTTATTTTTTTTGTTTTTTTTTATTGGAACGGTTGCCACTACACTAACCACTGTTCTTCGCTGAGGTGTCGATGGATGCCGTCGAAGGTCACTTGCTCAATGGCATGCTTGATGTTCACCACCGCTTCAGCCAAAACTGGAAACGGCTCGCTGAGTGGCAAATCTACGATTCGTCCTGAAACTCCTACTAAAATCGAGTTAGGGATACAAATATTTGCTTTTCTATATGCGAATCAAGTTTTTTTTTATTATTAATAATGTTATCAAGGGCTGCTATGACTTCCGTCACAGAGAAAAAAACGGAAAGGAAAGAACGAATGAAATCCTAGTCACTACTAATTTTAGGTCGGATATAAATAACGACAAATATATAAGTACATCATCATTCTATTTGTTGACCAAAACTTTGCTTGCCTTGATAGCTCAAACCAAGAGTGACTTCTTAAACCTGAAGCCGTCTGCGACCTACCTGCTGCTTTATTCAACGCCTGCAACGCCTCCTGCCTGGTTACGAAGGCGAATATCATTTGATAAACGTTCTTCTTCAGCTCATCAATGGCTGAATTCGACTCAATAAAGTGCGTAAAACAAGCCATGATTCGCTGACTGAACGGTTCCATCTGAAATCGTTCTTCTGTTATGGCAAGAACTTCGTAAGCAAAATACATTTTTTATTCTAACAAGCTAACACAAGGTTGATAGAATTCCAATTCTTTATCAACCTTTTGTTAGCTTGTCAATGAAGGAATTTTTATTTCATTTTTATTTTATTTGAGCCGTCTTCACGTCTACTGTTCGGATCGCAGCACATCTCACATTCGATTCGTTTCCTCGCATCCACTGTCCACGAAGATCTTCCAACTTTTACGTGTGACTTCGGTTGCTCCTTGAAGATTTCCATTTCATCTTGAATATCGTAGAATGCTGGTCGATCAATTCTCCCTGGAGTCTTGAGATAGTTGGGCTGGAGAGTTCCCAATTAGATTGCAGAGAATGATTTCATTTCTTTTCCGAGATGAGCCCAGGTTCCAATTCGTCGACCGCAGAGGGATGACAGGCTTGGTTGGCCCGGGGCGGAATCGAACTAAGACCATATAACACATATATCATATAACACTATACAACACATATCATAAAAACACAATGAAAGGATACATGAGGATTAGTCATACCGATGTTAAATGAAAGTCGGTTTTTAAATACTGGCTGGTTCGCTATGTGGTAAGCAAAGTCATAAATTAGCAGCAAACTGTCAATTTGCCTTGGACAATGAATCACCGCAGCAACCAGTTGCATAAGTCATTCACGGATCCCACTACTAATTAACTGATACCAGAAAAAAATAGCTGGTAGGTTCTATGATTATAGCGCGTTGTGAAAAAAAATTTCTGAAGACTTCAATAAGCACGGAGTTCATTTCGAATCTGTAGAACCTCTCAATCACTTTTTTATATTAAATTTTTTGATTTGGAAGAAATATAGCCCCAAACAAGCGCCAAGGAAAGTGACATGAAAACTTAAAAATAATGGAAGTGTTTGGAAATGAATGAAAGGAATGAATCACCAGTCAGAATTTCAAGTTGTCTCGCAACTAATTTTTTTCAGGAGGAAGAGATCTACACCCAAAAATTTTTGGGCTTTCACTCAGATCTCACATTTCTTACTCCGATCATCATAAACATCGAAATTTAACAGTCCGATTTGTAACTCAGTAGTTTTTGTGACAAATATGAAATTTCTCAGGGAGTCATATGTAGCGAACCTGCTTATCGACGACAGTACCTTCGTCGTCGTCGAGCAATTGTTTAACCCCGGAACAAACTATTCGTGTCACTTTCTCCTGTGGAAGATCATACTCTGACATCACCTGAAAATAGACGTATCTTCGCGGGACTAGAAATAATTGTAGCCGACAAGGAATAGGTACTTGATCGATGGTCATCGCAACGGATTCCGACGTATTATCAGCTTGGACTAATGGGCGGAACGAGAGCAGGACCACTTGCACCTGTAAACTCATGACCTTTTTTAGCGCACAAAACGTTAACAACGTTCTTGGGTTACGAATTGCAGAACGATAATATGAAATCCTCTGACTCGTAGCACAGACGCCTTATTCCCTTGTTAAAGAATTTCCAGTTATAAACGAATTCTTCCTGTTCCACAATTAGGAGAACGCACCACACTCTCCAGCCTTAGATGAATATTCCAAAATATAAAGAAGAATGAAAAAAATAAGATAATTATGAAGTATACGCATGACAACGAAACTACATGAGAAAGGCTTATTAAAACAGACAGCGAAATGTCTGTATCGGCAGTAAAAAGTAAAATGAATTATTGCGAAGTTAACTCCAAAGCTCTCAGCGTTAATTAAACCCTGAGAGATACGCCATGCATTCAATTTCACTAATGATCGTTGGAGGTGATTAATCCATATCTGGCCTTTACATTGACTCGCGTTGGCTTACTGATGTATCGAGCCAGTGCTGCTACCCTCCCAGACAAGTCTGGTAACAATCTGTCGATCTTGGGGGATGGAAAGCTTGCGGGGCCTGGGGCGCGGAGATCGATCCCATGTGTATTGCAGGGTGCCTCCGACCACGGCGCTACAGGCGCCCTGACGATTGGTTCGATGTTATAATCGTATTTGTATTTGAACATCTCCAAGACTCCGGACTCTTTTTAACCTATTATTTACTGCCTACTCTTTTTAATGGCAAGGTATATTGTGAAATATAACTTCAATGATGCTGAGATATTTGCAAAACCCGCATGTGTTTGCGGTGGGGAACGACCGCGCACTGTCCTTTCTAGGGAGTAACGCGTTCACCACCACACCATGCGGGTCCTTCGTTTCGTCTGTCTCTCAGTTCTATCAATCTCTGCCGTCAGGAATCAACCGTCAGCGGGACTCTGTGCTCTGATTTCTGTTTAAATTCAAGTTTTTGAGCCGGGTACTTAATCAAGTCTGTACGTAATTGTTTTACAAAAGTTCTTTTCCTTATTGGTTAGCCAGCGACACTTTTGGATTGCATGTCTTATGGTATGTCATCTTAAGAAACACTCGGCGCCGGGAGCGATCTCATGTGTTTTGCAGGGCGTCTCCAACCACTGCGCTACATTGGAAAGTTATATTGTATTAAACTTTACTGAACGATAGGAAATAGTGAGGCAAAGTTAAGCATAAAAGTTAAGGGAAAAAAATCGGTGATGTTAACTCTGATGTTCGCTAGATATGAAATACTAATTATAGGTTTTTGAACAGTTTTACCTAAGCAGGATACGCGTGATTTACCTCGTATTTCTGATTGATGAATGCCGGAAAAGCAGCTGATACACATAATCTGAATACTGGATCGTCTGTGCCAGTGCTAGGGGTAACACGAACACAATCCACCAGCACTGAAACGCAGACCGCAGAAGCTAGCAGGGTACGGATAGACTGCAGAAGACGTACGTGCAATGTAGCAATCAACTGAAAACGTGTAATGAATTGTGGTAACCCACCAGCAAAGTAGTGTTCTCTTATGTTTTGCCCTATCATTCTCTGAGCCCCCCGATTTGATCCATAATAAAGGATAAAAAAAAAGGATAAAGCTCTTGGCGTTGATCAATCCTTGAGGGATGCGCCATGCATTCGACTTCATTAAGTATCCTTGGAAGTGATTGAATGCATATCTGGCCGTTTTTTTACAATGACCCGCGGTGGCCTACCGATGTATCGAGCCAGTGCTGGCATCCTCCCAGACAAGTCTGGTACCAATTTGCCGACCCCAGAGTGATGGAAGGCTTGGTGAGCCAAGGGCGTCGTGTGTCGATTCCATCGATATCGATTCCACGTGTGCGTCGCAGTGGCGCCTCGAACCACTGCGCCACATGCGCCCTACTCCATAATCCATATGATCCATGATACTTCATAAAAACCATTACCTGTTCAAAATACTGTGGATCATCATTCAGAGTGAATTTCGGTTGTGCGGCCTCGAGAAGCTCCTTCCAAAGTGGATTGGCTAAGGCTTCGGAACCGAGGTACGAGGTTGTTAAGGCCATCGCTAGTCGCTGTTCAAGTTCTCGTTGACGTCGTTCGTCTCGTCGCCACTTTTTCGATTGCATTATTTGACCCGAAGCGTTGATTGTGAGACCTAAATGTAGTAATTCTCAAAGGTCGCAGCAACAAAGTTGTTGGAAAGTGGTGGTGGTAGAATAAACCATTGCTGATAGTGGTTCCTTCCCCCAAGGTGATAACTTGTAACTACTGCTTAAGCGACAAGGACCCTCCTCTTAACTGAATTCGTTAACCATTCATTCAAAATGACCTCGAATATGAGGGAAGATTCGAAAAATCCTACCTCCTGAAGCAGCGATTAGCTAGGTGGTTGGTTGTTCTTTATGGTGAAACAAGCTCGACACTTTCAGCACTAGTCAGCGTTATTTCAAATTGATATCTTTCGAAAATAGATGACTTACCTGCATGTTGCAGCATTTGATTTGCCGCCTGAGTAGCACTGTTAGCTGACGACGTCGGAATCTGCAGATTCATCATCATTTGGAAAGGACTCACACCCTGCACCAGATTGTGCAGCAACCCCGTTATTCCAGCCGCTGAACCATTGCGCAATGCCGTCATAAGGTTACTGCAACATAGGAAAAAAAAGGATCTTACTTAATACTGCTGTCATACAACTACAATAATGCTGAGATATCTGCAAAAGTTTTTGGCCGCAAGCCAGATCGAACCACGGTAGTGTTTTCTGGCGGCTCATGTGTTATGCATGACACCACTGAGGCCCTCGTTCTGCCTTTCCCTCGGCTAGCTTTTTTACCCTAGCGGTGCCATCAGCAATCAGCCATCACTGTTGTTATAATCTACTAGTCCCATACATTTCAATTAGCTACAATTTCTGTTTAATATTTCTTTTTAAAACGATGACAATAACATAAGAATCTAGGTTTTAAAACATGACCCGCAGTCTAAACGTTAGATCTGAAAATTCGTGCTTTGTAAGAAATCTACCTCATGGTGTAAAGAAATAAGTACCATAAGAAACTTAAATCCACTGTAGAACATTCGAATTTACAAATTTCAGAGCTTAAAAAGGACATTAAATCTCGAATTTCGAACTGCTCAGCTTACCCAACGTCAGTTTTGACCTCTTTCTTCGGTTTCTGCAGTTTTTGAACCGGTGTATTGTTACTGGTTGAGGAGAAATTCGACCCGCAGGCAGATGACGATGGCGATGATGGCAGTTGACCACCGTAGCGCTCGCGCGTGTAGTCGACCTTAACGATACTCACTAGTAAGCATATTTTGAAGCGTCGATAAGTTCTTTCGTTAGGATCAACTCATCGAAATTAAGGCTCTGAACCTTCCTGTGGTTCCCACTGTTTGAAAGTAGATTGGGAAAATCCGAGCATAGTCGGGAAATACTTAACCCTCTAAATCTCCGAAGAATTCTTGCGTCAAGTCCTTAATACCATGTCTACTTCGTTAACTTTTTAATTGCTGTCTATCACAATTTTTTCATGGCAGGGTTTTCAAAGGTAAAGGATAAAGCTCTCGGCGTTGATCAACACCTGAGGGATGCTCCATGCGCTTTATGCATTCGACTTCACTAGGCATCGTTTGGAGGTGACTGAATGCATATGTGGCCTTTACAATGACTCGCGGTGGCCTACCGATGTATCGAGTCAGTGCTGCTATCCTCCCAGACAAGTCTGGGTACCAATTTGCCGACCCCGAGGGATGGAAGGCTTGGTGGGCCATGAGCGTGGAGATTGATTCCACGTGTGTGTCGTAGCGGCGCCTCCAACCACTGCGCCACACGCGCCCCAACCGTAATGGTGCTGAGATATTTGAAACACTCCGGACCGCAGGTGTCTGCGGTAGGGAACGAACGAGCTATTGCCCTTTCCATGGACTAACGCGTTCACCACCACACCATGCGTGTTCTTCGTTTCGCCTGTCTCTCAGCTATCTTTCTTTTTTTTCTGTTTCTATTTTCCTTTTTTTCAAATATCTCAGCATAACTGTGGTTATATTTCGCGTTACACCTTACCGTGAAAAAGTGTAGTAGACAACAAATAAAAAGTCAACACTGGACAGATGGTTAAACACGCATGAAAACCAATAGTATTTGTTAGCCCTTAAATTCAGGTGAACTGGAGGGATGGAGTTTCTGTTCCTATGATGTCGGACTTCTACCCTTCTAATGCACATGAACAGATTCACATCAGCATGTGACTGCTTGTGTTCATGAAAATTGCATCCTTTAGTGGATTCGTCTATACGGTTTCAACCAGGGAACTGAAAAGAACATGGGAGCTAGTTCGAAATCCTCACCCCCCAACTAATACGACCTAACTCTATTTTGAAAATGTGCGAGCTACGTGTTAGTATATTCCGATACTATCTCCCACACAATATAAAGTCCAGCCTGCTAAGGGAATTTTCTTGTCAAACGGCTATTTTATTTTCAACACTCTAGCGACAACTCCCTGTCTGGGGTTTGCTGCGAACTGCACGACGCCTAATTTTCAGCCTTTATGAACTTACTGGTCTTTCCAAAATAAACAATAATTTTTTCGAAAAACTAGAGGTCTTAGTGGGTTGTGAACATAAATCGATTGCGGGAAAACAGTTTGCTCTATCGCTCTATGGGTATGAATGATATTCATGGTGCTATTTACTATGTGTTACCATGAGAGACGCGTGTGGCACAGCGATCGGAGGCGCCATGCAACACACACGTGGATTCGATCCCAGCGCTCATGGCCCCTAAGCCTTTCATCACTCCTGGGTCGGCAAATTAGTATCAGACTCGTCTGGGAGGATAGCAGCGCTGTCTCGATACATCGGTAGGCCACCGCGAGTCATTGTTAAGGCCAGATATGCATTCAAATACTTCCAAATGATGCTTAAGAAAGTCGAATGCATGGCGCATCCTCGGATTGATCAACGCTGACAGCTTTATGCTTCTATTTTTTCTACTATGGTCTGTCATACAAACACATTACTGTGAGCATTTGTTGGGAGCGTTTTACAACTTTATGAGTCTCTGTCTTAGTAATTTTTATACCCGCACACCCTATGCGTTGACTATCATTCACAGAAGCAATTAGAATTGAAATAGTAGTAGATTAGCACCCAAATTACTGGTAAGTGGACCCATTAGGAAAGTGGTTTTTGTATATTTCTAAGCGCAGAATAGAGCTTTCCCGACCAATGCGCGACACAGCATCTATATCCTACAAGTTATCAAATAATAATAGAGTATAAGGTGACACCTGTAGGTGTCACAATGGTTTTGCGGGAGCGGCCGATAAAACATTTGTAGGTCTCATTTCTTCCCGGTGGTTTATTTTGTTCCACATTTTCGAATTCCATTTAAGACTATCATTAGTCAGTAGATTATCATGCTCTTAATCGGATTATATGAAGTGGTCAATAACGTTAATCACACAAGAGCAAGCGTTTCAGGAGACTTTCCCTTCTTCGGTTCGTTTCTGCTGCTTACGTTTACCAGCTCATCAAGAACGCATTTCAAATACGATTTGAACCCTTGAGCTACATACACATAACCGGAAACTTACTTTAAGTTTCTGAAACTCTGCATATTCGGCCGAGTGTTTCTTAAGATGACATGCCAACGTGCTAGTGTGCGGGCCTTTCAGGCTGTATGTACAGTCGCCGATGATACATCTGCAGAGATCTGATTAAGAGACACGATCCAAAAGTGTGGTTAGTTAACCAATAGAGAAAGGTTTCATAAAACAACTAGGCATGGACCTGACTAAACACTGGACAGAAGAACTCGAATTTAGTCAAAAATTGATCGTCCGGAGTCTTGGGAATCTCCAAACAAAAAATGCAGTTACAACATCATATCAGCCATCTAACGACTCCATCTACTTCAGCTGATGGCTACTTAATTTCTTTAAACGGACATTTATTTAAGAAAACGTTTTGCGATGTAACTAATAGTCGAAGTTATTTGATGTGAATGAATTCTGATGATGAGATATTTGCAAAACTCCGGACCCGCAGGTGTCTGCGGTGGGGAACGAACGAGCTGTTATCCTTTCCGGGAGCTAACGTGTTCACCACCATCTCAATCGGTTCGTTCGTTTCGTCTGTCTCTCAGCTAGTTTTCTATCTACCAACACGACCAGCAATCACCCGCCAACGGGATTGATCTGGGGAGAGCAAATAAAAAGGGTTAACATTGTGAATGCATTCTATTCAGAACTTTATCCCTATTTCAATTTGCTAGTTAGCTTTTCGCGGGAAATTTTAAAGTCTCAGAATTATTGAGAGGAATTATAACAGATGATTTCATGTAAAAGAAAGGAAACCGAAAATTAGTGCGAATTGGTAATAGGAATGACTATAACCTCGAAGCAGCCGAATTCTGTGTTCTGATATTCGGAAGACTTCGAAGGTTATCTAGAAGACGTCAGCACTGACCTGCTCAGATTCTCGGCTTTGTTGTATACAAAGTACTTCCAGACCGGTGTCTGTTTATTAGTGCCTCCGGATCGAATAGCTGCTGCCGGATTTCTATGCCAACTCCAGTCATCCTGCAAAGAAATGTTAACAGATTACTTAAGCCTCGGCATTGGATTATGAATTCGTCGTTTTCCTTCTCAGCAATCGCGAGGTTGTTAAACAGCATACCTTTACTTCCATACAATAAAACACACAATTAAGAAATATAGTTATTTACTTTGATACGTAGATGGCCCGTCCTCACATGTTCTGCGGGGTACCAGCATAAACTCCATTTTTTCGGACTCTTGCTGGTTTAGCCACTGTGGTTCTCCGGAGTCCCGAGGTCAGCCAGGCCAAAATCTGCCCCCAGATCATCACCAGCACAGGCAGTGCCGCCATTGTGGATCAGAGAGAGATTTGTCACCATTCGACTAGTTTGATACCAGGACAGTGATGGATCTTGGTATTGGTTTAATACTAAGAGTTATACTTAAGAAATGTACTTTTCACCAAGTTTTTTTACAACAAAAAGAATGTTCTGTGAAGGTGCTAAGACAATAGTCACATGCAGCCGGTTGAAATACTGTGTTGTAGCAATTGACAACGAGTTGTTTAAATCAGCTGATTATAGAGATCATTTCAAACATGGGATTTTCTAAGGGTTTCAAAAAGAAGCCGACGACAAATCATATAAATATGCGATGTGGTAGATTTAGGATGTAACAGTAGGAAGAAATAGATGGATAGCGAACTACATGCAGCAGAATACTTTGTAAAGGAAAGCAGAATGTAACCGATGACATTCCCTGGAATGCTTTGGAAATAGCCCAAGGAATGACAATTTCGAGGCCCCGGGGTGTATTGCATTCTTTTTCCCTACTCATATCCTCGAAAAATTGAAGAGGAAACCTCTGAGAAGAGCTGCGCTGCCGGCGATTGGGCGACCGCAACCGATCCGGGAATCGGGGCTGCAACAGGCGATGCTGGAACGGACGGTAGACGTGGTGGACGTGAGACATCGTCTAACTAAAACGGAATTTTCAGATACTCAGAAAATATGGTAGTCCTTTCTGTTCAAAAAATCGGCTTGCGGACTGGTCTAAAAGATATTAAGCAGCTCATGGGACAAACGACAGGGTTCTGAGGAAGATGCACAGTGATAAGCAAACATTTTGCATTTTAGAATTTGAACAAATCTTTGAATTGTTTAAACCATTCTTCTCGAAAGTTCTTTAACTTTACAAACAGTTGCTACAGCTTTCTTCAGAAATTGTTTGCAGTTGACTTCTGAACGGTTCCGTTTTTAAGCCAAGCCGTATAGGAGCGATATAACTTCAAATGTGAACAGAGGTTGATTAGATAGTACAGCAGATAGACGAGAGAGACAGTGATGATTCTAAAGCCAGTAAAAGATGAAGTAGACGTTTATCGTCTTTCGACGACGTTTCTAAAGAAAAGTGGAGAAATTTTTTCGGCGAAATTCTGCAGGAATTCCTCCGGAGAGGAATTTTTCGCATTCCACAGCCTTGGAAGAAAAAAAACCTGTTGAAGAACAAAATGAGAAAGGTCGACGATTGAGGGCTCAATGATGACTATTTGGCAGCTGAATGCTTAAAAAAAAGCTTGTCAGGCTTTTCAATGCTCAAATTGTAATCAGAAGTGGATTCTACAGACTAGTTGAAAGTGTTCCCCATCAGGGATGACAGTCGATGAGAAAACGAAGAACTTTAGATTTTGTTGTATTCCTTGAGCTTAAAAAAACAAAGAGCTTTCATGATCTTAACAGCTACAAGGCAAAGATAATTATTTGGTAGTCCACAGATTAAAGAAGAAGGACACTTTTCTTTGCTAAATCCTGGAAAAATTATTACCTATGCTACTGATCATTTGTAAGAACTATACGGTAAGGCCCAATAATGCCCATTAACACGTTTCACAGACTTTCGTTTAAACGTTAAATGAGTTAAATTTCAGGACTTGACCTCATCTATTAACTCTTCGGATCCAGGCATCATGGACACCCACTTGACTAAACATCTACATCACTTTCTAAGTGACAAAATGACCTGAAACTAATGGAAACGCCGTCGAAGATGTTGTTATGAGAAGCTCGAACTATAGCGATAGAATTGACAGACGTCTCTCACGTTAATAAAGTTGTTTCTCATTTAACGGCACTTCTTCGTAGTAAAAGTATCGACCTTTCATTGGCTCATAGCTCTTCAAATTTGATTGCGAAGATTTTCACTGATTTCCGAGTGAGTTGCTTAGAGTCATACAGTAAGCGACGTATTCGTGCAGTTTCAGAGCAGCATCTCTACTTTACGACATATAGAATACACGGCTGTGTTAAAATATTACTCGCAACTCATAACCTACATTTAAAGTGCTTAATTACTTTGTTTGTACAACCACAATGATGCTGAGATATTTGCAAAACTTCGGACCGCAGATGTCAGCGGTGGGGAACGAACGCACTATTGCTTTTTTTTCAGGTGTTATCGCATTCACCACCACACCATGCGGATCCTTCGTTATATACCTTGTTTGTAATTTTGACTAAACTCGGTTTCTATTTAGTTTTTCCATAAAATCTCTAGATTTGAAATATATATACTGAATATTCGTTCTTGAAGAATACATCCCAGAACACAATTCTGGAGTCTCTAGGCCATCTACATATGAGGATCTGTTTCATTTTGAAGACCAGGTTCCCAAATTTTTCTTACATCTACCCCGTTGTGGAAGTCCTACAATTCAGAAGGTCATCGTGTAAAGATAGTTAGTTAGTGATGTTTTTCATTCGCATTCTGCCCGCCCATCCGACTATCTCATATACGAGTTATGACGATGTCAATGTTCGCTCGCAATTTGACTTCTGGAAAAAAGCCAGCAATCATATGACAACGATGAACTCCGTAATTACAGTGCATACCGAAAAAAGTGGAGTCTCCGAGAAAATCACACTCTTGGAAGGACATTATCTCACTTCTTCAGACCATATTTCAAAGTCACAAATAAACTGTTTATTATAACCACTATGAGGCTGAGATATTTGCAAAACTTGGACCTCAGGCGACATCAAATTTGCGATTACCCTTTGCGGGGGTCATGTGTTTTCCACTGCACCACCGAGGCCTTTGCCTTATCGTTCTCTGTGCCAGTTTTCTAACCAACGGTGCCATTAGCAATCACCCGTCAACGGGATTGATCTGGACAGCACAAATTGGCATTGAACCTAGTTTGGCCGAGGCTGCAGTCGAAATCACAATGTTACTTTTTATTAACTGCCTATTATTATTTTTCACGGTAGGGTATGGTGTGAAATACTTATTTAGATACTTGGATGGTCCGTCGTCACTGGTTTTGCGGACCCCGGCATAGTTTCCACTTTTCGGAGTTTTGCTGGTTTAGCCATTGTGGTTCCTTTGAAGTCTCGAGGTCAGCCAGGCCAAAGTTTGCCCCGAGGTCGTCACCACCACAGCTAATCGCCGTCTTTGTAGACTAGAGGGAAATTTGACAACATGCGGGTAGTTTGATGCCAGAATGGTGATGGGTGCTGATACTGGTTTACTCTTCGCTGGGCTTCCTGATGGAAATCTCGACTCCTCCTCAGTTTGGTAGACTCTGCTGAGGGGATGAAACCGCCCCTGTACTGTACATCTCAACCCGACATCTAGGAACACCTCCCAGGCACGATGACGCGGTAAACCGTTGACAGGATGTGAAATACAACCACCACAAACTGTTTATTGTTACAAGAATCATCATGGACGGTTCAACATACAGATTTCCATGACTTCTCTTACATACGAGTATGAAATCTGATTCTTTCGCTGCAGATTGTTTTCAGACCATTTAAAATAGCTTCTTTACAAATAAGCTGCTAGACTTATACAAGTGTAAAACCGGTCTTCTAATCTATTACACTATAGAATAAGGTGGATGACCAGAACTTGAGCAAGACTCTTGTTGTTGTTTATATAACCAAAACAAAAGCTTTCCATTGAAAATCCATGACTAAGTTCTGCCTCCTAAAGGCCTAGCTATAAGTCATGCCGTGATTTGTGAACACGATTCTGATGTCTAATAGCCTTCAATTGTTCTAAAGAGCTCTAAAAGACAAAAATATTTATGGTTCTAGGTTTCCTGTCGCGATTTTCATCCTAGGCTTAAATTAATTTGCACCATGTGTTAGTAATACTTTGAACTGTTGGGACCACATATATTTCATTCTTGAACTAAAAGTTTTTTATCGTCAGATTACACCGTATCATCACACATATGCAATAAAAGTTGTTATCATCGTCCGTTACAACGGTGTTCTCCACTCCGAACTGTAACCTCATCAGAATATGTTCAAGAACCAACAAAGGAAGCGCTAGATGACATGCGAGATCGTTCAGCAGGATCACGAATGTATAGCTGTTTGGTAAGGTTGCGATATGAACTTTGGTATTACCCAGAGCTATCTTCGTATTGGGTTTTCGTCATTCAATCCAAGATGTTTATCAATACCGAGAACTTCATCGTTCATCGAGAATTGGTGAAAGATAAAAGGATAAAGCTCTCGGCAGTGATCAATTCCCTGTTGGATGTGCCATACATTCGACTTCATTAAGCATCGTTTGGAGGCGATTGAATGCATATCTGGCCTTTACAATGACTCGCGGTGGCCTTCCGATGTATCGAGGCAGTGTTGCTATCTTCCCAGACAAGTATGGTACCAACTTGCCGACCCTGGAGAGATGGCAGACTTGGTAGGCCATGGGCGCGGGGATCGATTCCACGTGTGTGTTGCAGGGCGCCTCCGACCACTGCGCCACACGCACCCTTATCGAGAATTGGTAGACTTATAAAATTTTGCCGTCCCTTCTGACGGTTTTCTTCCCGATCGATATGACTGGCATACGGTGCTGACGGGCCGAACGAGGTCCGATCAAGAAAGTGGGATAGTGGGTGAGCAGTGATGGAGGTGAAGGTCTCGACCACATGTCAGTGTTCTTTCAACATGAGATTTATTCATTTAGCTTCTAACGGAAACGTACAAACTGTGGGTAATATTAACTTAAAAACACCGCGAATCGGATTTTTTATGGTTCATCTTCGTCTTTATCAGAGCCGACGATTCGATTCAATGTTTATAGTCATTCGTACCCTTTATGTGTTGTCTTCGTCGTAGCATCGAGTCGAATCTTCATCAGTAGGGCCTCAGTCGAATGAGGCAACCTCACCTGGCGCTACTCTTCTATACAGGACGGTTGTTGTTAGTAGTGATTGCTCGTGATAATAATTTTATTTTCTCCGCACAGTCCATCCTGCAGCACGCTGTATCATTATCGGCCAGCACATTCTGACCATCGGCTCGAATCACCGGTTCTGAGGAAGACGAAGACGTCGAAATGTTAGCCGAATAAAGTTTCATTAACTTCGTGTTAGCTTATCAATGGAAGAATACGTATTGATTAGTCACTCTTATGAACTGATCCGCATGTGTTCAGAGCTTCGGAATGATTTTGACGAAACATGAGAATATGTGGCACAGTTTTCGGAGAGTGCCACTCATTCACTCTCTGTTTTGCTCTCCGTCGTATAGAAATACTGAATTTCTCCTTATAAGGTGGAGGTTAGAAAGAACAGAATAATGTATGCTATAGTATGGCGATAAAAACCTTTCCTTGCTTAGGGAATCACTTCTTTTCTGCTACACGGAATTTTTTATGAACACTTATGAACACTAACCTTGAACACATTACCGAGCAGACTTTTGCTGATCATCTCCAGTATGTTGCCCGTCATGCTCGGTTCCGGTTCATCGTCTTTCTCTATCGATTCAGACGAGATCTACATATAACATCTTATGGAGGACAAAAAATAGTTACTATACAGATATTGGATTACCAAAATAACCAGCACTAACAAAAAAAGTATCCTACCTCCGATCCATTAGTGGAACGTGCTGAGCTTGGTCCTGCTGGTGACTGTCCCTCAGCAGCTGCTGGCCCTTCAAGCGACTCTGTTGAGCACAATGACGGCTCGACCACCACCTGAACAATAAGCTGCAAATTATATTGCACTGGACCAAATAAGTGTTCATAAATTGAAAGTGGTACTGGTAATAACAATGGTAATGTTAATAATGACATTTTTTTTACACTACCCGTCTTCACTCCTACAGTGCTGATCTTATTACTTTTGCATTCGATTCTTTTCTTTTCATCCAATTATCGTCGTCTTCTTTATAAATGTCGTTGAGTGCTGGACTGTTCGACTCTTCCTGAAGTACTGGGATAGCCCGGATGGAGCGTTCCCACTTTGTACTGCAGGGAGTGTGCTGTTCCCAAAGAAGTCTCATCAACGCCCCAAGCTCGGAGGGAAGAGAGGCTTGGTTAGCCCGGGGCAGTGCCAAAGCAGCACCATAGTCGGGATGGAGACATCGCTATCACTGCGTTTATTTTACAGATAACCCAGAAAGCCTCAGTCTCTTACCCATAGTTTCTTTGTATTCTATTACTAGTTAGCCGATATGTTCACTTGTCAGTTACCATAACATATATTCTCTACCTTCGGCGAAAACTTTTTGCATTCAAATCAGAAGCGATTCGATGAAGCCAAAGTAGGTGCTCCTGTAGTCTATAGATTTCAGATTCTATGGCTTGTCAGACCATATTGGTTACTTTACTTCCGGCATGAGAAATGGAAGAATGCTTTCCATAAATCCATGGATTCAGTTCACCATTCATCAGTTCCTCGCATGAAAAGTAGGGATTCATTTCGAGGACGGTACAAGTAACTTTCAGACATTATCAGTACCATTCGATCCCCGTATAATGCAATAATGTAGGGAGACAGCGCCGTTTTCCCACCACAAACTGCTGTACCTGACGGTTTTTGTCGCCGGCCCGTTTTCCCATGTATCATCAAATGCAAAAGAGCCCGTTCATACACCTACATAATGCTGTGCTTATTCGCACTTTGTATTCAGATACTAAAGGAATCTCGTTCGCTTTCTACTTTGTACTACTGTACTGAATAAAAGGGTGTTCCATCTAGAACAGAATTCACGAACATCGCCTTTAAGAGTTATATCAGACGAGTATAGAAGATCGCATGTTATCTAAATGGTTCCATTGATGGCTTTCAATGAAGAATAGTTACAACAGTCATAAATTACGAATCATAACAAAGTATCTACCATAAAGGGCTTATAAACAAACTTAACAAGAATCTTGTCCATTAATTCCTCTTTTCTGATCATTAAATAGCACGTAACTTTACTATGTCCCCGTTAAAACGGATTGAGAGACGTTCAGTAGAGTTTCAAGTGCCTCACTGAGCAGCATTTATCACACTTTCCAGCTATCTTTATTTGAGGACAATTTTCCTTCTTAACTAAAAAAAATAGGTAAGGCAAACGAGAAGTGGGTTGAGTGGGTCTTCTCGGTCAGGTCGTTCGTTTGTTAAAACCGGTCAGTTCAACGTTCCACCGATCCATGGATGTCGATCAACATGCTGTTCGTTCATTAATTGCGTTGAATTTCACGTTTTTTTTCTCTAAGTGCAGCTTTTAAATGGTCCATTTTTTATAGAAAATGAGGATGAATGTTACAGTAGTAGCGAATTAGCCTAGGAAGAAAGTACCTGTGTCGGCAAGTCAATGCGAAACTTTTTCGCCTCAGGCGGTCCTTCCGTAGCTGCAGTACTCATCAGTGAGCTTTTCAGCTAGTTGCTGTCGTATTGCATAGATCTTGACGATTTCACACTTCTAGAAGGAAATCACAATTATTCTAGCGGGTAATGAACAGCTTCAGGAAACGAATCATTCGAAGGATGTTCACGAAAACAAGCTTCAAGAGTGTTGTTCAGTGCATATTTTAAGGCGAGCTATATTTAAGAGTTCTTTTGAAAACAGGAGACGGAGAAAAACAGGGAGAAACAACTCTCTCAAAAAGGAATGATACATCAACGAGTTGTAAGTTGTTGAGTAGCCAGGACGTGAAATAAGAAAGTTGTTAAGTCCACTTGAAATGGAAAAACAAGGAGAAGAAGAAAGAATCTGTAAGCGTGGTGGAGAACTTCTGCAGAATTCTTAAAGAGATCCCGATTGACAGATGTCCCAAAGTTTTCCAAAAATCTTTTCGTATAATCGTCAACCTGTCTTTCTGCCTTATATTTCCGAGAGCAATCGTTAAGAAATTCTTAAGAAGTTACTCCTTCATAAACGGTTTTTGTAATGAAAGCTGACTTAACGATGAAAACTTCCAAAACGCAGTTAGTGAGTAGCTTTCTTCAATAACGTAGAAAAGTAATGTGAGTAGTAATGTAGAAAATAAGATTGATTGGATGGGGAAGGATACTGTAGTCACATTTGACTGCATTTTATCTTTTGCTGCTATGTGAAAATGTTTAAAGGATAAAGGATAAAGCTCGGCGTTGAACAATCCCTCAGGGTATGCACCATGCATTCGACTTCATTGAGCATCGTCTGGAGGTGATTGAATGCATATCTGGCCTTTACAATGACTTGTGGTGACCTACCGATGTATCGAGCCAGCGCAGACTTCGACTTCTTTTCTCGAACGACTGTGGACCATCTGCTCGGATCATCGGCTGTGATGAAGGCGAATACGTCGAAACGTTAGCCGACTAAGTATGTGGTAAGAACCACGTGTTAAATTGTCAATGAAATAAGGTATCTTGATCATTTATACCGAAGTTAAATGAAAGTAGGTTTACAATGATATGCGTGTACAACTGTTGAATATGTATTCTAGCATACTAAAGCATGTGATTTCCTAGAGAACCTTGTGGATTAGGAAGATAAGCTCTAAGCTCCTTACTTTTGCTTTACTGGATTGACTTATGTACTCCTACATACTTGTAGCCTTTCTCATGCATACCATGTCCTTATGTGCACTCGCATTGTACCGTGCACGTTAATTCTTCTAAAAGCCTTTCTACAAGGGACTCAGAAGTACACAGAAAGCGGTTTTGAGTCGCTTCCCTGCAGTTAAATTCTACAGACCACAAGAAACTTGTCATGTTTTCCTGAGATTCCTTGGTAGAGCCCTGCAAAACACTTGCGGTTATCTATTCATTAACACTAGCAAAAGGATCTCACGCGAAAAGGGAGATGTTCTTCTTGTTCGTCGAATAACCAAAGCTTAATGGGTAACAGAGATGCACAACATGAACCAATGGCCACTTTACTGCCTTTCTCCCTAAGTCACTCGGTGAGTAACTCGATTATAGGTGAAATTCTAGGATAAATTCACATAAAGATTATGCACAGTCCATGATACTTGCATTCAATCAGGAACCGTCTGAGTAACCTGCGAGCGTTGCAGCTTCCAAATACAACTTCCATATTTCTAGTATTCATACAAGTATTTTTTTCCTCTGGAGTCGCGAGATTTCTGTGCTAGCACAATAATTTTCTATACGACTGAGCCAACACGAGGTTGCTATAAAACTTTAAGATATTGTCCTATAACAGTCCCAGTCCTTCACCACGAGTAATCGCCGGCCCTTGTAGATTAGGATGAGATACCTTGTGATCGACTTGCTAATCGAGACGACAGTTTACTCTTCCATAAATTTTCTGATGGAAATGTCGAACTCTAGGTCAACATCGATGACACTGCCGGAAGGTCAACATTCAGCTGCGTGTCGTAGTTCGAAACCTAGGGAAGACCATATAGCCGAGGTGAAGCGGTAAACCATAGCGTGAATATTACAATGTTGCAAGCAGTATGAAAAAAATCTTAACTATGAAGATGGTGAAATCTGCAGATGAATGAAGCTAACGAAATATGATTGATCTCGTAAAAAACTAAAAGAAAGAAAGCAAAGGGATGAAGCCAACTATGGCTTGCAGGGAATTATTCATCCATAACATGAACGTATACAACAATGGATCGATTTTTAAAGCTTTCGATAAGGAAGACAAATGGATAAGAGAATTTTCATTCGCTCAAGGCTAGAGGAAAATTGTCTACTGACGAAAAGCCGGGATAATTCGGAGGAGTCACGCTGACGCTTGTCCTTAGATGCCGCCGATCTTTTCAAATTTTTTCCTTAATAGTTCGTTACACGAGGAATTGAACGCCTATTAGATTAGCAACGTTCGGAGGATTTTCGCCTACTTGTTTCACTTAATCTTAAGCTTACAGTGATTTCGTTTAGTCAACACTTAGTGTTTTTCATGTGACTTTTTACGCCTTCATCACTTAATGCAGTTCTTCTGCGTTGCTTTCTACCCTAATGAGAGATTCAGAAGGAGTTCACTAATTCTGTTGCACAGTGCAGCAGTCAGTAGACAGATGATATGAAATCGCCTTGGAAAAAAAATGTGGTTTACCGTTTTTGCTCAACATCCCCCCACTTCACTAATTTGAAAGGATCACTAAGAGGTAGATGAGAACACCAAAGCGGTTTATATCGTCCGTGGAAAGTACTACGGCATTGCAACTAATACGCTATCCTACGCTCGTCTTAACAATTCGCAGAAAGAAGGAAAGCAATCAACTTCGTGAAAACCATCCTGCTAGAGTTTTAGACATCAGAAAAGATTTTTTAGATAAAGAAAAAGCGATTTATTCAATTTACTGGGGCAGACTTTGGGCTGGCCGACCTCGGGATTCCAGGAACAACAATGCCTTAACCAGCAACTCTCCGAAAAATGGAGACTATGCTGGGGCTCGCAGAACCAGCGAGGAAAGGCTATTCAAGTATCAAGTAAGTAAGTATTTGTTCAACTTATAACAAGTTTGCATAGAAGCATTTTGAGCCAAGCTTCACCTATTCATACTATCAATACAAAATGCTGCTGACACATGCTTTATGAGTTTGTCATCACAAATCTCTGCGACGATTTGCAGTTGTTTGTTAGAGTGACGCCAGAGAATCTGCCACTGTGGATTTGCAGTGATCTAGTTCTACTGCCTGAGTTGTCTTGAAGCGAAATAGCCAAAAACTCAGCTAAGTAAGCACTTTTCATGCAAGAAAAAAATAGGTTCATGTAGTACAGCAGTTTGGGCGACTGTCTATGTGCATACATTTCTGAGTTCATCCTATCTTATAGAAGCGAAAAGACTCTGTTGAGTAGCTGTAAAATATGAAGGAATGAAGTGGTGGAACTGAGGCGAGAGCTCTTCGATGAGCGACGATGACTTCGTCGACCTAGTGCTAGGCATGAGTATCATCCATGGAGTGTGTTTACATAGTGTGTAAAATGGCAATCGGGCAATGCGACCGCACTGCGTGAACTGTTAGCTCAGACTCAGCTCCGAGGACGAAGCATAGGTGCACGTGCTTTTGTGTGTGTGCTGTCCAAACCTATACGTGGATGATACATCTATCCCGGAAGAGCTTTCTATCGTCTCATACGCAATTCTACTACCAGCGAGAGGATGAATAATTACGTTGTAGCTCATTTATCTGTTCAAAGCATCGTTTACAACTAGAATAATTAGAAATCTATGTAAGCAGAAAAACACTGGTAAGATGTGAAAGGAACTGAGAAAAACGTCACTTATAACTAAGAATGGCTAAATATAAGCAATCACCGCGTACTGTAACCATTCTAATGATGAATACTTGCTTAAATCATGTCAGCTCTCAGCTGATAAACCCGTTAGTCATTTAGCAACCCGAGTGG
Organism: Angiostrongylus vasorum; assembly: GCA_018806985.1. Taxonomy (NCBI): domain Eukaryota; kingdom Metazoa; phylum Nematoda; class Chromadorea; order Rhabditida; family Metastrongylidae; genus Angiostrongylus; species Angiostrongylus vasorum. The sequence continues at coordinate 648,536 of JADANN010000187.1, forward strand.
ACACCAACGGCATATTCATTGGTCTCTGCCACACGTCAAAGTTGGAAATACAGCGGAGCCCACTCGCTACACGAACCAAATAAATGCTCATACATTAGCTTTGATTGTGTTTAATTTAACCGAGATTTAAAATTTTTAGGTCCTTGGTGAGATGGTGGTCGTACATCGAGCTTGGCCGAGTTCTCTCGAGGCACAAGCTTACTCTTAGACTTCGTAGGCGAAATGTCGAAATTCTCCCCGCCTTGAGGCTGCTCGATGAAGATCGTCCCGACAAGCATTGAGATCAATGTCGAAAAACACCCCTTGCCACGATGAGGGGAGGGGATAAGTAATTAGTAAAATATTGTGTAAAATTGAGTAAATAACAGAGGATTCATAAGAATGGAGTGAAATCATTACAGCTGGCTGGAACAAAATAACAATGTAGAATTGTTAAGGAAATCACTAAGGTGTTTACTGTTAATATTCATTGATCATCCACGTATGGTAACAGAAAGCGAGTTAAGTGACTAGATAAAATCAGCATTAGGAGGGTATGAATGAATCAAGAGGGAAGAAAGAACAGAAGGATGTCGCAAAAGCAAATTGATCAGAAGGGAAGTAAGAGAAAGTCGTTTGAAAGAAATTGAAACTGAGAGAATTTATTACAGGAGAACTACAGTTGTGTATTTGGACCTCAAAAGAAATCAGTAGATCTGATCGAAGATACCTACGCCGTCGGAACTAAGACCCTTCCACTTTTTTTGTTATCGTCACAGTTGCTTGCTGCAAGTATCTGACCTTAGACAAGCACAGCCATTCTCTAAAATGCAAAATGCTCATTATCCTTATATTTAGCTATCAGCGAATACCCAAATCGTGAACTATAACGTTTATAAATCAGTGATGGAAGTACTGTAGTCGAAATCAGCCAAATTGAACAAAAAGTAGTTGCACAAAAGCTTGCAAAATGGGTTGAAGATATCTGACTGGATGATTGTAGCGTACGAACCTTTCTCTACATATGGATGGATACAATGAATGAGTGGACTGAAATTACTCACTGCCTCATTGCCTGATTGTGAAAATGTGTCGTTCGTTTGATCAAACAGAAGCGACAGCTCATCTATCGTCGTCGATACAACATGGGTATTACCGTAACAATGCATTGATAGAATGTTCTTGAAAAACATTGATATCCGACTGACAACAACAGTAATGACTTTGACGAGTTGCTTTCATAGAAGCATAACGTTTGGAATTCAATCGATTTCTCATCATAGAACAGGTTTCGTCTCAAAAGAGTTATAATAGAGTTTCAGTAGAGTCCGAAGAAATTCGAGTTCGCCAAAAGAATTTTTCCGAATGCAGCTGTTCGATTCTTTTTCATCGCTACTGTAAGCAGCATGTATTTGAATCGGAATGTCCGTGTTTGTTTCTCTGAAACAAAACCGAACTGTCACAACGCTATGATTTCACTGGATTTTTTGAGTTATCCAGAAGTGTGAATGTTGGGTAGAATAGACGACCTCTGAAGAAGAAACATGATTATGGCAAGGAGGTAGAAAAGTCGTCGTTTATTAAGAGTTAAGCGATTGTTTTCCTCCCGATGGTTTACCGCCTCATCGTGGCTGGAAGGTGTTCCTGGGTGTCGGACTGCGATGTACAGCGGGGGAGATTCGTCTCCTAGGCAGGGTCTCCAAAAGCTGAGAAGGAGTCCGGCGTTTCCATCAGGAAGCCTAGCGAAGAGTACACCAATTCCAGGATCCGCCAGCGTCCTGGTATCAAAGCCGCATGGCGGCAAATCTTCCTCTGATCCACTAGGGCTGCGACTGCCTGCGGTGGTGACGACCTGGGGCAGACTTTGGCCAGGCTGATCTCGGGATTCCAGGGAACCACAGTGGCTTAAGCAGCAAATCTCCGAGAAATGGTGATTATGCTGGGGGCTGCACAACCAGTGATGACGGGCCGTTCAAGGTAAGCAAGCGGTTCTTTATGAGCTCCACCATTGAAGCAGCATCCTAAGGAAACAAACGGAAAGCCTTCTGGGAGAGAAATGAGGATTTTCTTGTTCAAAAAAGTTCAAGTTTAGTCCTACTAACTAGAATGGAATTGTATGACATCAGAAACACAACGGCCCTCTCTAAATTCTGTCAAAGTCACTCCCACGACCGACTTCATATTAACCTCGGCATTGATCGAACAATTCCTTATAATCTTGTTTAGCAAACGTAAGGTGTATTTCTTTATTTACGCATAAGCTGACGTTTCGGCGGATTTCGTCTTCCTCAGATCCTGGAAAGGTCAAGTTGACCGCAATTTACCTAGAAAAACCAAAGCCCAATCTACTCACAAAGTCAGTGATTTTGGATCCACTTCTGATTGTAACAAACTGGTTATAAATGTGTTTTTGGTTTTCAGTTAAGAAATATTGCTTCAAAAAGCTGGCTGTCCAGTTTCTATTCTTGTAGGGGGTTTTTAAAGAAAGTGTACATGTTTGAACTCACTAATATCAACTAGAGAAGGCCAATCTAAGCAATACCCACATTTTCTTAAACACACTATACGTTCATTTTAAATCTTTGTGCAAAACTCTTTACGACCCAGATCCAAGACCCATTCCTTTATGTCATACGTTAGACCACTCTTAAGCGAATCAAGTCCACTAAAAATTGTTAACTCCGTTTTTTTTCCAAACCATCTTTCATTCTCCCTGTGCTTCATAGAAAATTGTCTTTGTATTTACAAAAGTATGTGTCTAAATAACTCATTAGAAACAAAGAAGTGATGCGTCGAATGTTTAGCTTTCTCTGAGACGCTACAGTACGCTACGGCGGGTGCTGAGGCAACACCGGAAGCGGCGAAGACGGGTAGTGTCGAAGTGGTACGGTAGCCGAAGTTATCGTCAACAGTGCAACTACTGACTACTGGGCAGATGTCCGCAATAAAACTTTGGGGAACTCTTAGAACCTAACTCAATAGTTCAAAAAAATAGTTGTTGAATACGAGCGAATGATCGTGACATAATTTTTCAATGGACTTATTCAAATTCTATGTAATTGTCGAGTTCATTTATCCTATTTATTGTCATCGCATCATAAAGAGAAGAAGACGAAGTATATAGAGAAAATGAATCAAGTTCTCCCTTCAAAACAACTTTTTGAGAGATTGTGACCCTTGAGGCAGGGATAGTCGAAACGAACTCTTAGAGGTTTGATCGGAAGGGGCTACATATTAGGTGTACTTATCAAGGATGGGCACAACTGGTCTTTGATGGGTAAATTCACCGATGACTTCACAGCTGTGAGGGCGAAGCTAGGGAAGCGATCAGATAATCCGTCACTTTCAAGATTGCTAACGCACGTACTTTCTCAGTCTCGCATTCATTCATTACATTTGGAGAGTGCTTTCACGATGAGGTAGGTATTCTGGAAAACTAGTTTAGTAAATTACCCGTATATGCCGGAAGGCTTGTGGAAAAATATTGTAAATCCTTCATTACTTAATTACTATAGACATTCATTACTATAAACATATGTACGGAAGCCGCCACCGCCTTCGATACTAGGTGCCGAGATAGGGAGAACACATGTTGGTCACCCACACTTTTGAAGCTACAAAAAAAGTGCAAAAAATGATAAGAACTGGATAATGTCTTCATGAAGTCGACTGCAGTGCTCAAGGCTTAAAACGGTGCACGTATCGCGAAGTAGTTGTAAAAGCAGGGATTGCACTGTTGTAGTACTCGAGCACTAAAGAAACAAAAAGCAACAACGAACCGGCTAAATAGATGCACCAATGATCGGACATATAAGAAGGAAGTGCGGTTATGGGACATGGTTGTTTAGACTTCATATGGGCTACAGAACTCTATCTACCTGAGTTTACTTAGACTTGACTGTAAGAAATTCATTCATCGCTGAGGAAATACAAAACACGATTCATTAAAAGAGGCACATGGGGTCACGAAACGAATGTTTTGCTGATAGATCCATTTTTGATAATGGTTTGCTAACAAATTTCGGAAAGCACTAGAGACGAAATAAACGTACCATTCACAGTTGGTTTCATTTTTCTGCTTATGAGATGTACACATGAATTCCCGGGGCAGTAAATGTTCCAAAGAACTAGTAAGAGCTGTACGCCAGAGATTGTGATCTGTACGAACACGGATTTCGCTAGAAGGCCGCCTGTTGATGCATTTACTAGACGGTTACACAGATGCATATCTCAGTGGGTTAGAAGTCGAAACGGGATTTTCGTGTGCAAGAGATTTGGAAATGTGTCAGAGGAGCCCCGACATAGGTGGGAGGTTCATGAACGTATGATGCAAGTGGGGTAGAGTAAGCATAGCTTGTGTTACTGGCCTCATCTATTCTTGGTAGTAACGAGGACGTTTTCAATAATTGCAACTAATGAAGGCACTCGACAATCACGCTGGACAGGACGGCTGGTATTCTAGAACAGTGATGACCACATGGATAAAGGGTTCGGTTCCATCTTTCTCTGCAAGAATGAAATAATTTGTCGTTGACTTCAAGATGAAACAATAGGAACGAACACGAGAACTAAAAAGAATGATATAGGAAACACAACAGTATATATCGCAGTGGTAGTTCAGCTCAACTATAAGTAATTAACTGAGTCACTTCTGATGACTGCCAATTAGTGCCGCCTCTCAAATTGATGTTACTGTAGCCAGAAACCGATGTGCGACTCATGGTTAGGAATAGGACTCTAAAATTAGGTATGATAAAGAAGTAGGTCGGGTTTCAGTGACAGGAAATAGGAACTAATCGGGCGTCGACGCCGAAATGGCCGTTGACATCGTGTAGAACTCTTCGAATACGAATCTTCCATTGGAGCCAAAATGTCTTCATATAGTTCTTTTTATCACTTAGAATGTTAAAATTTGATGAATGCATAATTCCTTCGAGCCTTCGAGAGAGAACGTGCGTGATAGAGATAACTCTCAGCTAGTGAGAAGAACACTCATTTACTCACAACCATTAGCATAATCATTGCGAAGGTATTAACCGTTGGATTATCTTCGCTTGCCAAACTGTTGTTTCGTGTCAATCTAGTGATGGTCAAACGACGACCGACTGTTTCAACACACACAAATCATTATCTGGACCCTGGCAGAGTTTCCAACAATTAGTCAGTGAAAGTATAACGGTGAGATGTTATTCACGTGACAAAAGAGATCGGGAACTTCTGGACGATGAAGTGGAAGGTTCATTTCCTTAGGTCGAGTTATGATGTCACGGCCGAAATTGATGGGCTTTCTGATATTACAAAATGAGCTCTATTACATGTAGGAGAAAATCAGATAACATAAATCAACTCGTAGAAAGCGACGTGGACACATTAAAAATTTTTATTAATATGTCTATATAGTAAATTAGGAAGCCGATTCCAAAGTGACAACTGGTCACATTAGAGGGTCCGGCTACGAGTAATGCTTCCACAGAAACCAGGAAACCTCCACTTTTTGGAAATGCTATAAGAACTCACCTGTCTGAAATGGACAAAAAAACTGCTTCTTTATCTCCCTCTTCGGGGAATCGCATGTTATCCTCTGCACCATCCGAGACTGTGATTTCGACTGCAACTTCGCTTTAACTAGGTTCAATGTCGATTTGTACGTCGCAAATCATTTCCGTTGACGTGTGATTCCTGATGCCACCGCTGAGAGAAATGCAAGCAATGGTATCGGTTGATGCAGTGGATAACGAGTGAACCTCAGAAAGAGTAGTCGCGGGTTCGAAGTGCACCTCAGATTCTGGGTTTTGCTTATATTCCAGGATTTTTGTGGTTGTGTTTCGTTATCACTTCGCCCATGGAAGTCATTTTGCAACTGTAACTGACTGGGCGGCAGCTGCAGCTATTCTGCATTGAGTTTATAAACAGAATATGAATAGTTGGACACCTGAATGGAACCGACTAGCGCTAGATCTTTTTCCATTCAATTACTCATCATGTAAAATATGTTTCAAGGTTCCTATTCTTCACTATCGTTCCCGCAATGATCTATCGCTAATTGGTGGCGGAGTGTATTCTTCTTCGGTTCGAGCTGCGATGTATAGTGGAAATTCATTCCCAGCAAGGTCTACCAAGTCTTGAAAGTTGTTCAACATTTTCATCCAGATGACCATCTAAAAGCAAACCAATTTGAGAAATCACTGAAATCCGGAGAATAAAACTGTCAATGGCCACCAGTGATGATGAGATGGGATTGCTCTAGCACGGCTTTCTAAACTCCAAGAAAGGAAAATCTTCTCCAACCAGAGAATAAACAATCGAGTGAAACCTCTACTGACACATGACCATTTCGTTGTAATAACATCATGTTGCATCTTATTCCTTCTAGTGGGGTCTATTCCAGTTAGAATAGTTCCAACTTCTCCTTGGATTTCGGCTTCTGTTTTTTCAGTTTCATTGATTGTCCATGTTCGTTGAAAAAAACACAGTTGCTAAGTCGAAAACAATTTACCCAAAAATAAAATCAATGATGTTTTCAAAAGGTAGTAAAGAACAAAGAATTCAGGCAGAAATTCAAATATTCTATGGAAAAAAACTTTTGAAGAAAGTGGTGGCATGAGTCACTGACGACGTAGGATGTCATGTCGTAAGCTGAGGATCCTCGAACCACCATCTACAAAAGACTTCTACGGACTTCTCCGTACGCCGTGCAAAAGCTCGCTTATATTACTGAAGACCATCCGGCTTTCTTCATAGCGTTATGGTTCTTTTCATTTACTTTTAAAAAGTATCAGCTATGGAGCAGTGGGGAAATTCTGGGAAAGGAATCATAGCTGCACAGCTAAAAGCTTGGGCATCGTGAGAAGAGAAAAGAGTGACAACGAAATAAATCCGAAAGTGAATGAGCGAAGACGAAGAGAATGGATGAACCACAATGAAACGCTTGTATAGAGTTGAAAGAAGGAAAAATTAGGAAATTACAAGCGCCTGCTTACTGTATTAACAATTCAGCACTAAACATTAGTTCTCTAAGCACAGAAATTCTTCAGATCGTTTGTAACGTTAAATATTCTTCTTGCATTTAAGTAAGTCCAAGTAACCACCAGCAAGAACCTGCTTCTTAGTCCTACTGAATTTTATGGAACAAACCATACATTTCATGGATTGGAAAAAATTCCCTCCTAGTCTCTAAACCTCCAACTTGGAGAAAACCAGAATCCTTAGCAGATTTTAGTGAAAACTAGAATTTTATCGTCTGACTAAATGAATAAAGTAAGGCACCGCTAATATCAAGAACGCTGTTTTTTTGCACTTACATATTTGTCCCTATATAACCTCATTTTCTGACCCTTTTCAAAGTACGGGTTCCTTAGCGTTTATATAATTATAGCCGAAATTAAGAGTTGAGAGTTGAATAAACATTAGAGAGAAACTCCATTCACTGAAGGGTGAAAATCGGAGAAAGAACGGCCTCGATAACTACGAAGTTGGACTCATGAATTCACCATTTCAAGGTGGGCAATGGAATGCCTGGAAAATGAAGTGTAGCGAAAAGTGAAGAGATAGGAAGATTCGATTAAATAAATAGCTCAACTAATGAAAGTTAATTCATCAGTGAGTGAACCCTAAGGCGAGAAGTCTGTTTTATCTGAGACAAGCTGAGACGCCTAACTGTAGTGCAGTAAACAAGTCAAAGATGATGAAAGAAGAAAGTAAAGGAAAAAAATAGAAATTACAAGAGGAAGATAAAGAAGCGAAGAAGTTAGAAAGTTATAAACTCGAAAGACCAACCTTCTATAAGCCCCCGCATAAATAATCGATATATTTATTTATGTGTTCTCACGAACCGCCCTTGTTGAGCAGGAGCGAGGTTGATAAACCTTTCACCAACCTCGTATCAGGTCAACAAGGGCAGTTCATAAGAACGTACAAATGTAAAGTTATAGTTAGGGAAAATGGCTAAGTGAAGAAAAAAATAAGAGACAAAGAGTACACAGAGTGTTCATTGCCGAAAGCAAGAGAATGCTGACGAATCTCCGAATTGCTTGCACTATAGCTGTGCTAATTCGTGTGAATCGAAGAGAATCTTGCTCTCAAAGAAACCCATTACTTGTCTACGAATGCCACTCGAGTATTACGTGGGAAACAATGCGACAGAAGCAGTAACGTCCTCAACTTTGCTCGTGTGAATATGAAGAGGTCATAAGTGTCGACTAGAACGGCGGAATGGAACAAGCCTAAGCCAAAAGACATTTCGTTTCGGAGACTAGACGATGAGATAGTGATGATGACAGTGATGAGATCAATCCCATAGGAGAAATTAAATACATCGTGGAGGATGATCACATAGAGTGCAGTTCACTAATTGGTAAATGGAGCATAGTTTATTACTACTATTATTAAATATCTTAGTAGTTAATACGTTTTTAAGAGGCGCGTGTGGCGCAGTGGTTGGAGGCGTCACTGCGACACAAACGTGGAATCGATCCCAGCACCCATGGCTCACCGAGCTTTCCATCTCTTCGGGGTTGGCAAATTGGTACCAGACTTGTCTGGGAGGATAGCAGCACTGGCTCGATACATAGGGAGGCCACCGCGAGTCATTGTAAAGGACAGATATGCATTCGATCACCTCCAACGACACTTAATGAAGTCGAATGCATGGCGCACCCTCAGGGATTGATCAACTCCAAGAGCTCTATCTTTTTTTTATCCTTTTATATGTTTTTATCGTTCTTTTTAGGGAAATGGTGACGAGCATCAAAGCAGCACGTAGTGGACACTTTCCGATCTCTGCTGGTCCGTAGATATTCTGCTAATTTTTGACGGAGTTTTTTTTCATTTCGGCGACATCCTCTTGCACATGTTAATCTTAGTTGGATCTTCGGATAGAAACGAACCCCCTCACCACTTATCCGAAGACGAACTGCTTGTTGTTGAGAATAGCTGGCTCCCAACGAGGAAATCTGGTTGCGATTTGAAAAGGAGTTATCTGAGCACTGCTATTCTTTGAAATTACTATAGCAAAACAAATAGTTTAAATTTGCCGAGAAATAGGAAAATAAATTTGTAGCAGAAGACTGCGAGAGGATTTGCGAACTGATACTTCCATTCCATAATAATCCTTAATTTCAAAGAAGCAATGATGTAAGCAATCGGATGGAAAGGCGCTTTCTTTTGAATTTCTGCAGTTTTTTCGCCACGATTCAACAGTTGAAGCGTTGCTTTATGGGTTTAAGCTTTAATCTTACCGTAGCCACCTAACTCGGGAAAGTCAACCGGCACGAAGAACGAACTAACTCATCAACGAAACCTTTCCCGAGGGGCGGTCGGACGGTGTGGTGAAATGCTACCCCGGGGTGTTAGCTACCGTCTCCGTTGTTGAAATAGACATATCTGCATGTCAAATCAGCTGAACGCAACACATGCTCATGCTTTACTCATGTCCGTTTTGCTTATCTGTATTTTGCGGGTGCTCATCGCCACGAACATCATTCCCTGGGGTATCTTCCGTTATGATTCCGTTGAGACAAATGAGACACAGACACTGAAACGGCTCCAGGCTCTTACCGCACACTGGACCTCAATTCGCTCCAACTCAATGATGAATGATGACACCATGGAAAGCAAGACAAAGCGATCCACGATAACTGAACGAAAAGGCTCAGCAACAGCCGGTGCGCCACGAATGGATCCCGCTCCATATTCGTTCACTGAACAATTCCGTTCGTAAGACACATAAGCAAACATGAGTTTTTGTATTGGAATCGTTTCGACTACTTTGATTCCAATGAGACCATTTTGCAGCTGATTTTTATTTAAAGAAAAAAGCCTCCATGAAGTTGGACAATCATAAAGAACGAAGTACACACAAAATTTATGGAATGTCTTAGCACTTCACCTTACTAGAGGCATCATAGAGGTTTCCTCAGTATCCCAATTTTTGAAAACAGTAACTCATTCCTTCTAGGTAAAGCTTATCACTTAATCTTAGATTTACCGATTTTTAAGAAACTTGTAAGCAAACACGTCTACAGGTTCTTAAACGAACATTTTAGGTGTTACAATAAAGAAGAAAAGTGAGGAGAGTCATGCATCAGAATAGATGTTGGTAACTTACTGCTACAAACACTCTAATAAGTTCAAATTTGATCATAACTCCGGAATTCAAAGCCTAACTGTAGATTTTACCTACAAGGTTAGGACTGCAGACGATGTGGCAATAAAACAGTCCGTGCACTCCTTTGTGTTAGAAATGAGCAGAAAAGAAAGCATTGAGAGGAAAAGGAAGCAAGAGAGAAGGCAGCATCTTTCATCAGATCAATAGTTTATTTGATGATGAGAATCGTTCGAAACGCGTGAATTCGACATAAAATCGTCTCCATCCAGAATACATTAACATATCAGGCAGCAACAGCCAGCAAGAACATCATACGTTATCCACTTCAGAAGCGGCGACGATTACAAGCCGTCGTTGAACTGGCTGGCATAATTCCCTCATGAGGCAAGCTAGTTTAGCACCGCTGGAATATAAACTCACAGCTAAATGTGTTTATATAGGCAACAGCCAGTGAGGCTTTCACCAACTGTTAACTGGTGGTTATGTTTACCCGATTGTCTCAACAGCGGGACGCCATGATGGATACTAATATTCTAACTAGTGTTATAAGGGACTAACCCGACTAACCGACTAGCGCAACGAACTACCGTAGTTTGGTCTTCATTCTCAAGCAAACAATGAATGCTTTGCCAATGAGTTTAAATGATGAAACGACAACGAGACACGAGTGTAAGGAAAATAGTGGAATCCACATTTATGAAAAGCCGCCGTCTAGAAAACATAGTGGTAATAGGTTCGGATCGCACCATCAGTGAGACAGAGAGTGCCTATTTTGAAGGACGATTATGTACGATAGCATGTGTAGTGGTTCGGGTAGCAGATTTTGACCTCATCGTGGTAACCAGAAAAAGCGAGGAGGTTGCTGAAAAAGTGGTGAAGAGAGTCATTGCACATCGACCTTCACGGATAAGAAAACACCAAATGGACACTACGAAGCGCGTACAGTAACACCCAAGAACCGCGGCTGTGAAATCGTTAAAAAGCTCCAAGACGAATCTATAGCGATTGATACAGGTCCGTAGAAGACGAATACAGTGATCGTACGACAGAAGTTCGTCGAATATTAATGAATGCATGTCAATAGGCCAAATCAGCAACTAGACAGACGTGTTATGAGATGTTTTCTGAGATGTGGCCTGATATAAAAATAGCGAAAAACCCATAGAAACGCTTCGAGGATAATGAATAGCACGATTTTCGATCAAAAGTGCATCCACTACTTCACACATTCAGTTCCACAACTGGCGGATACTTCCATAGTGGAATTAAAACTCTTTGTGTCCTTTACTCCACGCATTCTGCCCTAACAGTCTAGCGGATTATGAGAATACAATTTTAGTCCAAATTTTACATACACAATCAAATAATCGAACTTGTTACGCTATTGGAAGTAATTCGTTGCAAAGTCCTGCAATGCACGAATTACTGCATTCCATGCCGATGAGCATCAGACGTCGGGCATGGAAAGCAAACTGCGCCACCATTCAAATCAGAAGTCCTTGGAATCTCCTTTTAAGTCGTTCAAGAGCTTGCATCCGATTGGAGCAGTAAAAGTGCAAATACCGGTTTATTAATTATGTTCGAAGACTATTTGGAAAAAATAGTCTGAACCAGGCTCACTGAATATTCGAAAGTTCGACAGCGTGCAAAGTCTGTGCTGATCTCAAGCCGACTGACCAGATAATGGTGTCTTGTGTCATAATGAGAAGAACGTGATCCTGATTGGAACGATCTAAACGCCGAGTGGATGTGAATGTAAATGGATCAAGGATTACTTGTGTGAAGTGCGCTGTGCCGACTGGGCCGCTCTACCGAATGGTAAATACTACAGTAACCTAATTTTTTCATCACCCGCGCCGGAAGTACAACACCACCACCACCACCACCACCACCACTACCACCACTACCACTGCTACCACCACTCACTCACCCACACACCTACACACATACACGCGCACACGCTGGGACACCTAACCGACCGTATTTATCGACGATGACAAGTCCGATGCCTGACCGATCCACACATATACCGTATTACTCATAACTGTCACCAATGCTGGGTTGAAATAGGACAGGACAGCAGAGAGAAATTGGAGAAGAGAAATTGTATGGAAAGGAAAAGGCTTCAGATGGAGATTTGAGTTAGGAGATTACTTGACTTAGTAGACCAGTTTCCTTATGGGAATTTCAGTGGGTAGCGCATGTCACGGATCACTCTGGATAGTAGCGGATAAAAACAATTCGAGTGATGATGTACAAAATTACACGGCGCGGAAAAAAGCTTAAAACATTTCAATTAGCTGAGTAAAAATCTGGTTAATCACACGTTTTTTAGTTACTTGTAAGAGTGAATAATATGATGAGACTATGACAATTGGCATGGAGACCAACAAACATAATCATTGTAAGGTTTCCATCCACTATCGCCTTTGAGAAAGCTTTTGTTTCATTCATTGGGCTTAACTCCTGGATTTAAGAGCTTCCTAAGAATGAGAGCGGTCGTACAGTTTAGACCTACATTACAATGGCGACTTTGCCAATAAATCAACTTTAGCCATAATTATGGATAATAAGGGATAGATTTGGCACTTTAGTGCGAAATTTCTAGTACTGCTTTTTCACACTGACTATGCTAGTCATTACTGTAATAGATTGGAAAAAATTTTTGCAGAGAGAACTCAGAAGCAAGTAGATGTGAGCAATAAGGAAGAGAAGTAGTTCTACTAAGGAAATGTTGACGATGAGCTGACCTCGACCGACGTATCCCGATGGGAAGGGTTGATGAAGTTTGTGGAGGGTCCGGACATGTGGCAAGCATCAATAATCATAGTTAGTCATCGCGCGATTAGGAAGGGAAAAAAAGATGGACGAATGCCCACCTAAGCTTGATCGTCTAGCAGCTGCAAATGTACCATCATCGAAACTTTTTTTCGAACGACGTGCTTATGTACGACGAAGAAATCTGGTATCTGGTCGGATTGCAGTAAAAGAGAACCGACTAAGGAAAAAGGAGAAGTGCTTTGAGCAGGGCTAAGCATGCTGCTTGTGAAGTCATCATGCTTAGGATACAGGAAAGCAGAGGCTGATTCATGATAAGGTTAAGTTCCTCGTGGTCAATAAACACCCACTGGATTGAGGTATGGTGAATTCTCGGGCTTACTTCGTCAACTGTGGTTCAGCCCACCAATGTACGCTTTCTCTCAAACAATTTACTAATTACTTTCATTGATAATCCGCATCGAATCCAAACCCTGTTATAAAAATGATTGCTGTGAAATAAGCATGATATCTTCTGACTCAAGTAGTTTATCGCAGTCATTAGTCAGTCATTCGTACAACCTTAATGCTTGGAAAGAAGTTGATAAAGAGATAAACTTGGTTGGTTCTTGCACACCCTTTTTGCTTCAACTCCATATTTTTCAATAATTTTCCATCGTTTCAAAGTCCTTAGGAACTCAAACTTTGATGTAAAATTGTATGAGTATACAGAACTTCAACTACCCCACTCTCTTTCCTTTTTTAGTCTTTTTTCATTTCCTCTATCCTTGGGTTACCATTTGTCTTCTGGCTGAATATAAAAAAGGATTGGACTTTTTTTCTTTAACTTTTTTTGATTCTTTCGATTTGGCGTTTAGGTTGAACTATTCTCGTTCAGGTACCTAAGCAGCCTGATGACATGCCAACATCTGAGTTGGGTAATTGACATTGGCGCTTCATTTAGAAATTAACTGGTGTGTTAGCAGCTGTGCTGAGATTATTGCTGATGAGTAGGACAGAAGCAAACACTATATGAATAGAGAAAGGCCAATCGATACTGATGTGCACAACTGAATGCAAATTGTCGCAATAAAGCCATACCGACGACGTGATTGTGACACAGAACTGAAGCCGAACCGAAGCAGAACGACGAAATGAAGTAGCGCTAGTTCGTCGTCAGCAAGTGAGTCGTGTTGAAACGAATTCCTCAGAACTATCTGGATCCAACAAGTGGTATGCATTCTCTTCATTGAAAAGAATATCCACACATCGATGCAGACGTCGTTTGGAGTCCCGTGATTCTTGTTCATTAGATTCTACACATCTTTTAAATTCATCTAGAATGAATACAAGGTCGGAGAGCTCTTTGAACCAATGCCACGTTGGGCTCTGATGACTAACCAACCAATGAGTTCAGTTTATAAGTGAAAGGAAGGAAATAACAGCACTCTCAAACTTCTAAGGGAAACGCAAAACGTTGCATGTATTATTCAACGGTCAAATTTTTTTTAAAGAGCGAATAGTTAATTTTGATAAATCAATTGTTAAGGAACTAGTAAACCTTCTGTGATAAAGTTGCTTACCTACAAATAAGCGTATTCACTAATCCTAGTTGCTCCTCCTTCTACCGGTAGCGAAATGTCCATGAGTCGTGCATCCTATCGACTTCACAAAATATCCCTTGTACGTAGCAAAGTTACTTCAACTGACGGTAGAGTGCACAAATACGGTAGCCAAGCATAGCACCGATATCGACATGCAGCGCCTTGCTTTTGCACAGGGGACAAATAATAAACTTTCTTGTTGTACTTTCTTTTCAGAGAAAATTACTAAGCCTTTAAAGAACAGCAGACTTATTTTATCCACTTTTACTGTCGACGTCCTCCATATGTGATATAAGCATAAGAAGAACTGCTGCTAAAACTGCATTCTGAGTAGTTTTACATGAAAACCTGTGGAAGTTATACAGAACCTAATTAAGAGGCTATTGCCCTTCCAAACACCATTTCTTCGTAAGTGGTCTATTAAAAGAACTACTGACGGGATTTATAAGACAACAGAACGAGAACTTCTAACAATTCTCAGCAGCTTCGTATTTTACATGGAAAAAAGAAGCCTTCTCGCAACACACATAGTATGGATATGATCTACTGGAGTCCGATCTAGGTAGTTTTCCTGAAAAGAAAAGAAGCAATGAATAAATCAGTTTGTTCAGTACAAACAGAAGAGCCGCTGCTTCATATTCACCTTCGGATAAACACTTGAACCCGTCAGTTCAGCTAATAAGAAAAAATAAATAAAACAAAAAAACAAGACGAGAGCATGCTATGTGATCGTGATTAAAGCCGTCAGGTGTTTTCGTGACGTTCGTTGACAGTGAGCCAGCCGATCTCCAGAGTGAGACAAAGAAGCTGCTATTCGCTCTAGACAGCAAATGCTACCTAGACCGGACCGACGAAAAGTATGGTGGGAAGTAAACTGGTAATATATGGTAGCGGGCTTTATGATGATGGGATGGCGAGGAGAGAGAGATAACATTCGATATGTGGAATAACATGAGGAGAGAAGTCAGAGCGATGTCAGGATACCCACGACGATATTCAACCGGTTATCCTTCAGCCACGTTGGACCGCCAACGCTAAACGAAACCCGTACCCGAGGGGTTCATCACAAGCAGCTAATAGTCGAGCATGAATCAATGTTCCTTCGTTCACTCCTGGGCTTTACTGGCTAAATCACAAAAGGTCTTAACTTCCACTGTTAGAAATGAATAATTGACAGAACGAAATGTCGAAAGGACGAGCGGCAGAATCAGAAAATTCTCATGATCCGAACCGTAACAGCTTCACCATCACTCTTCAATCAATAAAGGTTATCTGTAAACATATTGGTCATGAGGAATAAATCTTTTGAACAATGGAATGAAACTAAGAAAATGTGGTGTACACATGGTCATAACTGTGAACCATTCGTTTCAATGGGAATAAAATTAATGAAAGCCAGAGAATTAGGGCTCATTCTGGCAAAGCGTGAACATTCCAAGGTCCAAGTCTGTTTAAGCAGCTTCTTAAATTAAGAACCTTTAAAGAATTTAGAGTGCTCTTAACTTGTTTCATCTTATCCACAATGTATACTAGCGATAAAAATCCTTTCCTTACGACTACTTCTACGAAGACCTTAGCTTTTGGATACGATTACTCCATAGTAATTAATTGATATGCTGTTTTTCTTTTAAACCCTTTCACCTCCTTCCCACCAAGATTTTTTTCTAACCATGCTCCTTATCTGCAATCAGGTCAAAAGTACTCTCGGTCAATTAAGGGGTTACTCAGTCACTCGGTGATTGAGAGTATCTTCCGCTACGCTAAGTGCTTACCTGATTCAACTTCCGGTGAGCTCGGGCTAAGTTATACCAGGAATTGTATACACAGCAAACGCTGAAGAATCTAGTAAAGCGTATAGCTGATAAACAAAAACTGGAAAGTAGTTCAGTGGAGCACATCTGTTCCGTCTGGAGCCATTCCTATCAAACATGGCTTATTTCCACTTTTATATTTATCTCCTATTCTGCAATCACGTATAAAACTGTGGCACAGGCAAACAGTGAAGCTAACGATATGGATTATAGATGGAGTAGAGTAACATTTCAGAAAAATCAATCACTACTTAATCGACGTAACATCGTCCACAGAGTACTCGGACGTTGGAGGACGGTAGACCTCAAAGCTTTAATTTCATCGAGTTTTGAAAGCGATGATGAATGTACGGAGGATTAAGGTTCCAGAAGTCAATGAAGAACATTGACGTCGAAGTTAACAAGTAGCTCAACAAACCGCCATCACAAAATCAGCCGACGACTGCAAATCAGATCCGAAGACGCTGGCAGCAGTGAAAACTATCGATAGTAATTGCATTGGCACCCGTGTTTTCGGAAGTTTGGAAAAAAAACGCTGCATTACATCCGCAATTACGTCCGAATATTCGAATAACAATCGTTTCGAATATTCGAGTGCTCATATTAGAATTCGTACGTCGGAAACGCAATATGGAAGAAGCAATTAAAAAGATAACTTAAGGCAAGAAAAAGGCAAGAAAAAAATAAATAAAAGCGAAGACACCAAGACGACAAGTCACAACTTCGACTGCATCTCAAGCTCAACTAGGTTCAATAGCGATTTTTGTTCCCCAGATCATTTCCGTTGACGGCTGATTGATAATGGAACCATAAGGATAAAAAATAAAATGGATGAGACAAAAGCAAAGCTAGGGACTCAGTGGTGTAGTGGATAACACGTGAGCCTACGAAAAGGATAGTCGCGGATTCGAAGCCTAACAGAGGTTTCGAGATTCGGCCACATCTCAGCATCTTCGTAGTTGTAGTTCACATCGTACCCTGCGACGTGAAAATAACAGGCGTTATATAAAATTTGAGAAATTCAGGAATAATTGAAACCGAGATCTTAATACTCGGTTGATTAAGCGTCCGAACACGCCAATATTTGTTGGTTCTCAACATTTCCCACTTAGGCCAAGAAAATTTCAGTCAAAGCTGCTTATCAGCGTCTGACTAGTTCTTTTCGCTATTCCTAATCAAAAGCTTAATAAGCATTGCTAAACATTCCAGTCATTTAATTCACAAGCAGTGGTAGAAGCTTGTTCCCAGATTTCGAAGTGCGATCCACACGTTCAGCTCACATAACAAAGGCAAGAATGCTAAGAGTAGATTGGAGACTTATACTGTAAATCTTAGAAAAGCAAAAAATGAAAAAATAAAAAAAATTAGGGTAGGAGTAAACCAATGTCCTAAATCGCCGCCAAGTAGCAGACCTCGATCTGATCACCAACAAGAGCTGGCGATTGTCTGTAGGTTAGTTCAACCTCTGGACGCCCTGGCACAGATTTAACTCGACTTCATGGGAATTTTCGTGGGCTTCTAATAAGAATTCACTCTTATTCACGTGTTAGTCTTCTGTTAAAACAAATTTTGACAAAGTATTTAAAAGTCACCAGGAGAAAGACCTCGTGTGTTCACTGAATCCGAAATTTCGTAAATGACGAAGAAAAAACTGTCCCTTGTACGTTGATTACTTTCGTTGTGCATAACTTGTAAGGCAATAAAGCGAGCGCGGAAGTGAGTCAAGAGCTGATTAAGATCGACCGACCACCACCGACCGATCGGCCGATCAAACCCGTGCCCAGCACTGTGATATTTCAAAAGCGCATCGATCGTCAGCGGCTAACTCGCTGAACTCTTCCGGATTTTTCTGGACGACACGGATGTCACCGCGTGGTGACGCTTCGTTTCCGACACATCATCGAGTAATCAGCCGACGCCAGCACATCACTACATGACATTTCTAGACAACTTGAAGGACTTCTGGAGAATTTGATTGTTTACGGCTCTTTCAATATTCGACTAATTAGTGCCATGAAGAGAGATTTTCGTGCATTACATAATGAAAAACAGGTTGTAGATCGTACTGTGTTCGTACGAAATCCAACTTGTTCTTGAGAATAAGAAATCCAACCTTCTTGACTTAAAAAGGCAATGTGTGGCCAGAATTTCTAGTGACTACTGCAGAAGCTAGTTGAGATCACTGGTGTTGCAACAACAACAACAACAACACGTAGTGAACCAATTCTTATTCGATTCGATTTTTCAGCTATTCGATAAACTTGAGATGAGACAGGTGGCTGGCTGGCCGGCATAGTTGGTGATGGTTGCTGATGCGACTGTGCTCGGTAAACGAAAATCCATCGAAATGGTCATGGTTTTGTTATATTGGTCGTGCACAAAAGGGTGTGCTGAAGAGCGATGCATTGATGGTGGTCGCTCGGTCGGGTATTCCATTGAAATCGCCGCTTCATAAATCGTCTACACATGTACGAGAGGTGGGTGACACGTTGTGTTAGAGCTAGAAGGTTCATGGTCAAACAAACGCTGCACTGGTTAACATTGCTGGATCATCGGTGAATCAAAAGAATAGATCAGACGAATCTATAGAAGCCATGTTTAGTTGAAGTTCAATGGTTCTGGAATTCCTAACTTACCTATATCTGGCGTTCACAAACGCTTGAAGCATTCATAACCCTATGAAGCCGGAATTGACTCCGATAGCAGGCCACTCCAAAAACGATTATCTAATCGCTTACGAGAGTTTACTACGTGAATATCAATTGGAGTCTCTGAATAGTTCACTCTAATGGAACACAGTTTTATGAGTTCACGGATACTCAGCGATAGTGCTTGATTTTAAAGGTGTTAGAGTTAAGTTGCTTACGATTATTTCGCTGAATAGAATAATCAAAAAAAGTATGGGTAACGGAAAAAAAATCACTAGCATAGGGAACAGAAAAAAAAAGAAAGAACACCTGTGGACAGATACACATGCCAAAATGAATGAACAGCTTCTCAAATATTGGTCATAGACATTGGATTTGTTGTCAGCACTCAATCACAGGAAGCTAGTGAACCATGAGCTTTTTTCAACTATAAGCTCTCCTTAAAACTTGTCATCGAATGACAATCCGAAAAGGATGCTGAACTGATTGTTAACATAGTTGATATGGGCAGTTTTTATAGAGGCTGGTACGGTGTATGCGTGATAGGTAGAGATAATAGGACAGGTGATGGGTTCGGACGACAGCCACAGATAAAATGTAGCACAGTAATCTCAGTGTCATTCACTTTTCTTTCAGTCATTCTTTCATTATATGCGATTATATCCATATCAAAGTGTTCAAAATGCCGTCTTTGCCCCTATTTTTTAAGTCTACACGTGGATAATTCCATTCAGCGAAGCATCACCGTGCTTGATGCTCAGTTACTACAATTGAAATCGCTTCGATGGCCTCTATGTAAGAAATACGTTGACTATGCAATAGGATTACCCAGAGTTATCCAGAATTACAGCAGCTAGCAGATGAAGAATAGAGGTCTGAATGGTTTCGTTTTTTTTTTTTTTTTTTTTTTTTGTTAGCCTTTAGAGAACCTCTGTCAGTAATTAAGCAGCTGTCCTGACTACTGCGGTCACCAAGAAGAAAACAAAGTACGGTACGCACCTAACGCTCATCAGTTTTCTAAGAAAACGGTCGTTACTAAGCGGAGCTTACTAAAACCTTTTTTATATCCTTAGCCAGTGTGATTTTTAAAAAAGCAAGCAAAAAGAAAAAGTAATTGCATAAATAACAAGGCTAAGTAGATACGGAACGCACCAGCTGGTGACAAATATTAAACCAATAAACACCCTTTGTTTTTTGCATCGACAACGAATGAACTCGCCTGAAGTTCAATCCTACACAGCAGCAATGGCTACGGTTTCCGTTTATTCACTTGTACGAAAAAATGTGCTTCAAACTCTCCTAGGCGACAGTGTTTTCCAGTAAAAGTGATGACTATCACATGTTTCCAAAAAATAACTAGTATACTAATACCATTTGTCGTAAAAAAGTGCTCAGTGGGTGTTACCGACAGCGCAAAGTTGAGCGTGTTACGGATGCGTTGGCCTTTGATACAATAGCATGCCGACGGTCGAGTCATAGGTTATAGAGGTCGATGGTAAAACCCGACCACCGTCGATGAATCAGATGAGACGACGACACGGTAGCCATTCCGATATGACAACCAATGACCGACGGAACAACAGATGAAGTTTTCATGCATTGTTGATTCTCTAGTAGAGTATCCATAGGCAAAAACGATTTCCGAGTCGTGCCACTGAAAGATTGCCTCAGTATTGGCGACCGCTGAACTGGCGACGATCGAAGAAAAACAATGTATTGAATATAGTTCGCGAATGAATCAGCCAGCACTCTCTCCTGCCGCATCCAATGAAGCGTCGCCGCTACGAAGCCAAGGCTAGCACGAGACAGACACTTCGCTCGACTGGGAGCATTCTTTCAGGACTCTTCATTAATCACTCGGATAAAGAGATCACATCTCATCAACTTCCTTTTCTATTCTATTGGTCATATTTCGCTTTCATACAACATCATCTGACTGTTAGTAACAGCTAGAACTGCAATGATTTGCAATAAAATGGAATGTGCTGGAAAATGGTGACTGCATTGCGAAAAAAAAATATGATGAAAAGAGTAATAGGTTTAGAATATTTGGAAGTGGCACGTATAAGTAAGGACGAAGTATAACAATTTAGGGTTAACTTCGGGTGCTGTGCTCTTTCGAGCCTAAAAAATCTATTCCAAACCGACTTCCATTCGGCCTCGGTTCGAATAATCAAGACCAATCCTGCTCCAAAAAAAAGGAAGACGTCGAAACGCTAGCCGGGTTCATGATTTCGGAACAGTAGAATACTAATAGAATAGAAAACTATCCAGGTAAGGTCAAGCAAGAATCATCGTTACCGTGAAGTGGAAGCGTTGACGAAATCACGGAAAAATAACGAAATGTCGTTCAATAGGAAATAAGATGAAATAGTCCTTGAAAGGGGGAATGACTGAAGAGAAAAAAAAGGCAGAAACTATGAATGAACGATGAAAAGTATTGGTGATGACTAGCGTGGACAGCCAAATAGTGGTGACGAGCAGCAGGTGATTGTATGAATGAAATTCGATGACCCGTTGAAATTGCTCTACTACGGATCTTAGCCCCTTTCTAAGTAACTGCCATTGCCAAGAGATAGTCCTTGGCACCAAATGAAGATCATAACAAAATGTTCTGGAGGAAATGTTGGTGAGTAAATTTGTTAAGGATTTCGATCAAACTTGACACTACTAAGTGTCGCATTGATTTTAGAGAGAAAAACTGAAAGAACAATGTTTTGAAAACCTCATATGACCAAACTCGAAAAAAAAATTGATGAGCTTCAACTTCACTGTTCGCATTTTATGCTTATATCGTACTATGAATGAAAATTCGGTTTCGTAAACACCAAATTGTCCATTGAACTGGTTATTCGCACGTGCTCATACGGAATAAACCATCACCGTAATGAAATGATTGGAGCATGCTAACCTAAAAAAAACGAGATGAATGATCGGATGAAGAGGAAAAGATGAGGAGTAGGTGGTGAGAAGCCAGTGAATGAATGAGATTATGATGTATCGATACTGATAATCGGTACAGTGATGGATGAGTTGTTGCATACTGATTACCATGCAGTAAAGGACAAGTATGCCGTCGGTAAGAGAATAATCCGCGTGCCTCGCATGGCACTTCTCCTCCCACTTCTGGGTGCACTCCCACGACCACCACCACCACCAACACCACCACATCTCGGGCACATCATCTCCCATATCATTGCATTCCGTACACCCCATCTCGTATTCGATCAATAGCGTTTCATCAATATACATTGACAGAAAAGCAGAACTGAGCAAACTGTTGTCGAATTTCCCGGATCGGCGACATCATAAATCACTCATGAGCAAGATGCCTAAGTCGGTAGATGAACTGGTAATGGGAATTCTTGTTGAAGTACTAGTTCTAATTTTAATAGACTCACATTCTTAGCTAAACCCTCGAGGGAGTAAAATTTGTATGGAATAGATTACTGAAATAAATCGGTAAATAAATGACGAATGCAAAGACGATCTATTGCTGCAAATACAGCTAATCACTAGGTTTAAATGAGAAGCAGTGAAACTATATAAGAATTGCCCATGAAGCAAGTAAAATACTGTGGTCTTGAAACTAAGATTACTTTTTCAAAAACTCCAAAAAACCCCACTACTAGGAACAAAATATGAGTCGAAGGCATAGTGCTCGGTTCAATCATGGTAAAATGTTTTCTACTCGTTCATTTAAAAGTTTTGTTAAAATACGAGAAAACAAAAAAGCTCATAGGAGGTAAGAGTGGTGGAGGTGGTGAAGTTACTGAAAACTTCTATGCGTTTACCAGTATGCGGTAGCCCTTGTGATAGCGACGGTGGTGATTGTGATGGTGGTGGTGGTGGTGGTGGTGGTGGTGGTGGTGGTGGTATGATTTGAAAACGCCGCCGCGGTGATGATGCCGTCAAAACATCGTCGACAACGTCGACGAATTCGAGAACTTCAGACGAAATAACATCGCTACTGCGTTACAGAAGATGTACTCAACACTGGACGATGACGACGTTTATTCATCTATTCACATCAATGCTGTTCGAGCAAATGCATTATTGAAGACGGACGGCGGTGTCGGTGCCGTTTCAGATGAGATCTCCGAAAGCACACATGTTTAGAAAACTTCATCAACCTCTTCTTTTTTTCTAAAATGCATTTGCTCTCAGATCGGATAGCGGAATTCGAGTTTTGTGGCTCCACGATGCTCTTCGGATTCTACAAACCGAAGTTGTCACCCCTGTCACCAAGAGTGTTTTGAGATAATTTTCTGATTTACCAGTTCCGACAGCACAAACTTTGGTGCTCTAGGAGTAAAGGAATTTGAAAGTTACGGAGGCTTTCACTCGAGTACACGAATGTCGCCGAAGCTGCTGAATCTGAAGTAGACTCTACCACAATTCCAAAAAAAACGGTCTCAAAGTTTCAAGTCAAAAACAATCCATTCGTATCCTCCTCTTTCTTCTTCTTCTACTTCTAGTTCTTCCTCTTCCTCTTCCTCTTCCTCATCCTCATCCTCTTCCTCTTCCTCTTCCTCTTCCTCTTCCTCTTCCTCCTCTTCCTCTTCCTTTTCCTCCCTCCTCTTCTTCTCCTTTTTTCTTCCTCTTCTTCTCACTCTTATTTTTGCTCCTGTTCACATGTCCCTCTCATGTAAGTTTTCGACTAGGTTAAATGCGAAGCTATGTTAAGTTATTAAATGAGAGGAAGGAGATTAAGCCAGAACCATAAGCTACTATGCACTATTTGCACTGAAACTTAGGTGAATTAAAAAAGAAATATTGGCTCCATGGCGCTGAACTTCTTTATACCTTCGATGTAGAAACGACCACTTGTGCATACGTCTGTTGGTTTGCTTGCATCTGTGCGGATTGTATCCTACTTCACGTCGACTTGTCTAAAACCTTGGGAAGAAATGAAAGGACACAAGAAGCAGTGCTGGGTCAAAGAAATATAAACCCTATACTCTGCACCTAGACAGAGCCATACGTGCTGCTGCTACCTACCTTATGAATGGAAGAAGTCGGTGAGCTAACCTACCCCCATTAATGGAAGAACTCGCTGAGCTACCTGTGTTTGCGCTCCGCCAAGAAAAAACAAAAGTTTTTATACCAAGACTCTGAAGCTCTTCGTTCTCCTAGAGCTAATCGGACTCACTTGGCAGCTCTGTTGTGTGATGAAACGAATGGGAACTTCTCTGCTGCACAATAGAGTCAATCGATGATTAACTGCCTTACAGGTGAAAGATGAGATTTTGACACAGGATCGCAAACGACAAAGAAGGAGTTGCCAAATGCTTAGCCGAACCTTTTCCCTAAATAAAAAGCCTCTACTATTCATACCTCTGTTCTGCTACTGAAACATTCTTAACACGTTGACAAAGAAATGAAAAAATTAGGTAAATAAACGAATCAATGAGAAGAAGAGAACACTGCACCTATGCAAACACTCCGAAAAATGCAATGCATGAAGCAAAACATTGACATTCATAATTGTCAAATATAACTTCAATGATGCTGAGATATTTGCAAAGGAGAACGAACGCGCTATTGTCCTTTCCGGGGAGTAACGCGTTCACCACCACACCATGCGGGTCCTTCGTTTCGCCTGTCTCCATTGAAAAGAGTAGGCAGTAAATAATAAGTCAAAATTGTGATCATAACTACAGCCTTAGCTTAACTGGGTTAGTTGCCGATTTGGGCTCCCCAGATCAATCCCGCTGACGGGTGATTGGTGATGGCAGAGATCGATAGAACTAGCTGAGAGACAGGCGAAACGAAGGACCCGCATGGAGTGGTGGTGGACGCGTTACTCCCCGGAAAGGACAATAGCGCGTTCGTTCCCCATCGCAGACACCTGCGGTCTGGAGTTTTGCAAATATCTCAGCATTATAGAAGTTATATTTCGCAATATACCCTGCCATTAAAAAAGAGTAGGCAGTAAATAATAAGTCAAAATTCATAATTGTGGCCAACAAATAATGACGTCGAACCGAAAAACGTGGCTGTAAACAGTATTGAAATTCAGATATGCATATGGCTGTAGTGGTAAAAGTTCCGTAGATAGTCGGAAAGATATACGAGAGTGCATTTTTATTGAAAAAATAAAACACAAACAAAGTGGGAAGAGTACCATAAGAATTGAAAACGATGATTTAGGTGGTACGGATTGGAGTATGGTGAACGACGACATTCAGGAAGTCGATCCGTACTGATGTCAACGACGTCGATGATCTTCTGGTCGACTACGGTAGCATTTACCGCACTCAACACAAAGGAGGTCCGGGCCGCGTTGGTCGGATTAAAGCATACCGACGCGACCGACCTACCACCACCACCACCACCGCCACCGCCACCGCCAGCACCGCAGCCACCGCCACCGCCACCGCCGTCACACTAGTTGCGCGTCGCGCGGATCGACAAATGACTGCTTATGACATATGATACTCAGTGCCGATTACCGTATCCGACATTCGGTGGACGCAAAGCGCAGCACCGAGAATCTATACCAAGAAGAAGATAAAGGAGCAACCTGGAGCAAATGATGAACGTGCGAAAGGAGAAGAAAGATGACTGGAGCGAATTCTCTAGAACGGAAAATACTACGGTATAAGGAAAAAGAACTCAAACTCTCGGCATATACAGAATAAATGTGGCTTCATTTCAAGTTACAGATTTGATATTTTTTCAAAAATTTAATAAAATGTTTAAAATTGTTTCTATTTTTCGGATCTTTTGCAAATTTACAAAGTTTTGGCAATAAAAAGTGACGATTTACTTGGAATGAAAGTCTTATTGGCATTTATACCGATGACAGTGCTAGGCTAGAGATAGCTCTAGAGATAGCTCTAGAGATAGCTCTAGTGTATTTCATAGTAACTTTATCCCTTCACACTACAGAACCCAGAAATGAGTACAGTAATAGACTATATTTCTCAAATATCTTTGTAGAGGTGCCAAAATAAACCACTTCACCTAGAGATTAATTTAATCAAGTTTCGTCTTAAGACTCTTCTAGCAAGAGGATAAAAACAAACAGTGTTCTAATCGATGACGAATGGCTATGATCCTAACTTTTCTGACGAACAATCCAATCAACTTTACAATTTTATTGAAAGTCGAAAGAAAAAAGTGTCGAATAAAAAGAACCTTAGAACAAACTTAGATGGTCCTTTACTTAATGAAACCGACGAATACTTTCACCTGATGATTCAAATAGGAAATATTAGTGCTACGTTATAAGGACTTCACATTGTTCATAAATAGGCCATGCTAGTGACGTTTTCGGTTATTTTCTATGGGTCAATTCATGCGTGAAAACGTTAAAGTGGAAAGATTCTTAACACGAGCGGTGCCTGACCTCACTTGCAAGTTGTCCGATACTCTTCAAAACTTCTTCCTCTATCACGCCCTCCCCTCTGAAAGTTCGCCGACGAAGAAGAACTCAGTGGGAAGATGATGGCCGAATACGAAGTAGTTCCATTGTCTTCATGAAAATAAGCTCGAAACAAGATGTATGAAATGTCGAGACTTTCGACGAAATGCTACGTTCGCATCCGTAAGAAAAGAATGTTTCTGCAGTCCAGAATCAACATCTAGCATCTTATAGTTTTTAAACGCCTTCATATTGAATCCACCTAAATGGTTCTCATGGATGAATTCTCATTACCGTGTTCGCGATGTTCGACGAGCGACCAGTAAGAGAGCAGCTCGCCAATAAGACTGACCGTCACGTGCGGAACTGATCAGAGACGAAATTCTGATGATCGGATGTGTGCGCCACGATCTCTCCGTCTTTCCACCTTTCCGCCTTTTTGTGAAACCTTAGAAATTAGAGGTGGTCACGACGTCGATGACCGACGCGCAGATTCTTCCACCTATACTCCGAGCGAGGCAAAACTCGTTTCTCGCGTTTTTCCGCCGATCAGCTTGATTGCGGTCGCGGCTTTTTCGACAATCGGTGCCAGTTTGACCCGGCCGTGATGGGCGGCAAGAGGCGGAGTTGAGCGACTACCAAGGTGTTCAGTTACAAATCCCCCAGGCATCGAAATCGAAACCGATCCGGGCGACGGACGAGCATCTCAGCAGCTGATGGAGTGAGTTTGATAAGCGAATGAAAACGTTTTTCGCTGGACTTTTTTATCGTAAATGAAGGTTTTGGAATGTATCTAAAGAAGCACTAAAGCAGTAAAGTAGTAGGACTTTAAAATGACTCCGTGTGATGAATAATGTCCTTTGGAAACTATGATAAAATAACAATAGTAATCCAACTCTCACTTATTCGCCAGTACCAGACCGTTATCAGTAATGTTTTATGATACATGTTCTAGCGAACTGCTCAACACTATTTACTTAAGGTCTCGAATCAATTCGGTAAACCGAAACATTAATTCTAATAAGAAGTTTGAATCCAAAATTGGTAGTGAAGCCTACAAAAAATCCCGAAGGAAAACGTTGGCTTGGCATTCGATATTAGACGAGAGAGATGTAGTGTCGACTTTAGTTCGTTAGAAAGTAATAGGAAACTTATGTTTCTAAATAGTCTGAAGTACGACGAGTCAAGAAGAGTTCCTTCTTTGCACAACATCACTGACATTGTTCTACTATTGATAAGTACGAGTTAACATGGTATGGAGAGTGAGTAAGGAGTATCGCCTACATCAAGATGAGTGATGGTGGTGGAGTTGTGGTGACGAATGCCCGATTTACGTCAGTTAGGTAATGACCTTGATTTGCAGACGTGAAGGTGGAGGAGGGCTCATTGGAATGTATTGAGGGTAACCCGCTGTTTTTCGGATTAGAGACCGTCCGAGAACGACGGTCGGCAAGCGAACTAGCGCTACAGGAAACTCGGCCGGAATGCTTCGTCATCAAGCCTCAGCACTGAATAGGAACTTTAATAGCAGAATGAATACTAAGTCTTATAGTAAGATTGGTGATGCTTGCAGATATTTTTCATTTCAAATCATCGTCAACAGCAACAAAACCGTGACTATTTGGAATGTTCTATTACCGTTTCCTATAGAATCGTATGGAATACGGTAGCAAGTGATCTTTCTTCCAACCTTTTTTATTAACCATGTCTTTTGCAAAGTCCTCTTGATGCTGAGCGGATAGAACTGAAATGAGTTGGATTTTAAAGTCCTGCGCCGACAGCTTCATTTCCTTGAACGTATTTGGAAACAACTGAAATTTCTAGAGGGAAGAGAAAGAAAGGCAAGTGAAACGAAACACTGTCTTCTCTTCGTTCGTTTAGAGCTTGGTGATGATTTTTTGTACGTTGGTTCAGAGAAGGTCGAATTCGTTTCCATGCTCGAATCGTTGACAAGCGAAACGACTATGCTTCAATTTGTTTGCACAAATATGCTTACTTAAAAAGAAAAAAACGTCTCGTAGTGAGGCATGGCCTTAAATCGGTTACCAATAGTGAGGCATGTAAGTAAAATCTAAGGCATTTTAAGCAAGGTCACCGTTGTCCTTGTCGGAAATTCCTAGAAACCGATTACACTTGAAGCACGCTATCTTGTTGCATAATAGGACTTCGTCTGAGCTTTCTGCCATTATTTTTTAGATCCAAAAGCTGGGTAAACTATTTAATCATAGTGTAGGATAAATATGAAGGATGAAGGAAGAAGATAAAAAAGGACCGAATGAAAAAAAACCGGAGAAGGAGTGAAAAACATTCAAAAACATCATTATGCTTGTAACCGAAGGCAGCCTGTAAAGCTAACGGAAAACTGTTGCTATGACTGACAAATGGCACTGATACCACTGATAAGGCGCTCACTCAGCAATCGCTCAAGTACTGAATGCAGATAAACCGCACAACAGTTGATAGGCAGTAGATAGGCGGACGGGTGGTAACAGTATCGTTGAGAACGTCTGGGTAGTGGGGTTATCCTACTTACTACTGAGCAACTGGATGATTGAGCTATTAGAAAACTAATAGGACGCTCAACAATTCATCGACTAAACGAATATTCAACCCTGGCAGAGTTGCTCGACATGGGGCATCCCTGTAAGAAACCGTAGGTTCAAGTCGAATGACTCAATCTGTGAAGGTTGGCAAATCATTGCGTCATCAGAAAATATCGCTCGAACAACATAGAAGAAGGCAATATCATGGTGAGCATAATAAAAGAAACGCCAAAAAAAGAACAAAGAAAAAGAAGACGGAAGTATTTTTTGTGAGTAGTAACGTCAATACATTAATCTCATAACAATTCACCGCTTCTTCGACTGATTTTGGCACGTTAAACGACACATTCGAAGAGGGCAATAACGTATACGAGATGTGAAAAGCAATACGAGAACTCGTCCGAAGCTCGCCGACGATTTTGCCATGAGATCTTGGTACCTTCGGTTGGAAACGATGATCTGAGTAGCGAGCAGTTTTACCGAATAACTTACGTTTTTTTTGAATTCGCGGTAAATCAAGAGCTCTCCATCATCGTATGAATTCTAAAGAAAAAGCCGAATAAAATAAATGATGGTTGATGTAGAATTGCATCTTTTCAAGACAATGTCTTCTTCTTGCGCAAGAACAAGGTTGTTGACAAGTAATTCTCAGTCTTTTTTCGCAGCCTTTGGACATTTCAGCTTTTTAGGCTAAATAAAGCCGTGCTTGAATAAAAGACAAGGGATTATGGAAACTAATCGTGTTACTGTTAAAAAGCAATAGCATGGTGATTGGTGGAATACTGAAGAGAACTGAGTAGTTATGAGTTTCTTCGTCCACGTGAAAAGTTTGTATTCTTAGATGATCGATTGAAGCCTTCTTTTTTGTAAATAATGAAACCCGCAACGCATGAGTATAACCTAATGCAGCGCGACGCATAGTAAGTAAATTTGGGCCAACAGTTATTCCCGATGAAAACAGCCGATATGTGTAAGTTTTTGCCAAGATTTGAATTCTAGATATGGTGACGAACGAGCGATCGGAACGGGATTGTCAAGAGAACGGCATCGAGTGACGCGCGAAAACGCCCAGACCACTCGTCTGGATGTCGAGACACGCAGTATCCGGCCGAGTTGTCAAGTGTTCCGCGGCCACGGCAAGGGCGAGTTATCTCGGGTGTTATGGGCGACGTACCGCTGATCTCAGGATTCATGTCAATGAGAGAATAACCGGCTTGACGACTGAGCATCAACGATAGGCAGAACGAGACAAGTGGATATAATACTTGTGATAGAATAGAATAGTTAAAACCAGTGTCGTATTTAAGGTAGTAAGAAAGGGGTTACTGAAAATGCAAAGTTTTTCTAGGGCTTAAATCACGTTGGTAGCTCATGTTAACTCTTTTCGAGCATTCAGAACTATTTGAAAAACCTCTTATTAGCGCAAGATTCCTTGAATTATTTCACTAAAAGACTTGAAAGGCAAGGGATTGATCATCTAATGGCTGTTGTCAAGAAGGATTCACTATTAAGCCTTATTTTTTCGAACCCAAAAGCTTTCAAGGTGATGCTTTGAAAAGCCCTATAACCTTTGAATAAGTAATAGGAGTAATAAAGTAGAAAATAATCGGCATTCGGAAAGTCACAAGCGCAAAGTGATCAGTTTTTGACAATATCGAGTAGAAGACGCTTAGAAGAGAGTGGGAAGGTAGCCCTTAATCTGAACCCTAAGTTGCCCTACGGTAATTTTTCGATCTTTTTGTGTTCCGAGCAGTAAATAGTCAATTTTCTTCTTGTCTTCCACCTAATTTCTTCCTATTTCTTAATTGTATGGTCGATCTTTAAGGTTTTTTCATAGAAATTCAACCACTAAAATCCTGTTTGATAATAATCGACGTTCAGTGGTAGGAATGGGATAAGAGGAACACTGAAAAGCACCGATCTTGACATCTGATGGGTCAAATATAAATCATCGGGGGCAGATGGTTGCAGGCTGGATGGTCCGTCAACAAACGCTGCTGGTCCTAATAATACAATCTGAGCCCACTAAATGTTCTACTGTTGCAAAACCCGACAAGTCGAACTATCGTTTAGCTTCCTTCATAAGATTTTTACGCGCTATTTTCTGCTTAGATCAATTCTCTTCTCGTTTTTTTATCTACTCTTTCTCGATAATTACTTATGCTTCAACCTTAATATGAAACATGCTCCTGTCGACTCTCGAAAATCATGAAAGATTACTAGGTTGTTGTTCTGTCACCTTCTCCGTTTTCGAATTCATATAGGAAATCCACGAGACACCGATTTTATCTTGGTAAGTCAGCTTCACTTACTAGTCATTCATTCTCTTCATCCGTCAAGTAAACTTTTCATGTAGCACATCTTTGTTGGAGCAAATTTGAGTCCTGATTGTGAAAGGCAAGAGCTTGAACGATTTCAGTGAATGATCAAACACTTGGTAATCTGTGCGACCTGCATCCTCAGTCTTCAAGTAATCTGTCGTCATCAACTACTTTCATACTAAAGTAGTGGAAATCATAAACATAGCCCTCATTCACACGTGGAGATGGAGAGGGTAGAAATAAGTAGAGAAGAGAAGGTAAAAAGGAAAAACTGGAAGATACCGGAGGAAACGGGATCAATCTACAGAAATTGAAAGCATAACTGAAGGACAGGAGTGACATAAACATAAGCAGACGGTTGCTTCTCTTTCCATTCATGCTAAACCTTTAGTGAAAACCTCAGTTTTTTTTCTGAAAAACATCGACATCTAAAGAATCAGTAAAATTTCGTGAACCGTAGAGATGGGCAGCCTATACTTGGAACAAGGAAGTCCCCATAAAAGATCGTTCCTCTCCCAAGATTGAGCGTCAGTTGTAGAACAAACTATATCTGGTGGAGGACACCCCTATTGTTAGGAATCTTCTACTTTGTCACAATGTCTAGGGAAGAATGTCCAGCAGAAACAGAATCCCCTTAACAACAATTCACAAAGAGTTTGGAGCAATTTGGTAGTTGTCCTTTTAAGAAAGATGCCAAAATTGACATCGTACCTTATTACTTACAAGCTGATCCAACTTCGTGCTAATCTTGTTCACTCGAATAAAACCCCCTACGATGGGATTCTTGTAGGCGAAATTCTGCAGGAAAAAACTTCGTAACGGCCCCAGAACAAATATACCTAGAGATAAGCCGGTTGTAGCTAAGTAACGACGAGTCTCCTATAGAAGACCCTGGATGTAATGAAAGAAGCCATGACGTTAGTGGGTTTGCGGTTAGATTACCGATCAAATGACTAAATGAAGCCCTGCACTATCACCCATTGGCTAGGATGAGGTAAAGCTAATCATCGAGTGCGAAAAAACATCAGACGGAACAACTTCACTTATGAGAGAGTCGTTTTGCCACCAGTTATTTTCATCCTAATCATTGTAGTGAAGTGAAAATTTTAAGCAGGCAGATAGCTCTACCATTAAAGTGTAAGTTACTTTAGTGTAAAAACATGAACAGAAACATAAGCGCTTGGGAAATTGCTGTTTCACTATAGTATTCTTTCACCGTTTTTAAGAACTTCTGCAGAGCTTCGATCAGTTAGCAACTAACTGTACACCTTTTTTGGAACCGTGTAGATACTACCATCTTTTGGGCATTGCGAACTTCCTTTTCCTAGTAATGAATGAAAATAAGAAGGATAAAGCTCTCGGCGTTGATCAATCCCTTTCGGGATGCGCCATGCATTCAACTTCATTAAGCATCGTTTGGAGGAGACTGAATGCATGTCTGGCTTTTACAATGACTCGCGGTGGCCTACTGATGTATCGAGCCAGTGCTGCTATCCTCCCAGACAAGTCTCGTACCAATTTGCCGACCCGAGGGATGTAAGGCTTGCTGGGCCATGAGCGTAGGGATCGATTCCACGAGTGTGTTGCAGGACGCCTCCGAATGCGCCGCACGCGCTCTTCTTCAGTCATTGCCACCACTGCGCCACACGTGTCAGTGAATGGAAATAACTCAGAAGGGTGTTGAGCGTAGGAAACTCTTTGGTTTTTGCCATTGTGAAACAAGCACCGTACCAAAAGCTTCGTATTAGCTAAACATGAAAGGGAAAAAAACTCAGTAGTTTATTGGATTATTGAGCAAACACGAAGTTGTTAACAAGTTGGGGAATCAATCCGGTTCTGAAAAAGACGAAGGCGTCGAAGTGTTATCCGAATAGAACTCATTGCTAACCCCGTGTTTCTTAATAATCCAAAGAACTGATGATTATTTATGCTGAGGATAAATGAAAGATGGACTTTGGAAAGAAGTCAGCGTTAATAACTTCTTAATTGGCTAGTTGTTGAATTAGTGCCACTAGAATCAAAAGAGGTTTTAACCAGTCAGGCAAACAGAAAATTAATAGGATAAGAAATATGAGAAACAAGGAATGTGTAGGGGAGCAGAAAGTTGGAAAATCGACTGCCGAAGAGAAAAAGGCAACAATTTAAGATTTAAGGTTAGGGAGGAAATACTTAGGATTTAAAAGAGACGTGGCTGATGGATAGACCACTTACATTGCATTCGGAATGAATAATAAACGAGACAACTTAAAGAAGCAATGGAATGAAAGAAAGAATATAGAGCGAGGAAAATGTGGAAATGAACTTAATATGCCAACGAAGAAAAAATCCAAGAGTCTAACTGTAAGAAGTTGCACAGAAGAATGAACAAGATTGTGAGAGAGGAGCTCTTGTAGACAGATTATAGAGGAATGATTAGAAATGAATAGGCTATAAAGCATGGATTAGGAACAAATTTGCGAAAGCTATGGGAAGGAAAGTAATATGGAATTGCGAAAAAGCAAAGAAGCAAGGTATGTCCAGCAGCAAACAGGCGTATACAAGGAAACAAAAAAGTGAGAAATGAATAATAAAAAATCAAGAAGGAGTAAAAGGGGTAGGATGAGTTGTGGGAAGATCAAAAGGTTGGAACTATCTATATTTAGTCTGTATTTGTAAAAATAAGACAACAGTCGTCGGACGACAGAGTGGCTGTTAGCTAAATGAAGCAGCTAACGACGACGGGGTAGTGATGTGAAAAGAGAAGATAGATATGAAGTATTCGCGAATATCTGAAAAGAAGATGAAGGAGATAAAAAAGAGGAAAATGAAAAGCATGAAAGAGGTAATGATGTCTCAAATGTGCGTTGCGAATGTGAAAGACACGTGCAATGAATGTAAGTTGGGTGCAAGTTTGAAAGAAATGATTGCATCTGGGTTGAGCACGAACATCTGGAATCATTGAAGAACTCGAAAGAGCAACGAAAATGTCGAGAGATAGCGGTTATCCCAACACCGAAAATGAAATCCGGGCCAAAAATCACAGACGGCTGGCTGGAAATGACGTTCGACTTTATTTGTTGAGGTCTCGGCGATACGATGCTGTCTATTCTGAAGGCCTACTACATATATATATATATACATAGGGGGCGCCTATAGCGCAGTGGTTGGAGGCGCTCTGCAACGCACACGTGGAATCGATCCCCACGCCCTGGCCCATCAAGCCTTCCTTCCCTCCGAGGTCGGCAAATTCGTACCGGACTTGTTTGGGAGGGTAGCAGCACTGGCTCGATACATCGGTAGCCTACCGCGAGTCATTGTAAAAGCCAGATACGCACTCAGTCTCCTCCAAACGATGCTTAATGAAGTCGAATGCATGGCGCATCCCGAAAGGGATTGATCAACGCCGAGATTTATTTATATATATATATATATATATGATATATATATATATATGCATATGTGTCCACAAGGAAAAATGCTATTGTATAATGAAAGCTCGGACTTTCAGAGGATGAGATTTTGCAGTGCACTCCGAACTCTGAACACAATCACTGAGTTATTCTATGTACTAATTGATCCGTTTCTGTTTAGATCCCTTTTAGCCTGCAATATTTAGTGACCTCAAGAGAACAACCTAGAGGTAAAATGTAAAGGTAAGTAAAAGTGGAGTAAGGTAGCGAACTAAATTGATTAAAGAAAACGACCAAAATATAACAGCACATTCCTTGCTATAGAGAAGAATGTATGGCCAAGCATCATTCTTTCAAAAATATAAATATAAATAAATATTTGGGAAAAAAACACTTTAGCGGTCTACACGATAGCCATTTTCTATTCCGTGGACTTTTTTTTTCCAAGGTTCTGCTGTTTCAACGTTTTCTACGATGATAAGTGAACGGCTTTGAGCTGTTGGAGTACAATCGGAGCGGGTTTGTGGAGAAATATGAGCTCTATCGAAAGGACGAGAGGTGATGGGAGTGACCGAATAGCCTTGCGGATCGACTACATTTCGTTGTTTCATCCGAGGGACGGCAGAGTTTAAACCGAGAAAACTACCCGAGTTGAGTGGAGTGTGGTCAGTTCACTTCACCAAGTGTAACGTGGTGGTGTCGTACGAACACAACTTAAATCATTGCGAAAGCCATGAGATAGAAAGCATATGGGAAAAGTACAAGTATGAAAAAAACGAAGACGAAACGACTTAGTTAAAAAAAAACAGCTGATCGAATCTAGGATTTAAAAAAAATGAAACGGCCGTGAGACATAAGGGCAATGTTAGGGCTAACATAGCCGAATCCGAGTCGAGGATCTAGAAAGCTTTTTTCCAGCATCCACGGATACCATCTCGTTGCTGGCACCCATAGAAACTCTCCTTGTCACCTAGTTACCCAGAGCGAAGTTCGAATTAATATTTCAAAGCGAGTACGAGTAAAAAACAGCGCCGTTTTCAGGATCTTGAAATCCCAAATAACTATAGTTCTTATTACCTTTTGATATCTAAACACTATTAAAGTGATGCGAGATTTATTTTTCTTTCTTTGTACAATTGCCGATGAAGGCTAAATTCTCAATAGTAAAGGGTTTTAGTTCAGTCAATGTTCAGGTTTGCAATTAATCGAGTTCAATCCGGAGATTTCCGGAGTTTCCGGAACTCAGATCTTAGGAAAAGTTCCAGATTCAACTAGAAGCATTTCTCAACTAAATTTACTTATTGATCTTGAAGTTAGAGTTACACGCGTTGATGATGGCAGAGTAGACGTCATTTTCTTAGGATTATTAGCTCAGTGCAATGAGGCGCAGTTCATGAGCAATGGATGCGTGGTTCTCTATCCCTGCATTACCACGCTAAACAAACCCCCCTCTATTCTTTGCGAGCCGTGAACTGGTAGTACCAGTTCACCATTGTTTGAGCATAAAGCCGATATTGTCTAGGGTGCTCAACCATCTATGGTTAGTCATTCTTAAGAAAGCCAGTCCCATCCTTTTGTAATAAATTTATAGAATGGATATGAATGGTTCACTTCTTTTTAAAATTTATAAACGATGAGAACATTATCCTTTGTTAATAACAATTGTACCATTAACAGTTTTAATAAATAACAATCAAACAGTACTCTAATGTGGCTTCGAAGGTCATACTTCTGCAAAGTGATGATAGTTTGGTTTCAGAAATCTCCGTACTAAAGCTAAAGAATAAAGTTTTCGGCCTTGAATAACCCTTTCAGGATTCAGAACTTGAGAGAAAGCATATTTTACCTGTACAAGTAGCAAGAACCTACTGATGGATTTAATGACTGTTTTAATCCACCAAGAAATGTCTGGCACCAACCAGGTTTGCAGACTCCGAATGGATAAAAGGGGTTTAGTTGGCGTGAGGCGCGCGATTGAACCGTCGACCACATGTGTATTGTAGTGGACCTCTAGCCACTGCAATAAACGAGCCCTACTTTTGTGTTGTTAAAGTATGCATACAAATTATTTTAGTAGATGTGCCTTTATGTAACTAGAAACGTTGTTCCTCTCATTACTAAGAGTTCACGTGGATCCCTTTGCTAGAGAATATAATGTTGTAGCTGTAATCCTACACGAAATGAAAATTTCCAACTTTTAATTCTAAATATGCTATGGAAATTCTACAGTGTCCAGAAGTAGACAGCGACTTTACTAGTATACTAAAACCGAATGGTAGACCATTACCTAATTCAATAATAGGAAGTTGTAGTCACCGAAAACACTAATGGGACTCTTCCATTCGTCTTCGATGAAACCCAATCTCTTCAGATGGATTCAGAAAGAGCGCCAGGATATCAGTAACTGAGAAGCTGGCGAGTTATCCGAAGTCAAATACCGAATGCTGAGCTCTTTCAGCGTTTGTTTCTCAGCTTTCATTGACGACACACATACACGGGAAACCAACAAACCACAAACCTAATCAAGTAGGGTCATACTTTGTTGCAGAACTAATCATGTCTTTCTAGACCGCAAATGCTCAAAATAGAAGAAAACTTCAAGTAGTACACCGTAACAAATTACAAGTTAAAGGTCAAACATTCCAAAAGAACTGAAATCACTTTTGTTTTTGAGACGAATGAAAGGCTTACAAGACAGCCAGAACACTGCACTCTATAGAGAACAGCTAAAGGCACCATATTCTGTGTGTATTATTTTCCTTGAACAAATAGCTCTAGGACGAGTCTGTCACATTACACACCTATTAAGAATCGTTTTGCGTGTTCCATCGATATGCTAACACCAGGGAGAATGGGTAAGACATGGACGAGTTCTCGATTTCACTAAGAGCCATACTACACGCGATTAGGACATTCAAGCTCTATGTGTTTAAGATGATCAACCGCTAATAATAAATATACCGCAGAGGAAAAGAGGCGCGGGTCGTCCCTAATAAATTACATTTGGCTCCATATTCTCAAACTAGGTGGATCGCTGTGTATTAGTAAGAAAAAGTGACCTCTGTTCTACAAGAATTTCGCTTTCCTAAGTTTTCGAAGTAATGGGTGAAGGAAAATTTGAGAAGGATTCACTCCAAGTTTATGTTGACGACAAATTTTGTGGTAAGTTTAGGAACTTACTCTTAAAGATCTCATGCACTGAGAGAAAATAAAAGCTCATTTGGCTGCATTTTAACAGAACGTCAAAATCTGCAAGGCTCAAAAGGTAAGGTTAGCTCTCGAATTCTTGTAAATACATCGAGGTTCATGAAAAAATCGGTAAATTGAGGAGCTGAGGTTTTATAACATCACTGAAAGAATGAGTGAAATTTGGCTTGTACCTGTAGAATAGCTAGTAGCCTACGAAGGTCTGCCATGGAACAGTTCAGTATCTTCTTTCTCACGGACGAGTTTTCGCAACCAACTCATTGACTCAGGATGGTTTGGTGAATTCGAGGCCGGGTTAGAACGGGTGACAGTTTAATATTACGCAGGTGGTGTGGTGTCACCATGTACTGTGCCGTTCCGCCTACGCCAACAATCACAGTGTGAAAAAAACGCATAACGCATGGCACTGTGCATTCATCGGTGTTCGGGGTGTGGACATTTTTTAAACAAATTAGTGCTTAATAATATCGAACTATGTATAGCATTTGTTTATCAGTAAAAGAGTTACTATAAATAGGAGAACAAGCAGCAAGTGCAGTTTTTCTATCCAAAAAAGTTTCAAAGACACTTCTTCTGGTCATTTTTTTGGACAATGGTTTTTACATTTGAAACGTTTAGATGCTATAGATGAGCTTTATTATAAGCCTTTGTAGATTTTTAGCCATTAGCGGTGCTGGTGGCTTTTTTTTTCATCACGTGATGCATCTATGAAAAACACTCGATAGATTTCCACAGCTGAGACAACACGTGTAAATCACAGTGCCGCAGGCTCAGGTACAGCTACAATCTTGCTGTACGCTCACTGCCAAGGTAGACCGAAAAAATTTGGGCACCGAAGTTGGTTAAACTTCTCTGAGAAAATCTTCTTCCAATTCACTGGCGTCATCTAGTGCCCGTGGCGAGAAAGAGATTACCCTAGCAGGATTATCCCGTGATTCCAAAGAGAATCAATTTGAAATGCATTCAACAACATTCGTAAAGATGACGAAATCCATACGTAGCAGGTGAACCCACTCACTAATCCGAAGATGCTCGAGATGACGAATTCCGGACAACGAACTGAGTTAACCCAGCTGTTGCTCTTTTTGCTATAGATGCTTGATGCATATGTTATTTTCTTTCCAGGACCTTGTGAAGAATTCTGGCCAACACGTGGGCGGGCATCCCGCAGGATCAGTTGCTAACTGCCTTCGTCCACCGGTTATCGCTGACTTGCATCAGATGCCCGAATCACCTGTATATTCTCCATACCGTACAGAGTACGTCTTCTATTGATTTTATGTTGTTTTCGTCTCTTCTTATGTATTATGAAGTCCTCACGCTAGTGGTACTTATATGCAGTAAATACGTAGTAGTATGAAAAGTTAGGGAAACCTTTTTGTACCCTCGCCTCTTCCCACTTTGACACTTAATTGGATCATTTTGCGAACTCTAAGGACGAGAAATTCGCAATATACATAAACTGCTGTTCGATGTAGAGGTTTGCGCGAAGAAAACTTCAATGAAATGAAAAGGTCCTTGCAGCGTCTCTGATATCCAATCGCTGACAAAGACCCCAACTTTGGATTCTACCACTTACCTGATACTCTCAGGTTTCGACCTCTCGCCAGCGCGTTCGATCGCATGAGTTTTCTTTTTATCCTGGTTGTGTAGCGACCAGATTTCCGACAGCTTAACTTAAAACAGGAAGGGTCGTTGAGTTTGAAAAGATGTGTGCGAAGTCGGGGATGTTCTTTGTTCTCTCCACCAGTTCCGCCATGCTCTTGATAGCTTCTCAAGCCGCTGGCTTCCTTTCTGAACAGCTCTGAAACGAAGTCATTCGCTGTGCTAAAGTCTAGACCAGGATACACATACCTGGAGCATTAGGAGGTATTTACATCCACTGATCGTGAATGAGACATCAGAAGGAAATCCGTTTTCACGGACCGCTTTCTCAAGATTTAATAAACGAACAAGCCTACCAGAAGAGTTGTCGACCTCTACCAATGTTCGTTTTGCTTTGCTAATACTTGATGATATAAGAATGCTATCATCAGCAACCGAAACCGCCTAGTTGCCGACCATCGATTTAGACTTCCATGTTGTCTCATTCTAATTTCCGTACGACGTTCTCGGGAATGGCTGTAAACAATTTTGGCGAGATGGTATCGCTTCGTCGAACCCGTCCTTTTACGTCAATGTTAATACCGTTCGAGAATGGTGAAATTCCGGTTATATTGAATAGGAACACCATGCCTGTCCAGAGCATCTATAACCGCTTCCGTTTCAGGTGAGCTGGAAGCCCTTTTTAGTCGATAAAAAACGGTGGTGTCTCTTGCGCTTACGACGCTTCGATAAGTCTCATAATGAATCCTCTTTGAAATTCTGCTTGCTCACGTTGCTCTCCTTCGTACAGTGTTCTGTCAATCCTGTTGAAGATGACTCGAGTAAAGAGTTTATGGACGACAGGTAGCAAGCAAATGGTGATAGTTGCCGAAGTCTTAGTGGTTTCCCTTTTTCGTTACCGCACTGCTTTGTTGGTCTTCAATTGAATAGGAACCCTGCATTCTGACGAGTAATCTTGGAAGGAAACGAGTTTGCATGTGAATGGGAATCGGCAGGAATAAATGTCGTGGATGATTTTCTCCATTGCCTTTCTTGAACGGTAACTGTTGGTGTTGGAGTGTAATTACCTTGGTGTTGCATGGCGATGATCGAATGGGCGCTGCAAATGCCCCTGCTGATTTCTGCAACTTCAACCACTACTACTGCTACTGCTCCTCACCCTTTAAGATCATGTCTCTTCTTTTTGTGATGCTGAATGCTTGGATCTGAACTAAAAGCTTCCTACGACGTGTGAAGTTCCATCCTGGCTGTGACCTCTAAGATATGGATTTCTACTATTGATTTTCGAACATTTGGATCACTCTGCCGTAGTGCTGATAGGTAGCCCTGGCCCATCCCTTGTGAACGTCGTCAGTAACAGCGTATTCTCCGAAATCGGCTAATGACCTG
The DNA here is from genome assembly GCA_018806985.1 of Angiostrongylus vasorum. Lineage (NCBI taxonomy): Eukaryota > Metazoa > Nematoda > Chromadorea > Rhabditida > Metastrongylidae > Angiostrongylus > Angiostrongylus vasorum. Next base: position 689,263 of record JADANN010000187.1, read on the forward strand.
GTTGAATCCTAATTCACCACTGTTTCCAGGTCCTATATCCTAAACTTCGCCACTTTCGCTCTGTTCCACTAAAAAATAGAAGAATTTTATGCGATGGAGGAGAAGGTCAATCTGCTCGAAATTTCGAACCAGCAGCAACGTCAGACAGGCAGAAGCTTCGGTTTTGCTATGATGCACATGCACACATACGATATTCACAAAAGTCACATATGTACATGTTTCTGTTACTCTCTCTTTTGCCAGAAAATTCCGCATATTTGTAGAGAAATACTACTTCGTCTAAGGCAACACGATGGAACATCTTCGTAGAAACTACTATTATTTATTGCTTTACACGACTCGCCTTTCACATCTGCTGTGTGGATCCAGAACATCTTGCCTTCGATTCATTTCCTTTCATCGATCATCCACGAAGGTCTTCAGACTTTTCGCATGTTGGTTTGGCTGGTGGTTGAAGATTGCCGTCTTCTTTATGAATATCATTGAATGCTGGTCGAATCGATTCTTCTTTTGGAGTGCTGGAATAGCCGGAATAGAGGGTTACCACCTGGATTTCAGGGGAGTGGAATGTTGGAAAACATGTCTGGTACCAATTTCTGGAGCATGAAGGCGTGAGGGGCTTGGCGGGCCAGGCATGGGGTCGAACCAGAACTATGGATGTAATGAGCGGCTATACCTATACACCACCCGGTCAATGCCAATAATTTTCCCGTTTTATTTTACGTAGTCCGTCCCCACATCTACTTTGTAGGTCCCAGTAGTTCCTGTTTTTTGATTCGTTTCCTTGCATCCATTGTCCACAAAGTTCTTCGGATGTTTCACGTGTCGTTTCGAGTGCTGCTTGAGGATTTTTTCTCCATGAATGTTGTCGAATGCTGCTTGAGTCGATTCTCCCTGAAATCAGGGATAGCTGAGGCGTTTCCACGTGGATTGGAGGAAAGCGCTAAGAAGGGAGTCGAACCATCACTTTGGTTCCTGATAATAATAATGATGATAATAACGGTGATATAAATAATAATAGTGGAAGCTATAAAAAAAACACGAACCAGAAGAGCAAGCGCAACTCTTAGTGGTCGCTTAGAAACGACCACAAGTAGATCTACTATCAACGCCAAACATTCACCTCAAAAGTGAAGTCAAGTGATCGATTTGGAAGAGCAAAGCACACTCCCATATATTTATTCCTTTTTAATTGCTTTCCAGTTTATAAATGATTCCCTTCCGTCTACTAGTTGGAATGTTTTGTTCTTGAGCAGACATGGAAACGTGGCACCCTCCAGTCATATAAATTCTGTGCGGCTAATCTCCATGAAAAGTGGAGGACTTCTAAAGAACAAAATGGCTCTGATAAAGACGAAACTGCTAGAACGTTTGCTACTGTTTAAAGAATTCTGAAACAACAATCCCGCCTCTGCTCAATGGGAAAAACATCAACTCTTTGCTTGTCGAGTCGTCAACCATAGGCGACTATGAGCGGCTGTTCATCCTTAGTGGAAGACAGGTGAAAAAAAGCAGCTCTGAAGAAGACTATTCTGCCGAAACGTCGGTTACGGTTGTGTTGTATGTGTGTTATTGTATGGAAATAAACGCGTGCTGAATAACAACCTCGCGAATGCTGAAAAAGAAAACGAAACATTAGCTCGATTAGTGCCGAGGTCAATAGAAAGTTAGCCCTGGTCATGCCTGTAACCTGAACATTCCATTTTGAGACATACATAGGCTGTCGGAACGTGTCCATCCATTCGCTGAGGAAGTCATCATATTCAAAAACAGAATTGTAGAATTTGTTAAGAGCTCTAACAATTATGAAACGAAGAAATATTCAATGGTTCTTATTTGAGTTTTGATTGATCCTTGGAAGATTGGCTCCGTAGATGAGTTTTAGTGGTCCGGAACTAGCAACACTCGTAAGAAGAAAGGCTAAAAAGAATATGCAACACATAGCATGAACTTTCTAGAAGGGGTACGAAAGTGGAATTGCACACAAACTCTGAAACTGCTGTAACAGTCATTTTCTTCGAAGTTTCGCGTGGGTGAGAGTGAAGGAAAGTAGACAGCTTTTTGCCTCCTGGAACGATTTCTTCTGCAGATTTCTTTCAATGGGAACGAGAAGCTTTGAATTTAAGATACTGAATCGACAGTAAAGTATGTCGATATCTAGTGATGTTCAGAGGTTCGTCGCTGGTCATCTGAGTGAATGGAACAACCTACCCTACTCCATAGCAAGGGCCGTTCTTCTGCTCCTTCGAACTTTTCCACGTTTGTTTTTTAAAGTTATGGAGAAACTTCTTTTCAAGCTTTCGGTGGAATTTATGTAATGTTAATCTACTGAACGCTTAACTTTGTTTTCTATAACAACTTTTGACAAATTTATAAACCTAAACTATTACACTTCACAAGACCCGAACTTTGCCCAAATTCTTCTGTAGCTCACACAACAACGTAGCCAACAATCACTGGCAAGCAAAGCTTTGTCAAAATAGGCCTATCTCATGTTTACTTCTTACAGATGGCCCTAGTCTTTTCCATTTGTTATCACTATGAATTTGTTAGGTCAGCACTTAACTCATCGATTTGGTTAACCTAGAAAAACGAGTGTAATCGTAATTGCTGAATTTGACGCTGAAACTGAAGAGCTCTGTTAATGCTCAGAACTTCCGTAAAAAGAAAATGACTAGGACCCTGATACTCAGCGCCGCGTAGAGGTTTCGTCGATTGTTCAGCCATCAACGTGAATCCTTGCATTGATATTCGAGTCACCCTAATGCTATGTCACTTTCTCTGCATTGATTATTCTCCCTTCGAATATTTCACAATCAAAATATCTCACTTCGTCATCATTTTTAATGTTGCCAGTCTGTCTGGATCGTTGGCAACGGCTTATCTCCATTACCCTACAAAGCTTTCGAAAATTGCAAAGACAGATAAACAGACGTGTATTTGAAGATTTTGTCGTGGGCTTCTAGTTTGCTGCAGTATTTCTGAGGTATCTGCGTGGTATAAAAAAAGTTAGGCATCGTTTGGAGATGATTGAATACATATGTGGCCTTTACAATGACTCGCGGTAGCGTACCGATGTATCGAGCCAGTCCTGCTATCCTCCCAGGCAAATCTGGTACCTATTTGCCGACCCCGAAAGGATGGAAGACTTGGTGGGCCATGGGTGCGGGGATCGATTCCACGTATGTGTTGCAGAGCGGTTTCTGACGCATATGTTAACGCAGAAAGTACTGCTGAGTCGAAAAGGTGAGCACGAAGTCGGGTGTTCTTTGTTCTCCCTCACTACTTCTTCGATGCTCTTGAAAGCTCCCCAAGCCGCTCGTTTCCTTCTGCTCATTTCTGGAGCTAAGTCGTTCATCATTTTGATTTCCCGACCTAGATAGACAAAACTGGAGCATTCGGAGATACTCGTTTCGTTGAGCGTGAATGGGGCATACGAAACCAATCCGTTCCTTGGAACGGATTGGTTTTCTAATAAATGTCGAAAACTTTCCAGTTACTAAAGCACTTGAAAACCAGATGACTTCACAAATTTATAGACTCTGCTAAATTCTTTGAGGACACACGTGCTTTTTGTCTACTATTCTCTCAATCGCAAATTCATTTGAAATTAAAGTTCTCACAAAGTGGAGAACGGGATTTAAATTGTGACAAATCCCTTTGCAGTCGTGGCAGTGGCAATAAAGAACACCATCGTGCCTTACTGGGCGGATCCAACTTGCTCAACTGTCTGTCTGTTCAACATACAAGCATTGATGTAGAAAGAAGTTTTAAAAGTACGATTCGTGGGCCATAGAAAACCAGGATTTACTTTTCCTAGAATGAGAAACACTACATCTATTCTTTCACACGACTTCACACATCCCGTCGCTAAATACGTACTATGTGAAACCTAACACTTCTTGCACTTGATTAAAGTTTCCTCCCATTCACTATTCAAGAAAGTCTTCCAAATTTTTTTTGTGTAGACTCGGCTTCTGCTTCGTGATTTCACTTTCGTCATGAACGTAGTAGAATGCTGGTCGAGTCAATTCTCCGTGGAGTCCTGAGATAGCCGTGATGGCGCGTTATCACTTGGATTGCAGAGACAACATTTCACCAGACAGCGCTGGTACCAATTTTTCCAAACCTGGAGAGAAGCCTGATGGGGTCAGGGGAGGGAGGGAGGGAGGGAGGGAGGGGGGGTGGTTCGACCATCACCGCTCTCGTGCCTTAGCTACACCTATTAGCAGAAACTACTAGTTATTTTCGTTTCTAATCAGTAAAAACCATTGCACAGATATTAAATGCGTTGGTACGCGCAGCTATTATATTCGCGGTTTATGCATTTTAATAAATTCCTGGTGCTAACCAACAGAAGCACTGTTGTAATGAATTTGGTTGGGTTCACTATAGGTCACCGAGAATGTTTCCAACTAAAGTGATTAAACTTCTAGCATCTTCGTCATAAGAAAGCAAGGCAGGGACAGACTGAACAACGTGGATTCTTGCTGTGAGTTACTTGCACTACATTTTTCCAAGTTTTTGAATGATATCTGCTGTTAATTGATACAATCACAAGTGTGCATGGTTCGTCCTGCCTTTTCCTTTCGTATATGGACTAACCGCATTTGTCAGGACTTCCATTCCAAGAGTCCAAATGTGCTCCAAAAAAGAGTGTGGAAGATGGTTTCGCTTTTTTCAAGCATTCCTAACGTATAGGAATTCAGTTTTTTGCTTTGCAGCAATGTCAGGAAGAAAGCTCCTTCCTCGATTATGCGAGTCAGTCTTTGTGCCGGTTCATCGGTAAAATCATCACTGACAACACTTTCCTGCAAGTGCACTATCCAATGAGTGGTGGAAACTTTTCCATAGATTCCGTAATTTCATCCACATAGCGAAGGCTGATTGTTTTTCACCTACAACTCATTCCCTTCTATTGCTTTGGATGCCAATCCATTCGTTTTCCCTTTTCATGCGCTATTCAATATCCTGTCGCTCTTCGTATCATCTAACAGTACTTGTTGTCAACTAATCTAAACATAACATGTTCTAACTGCTACAAAGAATCCCTTGAATCCAAATCTGGGTAATGTTGACTCATTGATTCTTTTCTAGCAATCCGATTCACCCACACAAACGATTAATTCAGTGAATATCAAACAAGCATTGAAAATCGTTTATTATTCTTTGGATACTTTGTCTTCGCAAGATTATGACGATCCTTCTAACACACATACATACATGATAAAATAGAAAGGAACGAATACACTTACGAAAACATGCCAGCCGGGACATAACTTATCAAATCATCAGAAAATCAGCACCTAATGCGAAGTAAACGACGATAATGATGATGGTAAACAAACCCGCTTCAATCAGCACTCGGGGAGTCCGCTCGGGACCCCGTCATGAGAATTCGTTGGCAGGAAGTGTGAGACCGACGGACCTCTATAGACTTAGAAAACAGGGATGTGCGGTTGCTATAGTTATCATATTTGAATGCTTATAAAACAAAATACGTCAATATATTTTCCAATTTTATGCTGAAGTAGTAAGTACATCCTCAATCATTTTGTTTCAAAAGTTTATACTATGCACTTCCTGTTAACGTCATAACAGTTCAAATTTGAACATTCCTAAACCATTTCTTTCTCTCCTTTTTCTGATGATAACCGCTTCAACGATAACAGTGATTCTCGGCGATCATCGTAGTTCGCAACTCTTCTGATTTTTCCTGCCGCACATCCCTGAACTGCTTTAGGACCAGGAATCACATGAAGTCATAAAATATCATATGGAAACCGGAATGGAGATACAACATAGGCAACTTCGCTAAAGGACTATCACAACATAGACAACGTCCAAAATCATAAAAAAGTCATCCGTTAAACGGTAAACGAAAGGCATGAAGGACGAATATGTGTTAACAGCGTTGTACGCTTACATGTCGGGGTATGGAAGAAGGCAGCAATGAAAGAAGTGTCGGAAAAAAGGCGTTTGGAGGAAAATACTGTAACTGGATGATATGGCTACTTAATACAATGACTTGGTATCAGACCTACTGAGATATAACGTCCGTTAGCACAAGTCATAAAAGAGCGAAGTGAATAGGTAGAGCATTCCGGCGCCGAAAAGTCTATGTCATCTTCGAAAGTGCTAACCTTTCACCAAGACTTTCTGACATTTGCCACGAATTGCCCAGTGAAATTGGTTGAAATCGGTTTTCGTCCACATTTCAGTGTCCGTCGGTGTACCGTTCACTCTCTCAATTACCCTACAATCAACGCTAACGTTTAACGCATCATGACGAATGCCATAAAAATCAATTCGATCATAACAGAAGTAGACAAATTATCACCTGTACCTTATTTCTCTGCCCATATCAGATAAACAGAGAACTTTGCCTCGGCCACCACTTTTCTCGGCAGTTCGGTTGCTCTCGAAACATAATTCTATGTCACCTCTGAAACAACATTAGCTTCTACGTTGCAGATCAATAATAATAGAAGACAAAGTGACAACATTAACAATACTTCGCAATGAATTCATAGTGGAATCTATTAATAAGGGAGCGAAACAAATCAGACCTTCGCTTGTGATAAGAAAGTGTGAGATCTAAATCGAGCGCCATTTTCATCAACATCGACACACACTGACCATCGTTTAGCGAAAATGCTGAACCATGTGTAGACGTATTCACCCTGGAACAATTTCACTGACATTTCACATAATCTGGGTTTATGTTTTAGTGCTCAAGAATTAAGAAGCTAGGGCAGACGTGGTACTAACGTCAAAATCCCATAGCCCTTGTATGACAAGTTTCTTTAAAGATCATCGTAGGAAGATAAGCATGATAATTTTCCACTATAAGTTGTAAATCGCGTGAAGGGAGCGTGTAGCGCAGCAGTCAAAGGTGCCCTGCAACAGATATGGGATCGATCCCCGTAACCCGCCCCCAACGGCCCACCAAGCTTTCCATCTCTCCGGGGTCGGTAAATTGGTAGCCGACTTGTCTGGGAGGATAACAGTGGCTCGATAATGCGGTAGAACACCATGAGTCATTGCAAAGGCCAAATAGGCATTCAATCACCTCCAACGATGCTTAATGAAGTCGAATGCATGGCGCATGCCTCAGAGATTGATCAATGCCAAGAGGTTTATCCAGCATTTTAGCTTTTAAATTGTCAACTCTATGGCAGAACATCTTATCCTTCATTGATATACAGATTCGAATATCTCGACCGACGCCTTTACCGTTGAATAACCCATAAAAAAAGTATAAAGATCTCGGCGCTGATCAATCCCCTGCGGGATGCGCCATGCATTCGATTTCATTAAGTATCGTTGGAGGTGACTGAATGCATATCTGGCCTTTACAATGACTCGCAGTGGTCTAACGAGGTAACGAGCCAGTGTTGCTACCCTCCCAGACAAGTCTGGTACCAATTTGCCGACTCTGGAGGGATGGAAGGCTCGGTGGGCCATGGAAGCGGTGATCGATTCCACGTGTGTGTCGCAGTGGCGCCTCCAACACATACTACGACCATTCCCACAAGAAGATAACGAAAAAGCGAAGATGAAAGAAGATGAAAGCAAGATGTAGGAACATTTCCAGCACAAGGCACACTCTCAACTATATGACAGTTCGAGTGTTATAGCTGTTCAAGCTCAATAAATATGGTGACAGATGGTTGGTTTCATTTCAAAATGCTAAGATCTTCTTATTTCCAATTCATATACGTAACATTATAACAATGCGATAAAAGGCAAACTAGAAATTTATTAGAGCACCATATCTAATGATGCAGTAGAAACGGCACGTACTAGGAAGTTCACTCTCCACATCTTCTCCAAGTCGTATGTTTACATAACTCTATCTCTAACTAGGACGATGTACTAAATTAATGATTTACGAGCTAAGTGCAAGTGCAGCTTACAGCATTGCATTCCACATAAGCGGATTTGTGGCCATGTTCATGAATGCGCTAAGGTGATTGGTAGAAGTCACTGATGGACTTCCGCCGCTGGTTGCCACATCTTCGTGAAGCGGGGACGCGGCATCGCCTGCCAGTGAACCGCCTGACGAGCCGGCCTGTATCTCCTGTAAAGTAGTTATACAGTGATTATTGGTACTTCGAACGTTATGTACTCCTTAGGTACGTGCTGACACATTGGCGATGAAGTTAGTTTTTTTCACTCCAGATCATTTTTCGATAAGAATTTGTACGGCAAAACTTGTTTTGCTGCTCCAATGATTAACATAGCTCTTCTAAAATGTTATTTAAATCCTACAACTGTTTAAAATTCGAATCTTCAAAAATCCTAAATGGTGAAACCTTCAAAATTTCCAATGTAGGCGGGCGGCAGGTGGTAAAGATGGAGGCTCATTCGAAGACACTACTATGTTCTAGTTGCTGGAAGAAATCCCGTATGTACAAAAAAAGTACGGAGAAACATCTGTGGATTCCATAAATTTGAATCTCAATCCTTGGAGAGCAATGGAAATTGCGTCGGCAAAAACATATAGATTCTAATGGTTTTTATTCGGATAAATCTAACTCACTCTGACCCACTATGGAACTATTTAAAGTAGAAGGGTTACATTATTTTCAGTGACGCATTGATATTGTTGCGATAGTTTCTTTTAACATTTCTCGTACTTGTTTCGAGATAACAGAGGATTTTGTCGAAGGAAACCTGTCCGTAAACATTTTGTAAGGAAAATTCAAAACAAGAAAAAAAGAACTTAGCACTCACACCGAAGATGGAAATGGATGACCTCATAGAAAGTTATATGGAAATTTTACGTGGAAATGTATCTTTGTGTACATAACTGTTTCGAAACTAACGTGAGCAATACCGTTACCGGACAAGAACTCGCCCTTGATTACAGAACTAACGATGCATTAACTATTTATGGTCAATTCTTTCTGTTCAAGGTAAAAAATTTGCCCTCCTAAAAAACTCGCAAGAACTGTGATGCTGCAAGTCGAAAAACCATTCATCCTAGTGGAACGTTGTCACGAACCTTCTGAGTTGCCCATCAAAATCTGTGAAGGGCCAGTGCTATGAGTGAGTTTTGCTGAGTTTTGGAAAATCACATACAATAGCATGAAACATGACCGATCGCCGGAACACGTGGATACATGGTGGTATTCTTGGCGTGGAGTGCCTTTTGAGCCTATACAGTCTCTGTTAACAAAATAAATGTAAATGCATTGGAAAAGTATGGTACAACGTCCTCCCGCCTTTGGCGAGTTATAAAAAAAGTGGGCTAAAAGATTTGAAGACAACAAGCAACTGTATAGAGACATTAGGTCGACAAGATAAACATGTCAATGAAAATTTCAGAGCACAAAGGTATTTGTTTGAAAAACGCCACTATAAATACTGTAGTATTACAGAAAGAGGAAACTTTGACTGGAAAGAAAGGTATTTGAAATAAAAACAAGATCTAACAGTGCAAAAACCTCACCTCGTGGGCGTTTTCTTGCTCCTCGTCTTCCACTGGATAACCGGCCGATATATTAATCACTTCGCTGGATTTTGGTAGATTCTCCAGAAAATTGAACGGATTACTAAGCTGAAAAACAAAAAAGCATTGCAACAGCAAAAATAAACAGCAGTGTCAGAGCAGTATAATTTAAGACTGTATCTAACTACAAGGTGGTTGGTAGCACAGTGGCCGTCAGGACGTTCAATAGGGGCAAGGCTCCGGTTTGACCACGCCGCCAGCCCACCAAACCTCCCATCTCCCCGGAATAGGTGATTGGTATAACTCGTCTGTGATTAGCTGGTTCCCTCCAATCCACAAAGTTGTGACTGCCTGGAACTAGCGACTCCCTAGCACGGCAATGCCAGAACTTGAAGGAGAGACGATACGATCAACATTTAACAAGATTCATAGAGAAGACCAGAAATCCTCAAGCAGCAGCAGAACCAGCATACAAACACCTTCTTGCATGATGGATACGAGGAGACGAACGGAGTATAGGAAGCGCCTGAACCCTCACAAGCGCTGTCAAGTTGTGTAGAATAGAAAATAATAACATACCAAACAACAAGGATACAAACATTTATACACTTCACATTTGTTTTATAAAAGCCTGAATCTGAGCTATATTGGCAGGATTAAGAAAAACGTCAATCTTAGCTTGCAAAATGTCACGTCATTTGGAAACCCTAGTTAGCTAAATAGAAGTGAATTAAGCATTGAATTTGACATTTTCACGATGATACCGGTTAATCGATAATCCTCAAATATAAAAATTTCAACGAAATATTGCTCTCAGTTTAAACTTTTAAGCAAAATTTAAAGAAATGGTAAGATAATAAGAGACTGAGCTGATTTCAATCCAAACGCAGTAGCAAGCAACACAAATGGCGCAGTCAAGAATACTGTAATACCCTGCTAGACGAATTTCCTCTTGTTCAGCTCCCACTACCTGTTGCCACTAAGAGCCTCTATGAAAAAAAGAGGAAAGAAGAAACAATTATCAGCCACAAGGAATTTGACCGCCACTTTGGTAGGACGCGAAAACATGAATTTTGTGTGCAAAGAAATCTATGTTATAACCGATTCCATTTCAATGGACAGAGGTCACTATGAGGTAAGATATGTTCGTTTGAATTGTAAACGGTATCGAAAATAAAAACCATTTTCTGCAATGTGTGCTTTGAAATAAACCAATGAACAGTCACAATGATGCTGAAACATTTGCAAAACTCCGGACCGCAGGTGTCTGATGTGGTGAACGAACGCGGTATTACCCTTTCCGGAGAGTAACGCGTTCACCACCACACCATGAGCGTCCTTCGTTTCACCTTTTTCCCAGCTAGTTCTATCGATCAGTAGCATCAGCAATCAATCGACAGCGGGACTGATCTGGGGAGTCCAAACCAACCCCCGGAAAGGGTAACACCGTGTCCGTTTCCCACCGCAGACACCTGCGATCCGGAGTTTTGCAAATATCTTAGCATCATTGAAGTTATACTTTTCAACATATTCTGGCATTAAAAAGGGTAGGTAGCAAATAATAAATTGAAATTGTGATTTCGACGACAGACTCAGCTTAACTGGGTTCACTGCCAATTTGGGCTCCCGAGATCAATCCCGTTAACAAGTGATTGCTGATGACACTGATCGACAGAACTAGATGAGATAAAGGCGATACGAAGGACCCGCATGGTGTAGTGGTGAACGCGTCAACCTCCGTAAAGGGTAATATCGCGTTTGTTCCCCACAGCAGACACCTGCGGTCCGGAGTTTTGCAAATATTTCAGCATCATTGTTTTTATATCACACATAATACACTGGCGTGAGAAATTATAATAGGCAGTAAATAAAATGTTAACATCAATGAGCAGTGTTGACTGTTTATTTGCTGCCTACCACAATTTTTTCGCGGCAAGGTATTACATTGAACACAATCATAATGATACTGAGATGTTTGCAAATCACCGGATCGCAGGTGTCTGTGGTGGGGAACGAACGCGCTATTACCCTTTCCGGGGTTCAGTGCGCAGTGTTAATGACCTCAACGCAGGGCACGTAATAAGGTCCACCCACACAAAAAGAGTCCGTAAAAAAAATAAACAGTAGAAGAAAAATAGAAAAAAAATCGTTATGATTTGTGCACGATAATCTTCCATAGTCCAAAAGATGAGGTAATTGGTACTTTTTAGTATTTCACCAGAACTTTACAAGACATGTCGAAGAGTTCGCACTAACAAAACTATTGCATTGTTGGTTCCAGTGTTAAGATATATCAAAGCTGATATACGCTTTTTTGGACGAGCAGCAAATTAAAATACTAGGATCACAACAAATATATGAATACACGGAACAAATACCATATAATGAGTAACAAAACGGAAGTGGGTCCCACAACGGCAGTAACACCGTCCAATAGGAACAATCGACCTCCACTCTGGTCCACCAAGCACCCATACCTACGGGGATGGAATATTCGAACCAGGATTTCCTGGGATCGGCCCACTCCCTCCAATCAACAAAACTGATAATTACCTGTGACGAGGATATGGGATAGAGATATGGGCTTCAGATGTGGATATCACGTCAAGAATACTACGCACTACTCACAGGGAGCTTGAACGATGTCTTCTTCGAAATCTATCCCAGCTAAGAAAAAACACATCGATAGCGAAACACAGATGTGCCTGTCATGATAATGAGAATAGACGATAGATGGACGAAAAACTGTAGTATGGATCCCACAAAAATGCAGGCGTCCCCTAGGACGATCACCGACAAGTTGAGCGGACGTGCATTCGTAACTAAAAGCAAGCAGATGTACTCGCAGCTGCCGCTCTTTTAAAGATTACAGCATGAGATTCGCATCCCTCTCACCATGCTCGAGTAAAACCACCACCATGGACGAAGAAGACTGCGACGGAAAGAAATTAATGGCAAATGTGTTGTGGTCCGTATAACTCGTGAAGACGGACCGTCTAAGTGTCCAAGTAAGTAAGTAACAAAGACTCTAGTGAGAACCTACTTTAACCTCAAACACCATCCGAACCCACCCAAAGTTCAAAGACCTTGGTGGAGTACGGAGACGAGGAAACGGATCGAACGCAAAAGTGCTGAGATCCGCATAACATGTGGCGCCGGGTCGTGTGAAAAAAAACAGGTTACGAATGCCGAACTTTTGTATGGATTTGAAAGGAAATGATGGGACTTCCCAAACTGATAATGGAAGGATGCTAAACTCGTGTGTAGCCTTGACTTTCCTGGTTAGTAAGGCATTTTTTAACTAAAGTGAGATCAAACGGTGCTCATAAAAAACTACTTCAAAATCTTGATGGATTAAACACGTAGAACAACTACAACTTTTGTGATTCATTCTACAGTCTCAAAGTCATAAAATACTTGTCACATTTTCGAAAATGCAGATAACCGACCTGACTCGCCGACTGTAGCTGCTGGAAGGCCAGTGCAACGCTATCGGACGGAGGAGCCGCCTGGTTGTTGCCACCGGCTCGAGCCCGCTTCACGTACGGTTGTGTAGGCGTCTAAAATACGGATCATTTCACGGAAACTACTAATATGCTGGTGGAATCTCTTCGAATCTTCTTGTCATGTAAGGGAGTTCAGAGCGCACTACGTAGTGCAGGCAAGACAGTAAGTGTACTTTTATCCAAAGCCCTACAAAGAGGACTGAAATCGTACGAAAATTATCGAGTTGTCATTTGTCAGTTGTCTAAACACTCATGCGCGTTACCTGTCTTAAACCTGAATGTTAATTTTAGGATAATCTAATTACGTTTAAGTAATAAACAAAACTTTAAGTTCAGCTACCTCAACCCATAATTCGTTATTCGTTCAAATGGAGACGTCAGACTAACAAGCTGAACAAGTGGATTTCGCACGTGATCAGCAATAGCCAATATGGAACTACTTCAAGGCATGCTCTTAACTGCTGCTTATTTTGCAGCATATGGCTTCTTTCCTAAGCTTTTTTGTATTTCAACCCGTAATCTACGTGCCACAGATGCTTTTCAATACGTCCGAGCTATATTTTTATACCATATAATTTGCACAAAACCGTTTTTAGAACGAGTTTGTCGTCTGCATCTTACGGGGATTGTTCTAGCTGGTGAGATAGATACAAGATATAGTGATAGCAGGACAGATAAGAAAGGAACTGACATATCGCTTGCTATATAAACACATGTGTGAGTTCCGTTCCTGCGACGACTGCTTAGCAGTTGTAGCGGCCAAACAATAGAGAGGCTACTGGCAGCGAGGAGGCTACTGAATCTCCTTCCCTAGGATGAGCAGAATAGACCGTATTGTTGAGTTCAATGCATAAAACCCTTGAAGAAAAGGGGTAGACCCAAACGGCAGGAAAGAAACTAATTAGGTGCATTAGCAAATATGTTATGACGACTGGCCCAAAAAGGTTTTTCAACAACATGCGACTTTAGAATATCACCTTAAGCGAATAGACAATGTTCAGAAAATATTCTATATCAGGTAGGTTTAAAAGTAAAACTTTAAGAAAACCCGAAAACCGGATATAGATTTAAATTTTCCACCGCATTCTGGGAAGCAGGAAACATCAGCAGTAGCTTAGAAAACAACAATGCCTCCTGTTCTATAGAACCCCGACTCTTCAATAGCTTATAGGAATTCAAAAAACCAGAAGTTTGTCATTACCAAGTAGGAGTTTTGTAACTTTTAGGAAAAAGATCTGTAGAGTTCAACGCCTTTATTCAACTAAATAAATACCTCGCTATTATTTGTACGTTAGTAAGACTTGTCCCTCAAACTTGACACACTTGGCACTTGAATGGCCCGTCCTCAATGGTTGTGTAGGCCCCCAGCATAATCTCCATTTTTTCAGTCGGCAGTCGCAGCCCTTGTGGACCAGAGGGAGATTTACCACCATGCGACTTTGATACCAAGACGGTAGTGAATCCCGGTATTGGTTTACTCTTAGCTAGACTTCATGATGGAAACGCCGGACTCCTTTTCTGCTTGGGAGACCCTGCCAAGGGATGAATCCCCCCGCTGTACATCGCAGTCCGACACCCAGGGACACCTCCCAGCCACGATGAGGCGGTAAACCGTTGGGAGGGTCTCTCAAACTAGGGTCATTAAACGACTTCTTCGCCATTTTCTTGATGAGCATATACGAGGTTGTTCCTATATACTACTTATCCACAATAGCTCACGTGTGAATAAATTACGCCTTCTCCAAAACACTGGAAAGTTTAAGTCAACTACAACCTAGTCAATAAAACATTTCCACAACCTCAAAAGCAAATCCACGATATCTAATTTTTAATCGCACTGGGAACAAAACAGCTTCTTCACGTTCTCACTGCTCTCCACCATTCTTTAAAGAACTATTTAACGTGGGGAACAACCGTGCACGGCTCACATGGAAGTGTAATGAGCCACTATCAGGTTAAAATACCAGTGTGAGATTTTGTGTGAGATCACGTGCACTAACGAAGCATTCCTACTCGCGGGCCATTTTTTAAATCTTGGGATTTTTCTAGAATGCTACAAAGGTTTTACGCACTTAAGTTTTAGATTCCTGTGCGAGCATTGTGAGTTACACTTCAAAATCCTCTCGGTTATGAGATTATGAGCGCCTAGTGGAGTATTTTTTATAACTTTGCGCTCACTGTCTAGGTGTTCTTTTTTAACGGACACACAGCAGTCTACATGTTTCGCCAATATGTTCCTAACCACACGTTTTACAAGAGATCGGATACACCGTAGACAAACTCATGCAATCACCGTCTCTTGCGTTAGGGGGATATTATGCAATTTTTGCATTCTTCATAGACAGGTCACGAGTTAGTTGGTGTCGTAGAATATTCGGTAGTAATGCAATCACTGCTACCGACTTTTCTAGACCGGCTCTTTCTAAGCAAAGTTTGACAGAGATGCTTACTTCGCCGGAGTGCCGAGGTTAATATAAAGATGCTCCTCGGATCCATTAAGTAAAGTTCAAAATGAATTGAGATGCGTTGATTTAAAGCTACAAGCAGCCATTATTCATTGTAGTCAATACGAGCGTGACAAACGTCATGTGCTTAACATCAAAGCAACTTTTCCGAACAAAATTTTTCAGCGTCTTCTTGGTTTTACCTTGCATTAAAATAGCCCGGATTTATCCAGGTTTCCCTCGTTCTGTTTTCTTTGAGTGTGACTCACACGTCTGAGATGAATCGGCTTCCCGGCACCTTCTCTCGACTTGATCATCACTATGTAAGCAATTTTTCACATTTCCTGGATGGGCCAAACATTTCCACAGTCTCACGTTAGATTCCCGACACAGCCTCACTTCCGTCCGAACGACAAATTGCATGTAGTGGAAAAACAGCTTTTACAAAAAATGACAAATGAGACTTTAATCTTCAGAAATATTAATATCACAAGCATCATTTTAAATAGTGATTAACTGCTAGCATAATTCGCTTCAAACACGTCATTATTAAAAAGAGAACATCTCCTAAGTTTTGCAGAATGACGTTTCCTTCACACTTGCGAAGAGATTTGAACGCTTACCTCTCAGAACGCTCATAATTACGATCGAATTCAAAGAATGTCTAATAGAATGCTCTGATTCGATTTTGTTTCTTCACAAAGGCATTCTTAGAATGATCAGCTATGTTGGTAAGCGTTAGCTGTGAGGAAAACGCTAACGATGAGATTAGGAACGATCATAAGGGAACTTCACCATGGTAAAATGATAAAAAGGATAAAGCTCTTGGCGTTCATCAATCCATGAGGGATGCGCCATGCATTCGATTTCATTAAGCATCGTTTGGAGGTGAATGAATGCATATCTGGCTTTTAGAATGCTCGCGGTGGCCAACCGATATATCGAGCCAGTGCTGCTATCCTCCCAAACAAGTCTGTTGCCAATTTGCCGACGCCGGAGGGTTGGAAAGATTGGTGAGCCATGGGTGCGGGGATCGATTCCACATGTGTTACAGAGCACCTCCGACCACTGCGCCACACGCGCCCGTACTATAGTATAAGGAAAATATTCCATAAAACTGCTAGTCGATATAGCCCTTTTCACACTGGGAATGGCAATTCAGTTTGAAGAAACAGTGTGTGGTAATCTTGCAAAGATCATCAAGGAGCTAAAAATCTGCTTATCATTGCAAGGCAAAGTCTCAACTATTTCAAAAATGGTTTGAAAGGAAACATTTCTCACAAAAAAAGCAACGCCTATATTCCCTTATGGCCTAAAAAAGTTATGTGAAATGAATCTCAGTGCATAATGGATGTTTGTCGTTAAAATAACACCTCGATCTTCCAGTACCTTCCAAATCCCAATTATAAAGACGTTTTATCGTATAGAGAAGCGGCATATACAAATTTAGTATTTTACAGAGATAATGTGCAACCCAGTCCCGGCATTCACCACCGCCCTAGTATCAAACCAGTCGTATGGTGGCAAATCTCCATCTGATCCACAAGGGCGGCGACTGCCTGTAGTGGTGACGACCTGAGGTAGACTTTAGCTAGGCTAACCACGACAATCCAGGGAACCACAATGGCTAAAACCAGCAAAACTCCGAAAAAGTGGAAAATATGCTGGGGTCTGCACAACCCGTGAAGATGGGTCACCCAAGTAGCCAAGTAAGTAAGCAAGTCATGATCCTCAAGAATAAAAAGAAAGAAGTTAGAGGATTCCGGCATAGCATACTTGCGATCGACAGAAAATGAGAGAATATCTGAATTTCAAAAACCATCGCAAAGTCGCAAGAACACTAATCATTTATGTCTTTAAAGCATTCTTAATTATTTCTTCATGACAGGATGACAGTGAAATACAGTCACAATGATGCTGAGGTATTTGCAAAACTCGGAACCTCACACCAGCTTCGAACCCACGACAACGCTCTCCGGTGGTTCACGTATTACCCACTGTTCCGTCGATGCCCCCGATTTGCCTTTCTCTCAGCCAGTTTTTCATCCTAAATTTTTAAATCATTTCTAGACCCTTCACATGTTGGACACACACAGTACTATTTCAAATAATACTAGATGGAAAGACTACGGTAATCTCCTCATCACTACCTTCGACAAAAAAATTTGGTTTAAAACAATGACTTGACACATTCTTAAGAGATGGAACAACAATGTGAAGAGGATTAACTTCCTTTGTTATATTAACACTCGAACATAACAGAATTTTTCTCTACTTTCTTACTACCCAGTTCTTCCGAAATCGTCCAGTGTTTAAAGGCATAGACGAGTAGAATGGGAAAGAATGCTAAGCGCTCAATTCATCTACGCCACAGAATTGCTTGGATTCGCACGGCATGTGCACACGGTCTTTCTAAGCTTTTAAGTAAGGAGTTTTTCGAAAACCTTTTTCAAGATATTTCCACTCTTGTAACGATCGCTAAAACGTACTCTATAAAGCTCCACTACGAAGTTCTTACAACTCTTTTTGTCAGGGATTTTCTAAGCACCGGTAAAATAGCGTGGAAAAACGATGTGCAAAAGAAAAAAGTGGGGGAGCATATTACTTCTACTTTTCTGGTGACCAGTAACCTCCATAATCGGCATTGCATTCAGTTAAGCTGAAGCTGTAGCTGAAATCATAATGTTTTAGCTTCTATTTGCTCCCCTATTCTCTTCTTTTTTTCATGGATTCGATACCCAATTGTAGCCCCCTACCCCGATCTTTCCCTGTTGACGAGTGATCGCTGATAACACTGTCACAGTAAAAAAAAACTGCTGAGAGAAAGGCATAGTAAAAACCTCAGTTGGTGTAATGGATGGAAAGTGAGCTCTAGGAAAGCGTAATCACGGGTTCGAAGCTCAAACGAGGTGCCGAGTTCTCCTCATATCAATCCAAATAGTTTTCACATTTGATGACACACTCCCATAGAATCCCTGCAGTTTCCGGATTTCACCTCTTTACATCCTTTGGAAAACTTAAAACGAACGTTAAATGAGATGATCAAGACTCCTTTCCTACTAAACCACAAAAAATCATCCCTAGGAAAGTACAAAGTTGGTCTTCAAATCATCTGAGGATTAAGGTTAAAGCAGCCCCAGACAAGGTGTAAGGAGCAATACGAGAGTGTTAAAACTTTGGATTGGATAAAACGCTGATGGATTGTCAGCAAAGTTCAATGCAGAAAACGAGAACTAGAACTTTTACAGTCCTGAATGCGAAAAGCACTCACATCACCATCTCCTGCTGAGAATTTCTTCCTCTCCAACGGCTCGACAGCCATCACTCGAAGCTTTTTTCTGCTCTGTTTATCGTCTAGTACATCCTGATGAAATGCCGTCATATGGCCCCACATGCTTTTTGTGCTGCTATCGCCACGCTTCAGTACTTTCCAGCAATACACACACTCGACATTCTGGTTCTCGTTCAACAGACGATAATGATCCCAAATCTCTGACGACTTCTTGCATGCTTTCGTGCTTTTCTGATGCTTTTTCTTGACGTCACTCGGCGATTCACATGGATTCAGAAGCGACGACAGGACATCGGCAGCGATGATCTCGTCCGCCATTGACGATGTCGACGGCGAAACGTCCATCGACCGAGTATGAACGAATACTGTCAGTGACAGGCTAAACAAATTTTACGACGGAATGGAAGAAACGAGGAGAGTAAAATGAGAGAAAAACAACGACATCATTAGTAACAACGGATGTGTCGATGAAAAACCGGATATTCGAACAATACTTTACCGTACTACAGTACTCTACTACTACTATCGCCTACTACACTGGACTCTACTAGTTCCCTTTACTTGTACAAAGAACTGAACCGTCACGTTTCAAGTACATACGAATAATCCTAGAAGTAAGATATATAGGAAGATGAAAGATACGAAGATGCCGTCTACACTCATCCTTCCCGTGTTTTTCGAATATTGGAGCTAAAATTCCTTAGGGATCTAAGACTACTATCCACCAATGGAAACTGCCTACATACAAGAAGAGAAAGAAAACAGTTAGAATATTAAGATAGAGAATTTTATAACCCGTTTACTGAATGATAAAGAGTTCGAATCCACTAATACGAAAAACTGGGAAGGAGTGTGAACACAAGAGGTGCGCCACTGCCGGGCCAGTGACTGGCCATCGAATACTGAAAGACGGGGAAACCCGCGGCAAGAGAGCACACTGGCCCCCGAAACGCGAAGTCGACAACACTCCCCAGACAGCACAGCCTCAGCGGAGAGCGCGAGGCGTCGAGACGAAACGAGACATGTCTGAGGTGCTGTAGAGTGGCAGAGAGCGGAGACGAAAGAGCGGGGCCGGGGGAGGAGGACGTCGAGATCGGACGGATGGGCCGCGAATCGATCGAAGGGTCCCGTACGGAGCGGCTCAAGGTTGGTCGCGCGGGGGCACCGCGAGGTCGGGCGCACGGCCCCGCCACGATGTGTTCGGCCGATCCCTCCGGACGGGGGCGGTGGTGAGGGAAGGGGTCCGACGTTGCCGCCGTCATTGTCGTCAGCATCCTCCCCGGAGCCGGCTTTTCGCGATCTCCCGAAGAACTAGGGCCAACGGATGACTCCTACAGACGTTATATCAATTGTTTTTTCTGAGCAAGCAGCATCTATACTCTCTCAACCGAAGCACTGCAGTTTCCAAGAATCGTTGCTGGTCAACATCCTGCCCGGGCCGGCTTTTTCGTAATCTCCCGAAGAACTAGCACCAACAGACTACCTCTACCGGTGTCATATCAATTGTTTCGTCCCAGCAAGCACCTAGGCTCTTTCAACCGAAACACTTCAGTTCGATTTTTCCCACTGTAATTAAACGCTTTTTTGTCGATCGTCTTATAGTCTTCATTTTTCTCGTTTCGCATTTTTGCATGCAAGAAATCCCATTCATCCGCGGCGCTGAGTCGTTCGCGTCCCTTCTCTCATCATCGTTCGCGAATTCGGCCCACTCACGGACCCATTCATTACGACCGTGGCAGGTTGTGTGTATAACAGAATAGATTGGAAAAGTAAATTCTGCGATTTCTCAGCACATACGAGTCATTTGCACTAAGGAATTCACGGAATGCAGCGATCGACGATTAAATATAGTCCAGACATTGGCAGTTAGTTCCCTTTTTTTCTTGTTAAGTACATTTTGTTGTTATTTCAACACAATCTCATACATACATACATACATACGCGCTCACTTTTCTAAGTCATTCGAGTCAGAACTCGGAGCTCAAACCCTTTCTGGGCTAGGCCGCTGCTTTCTTGATGACCACACAAGAGGTTGTTACTATACTACTTATTTACTGTAGCTGACGTTCCGGTGAATTTCGTCTTCGACAGAATCTGCAAAGATTTGGTTGACTGCAATCTAGTCAACCAGCTACCTCCAGAATCTCCGTGGCTTACAATATTGCAGTCAACTGGACGTTCCAGTCTGCGAAGACGATGAAATCCGCCGAGATGTCAGCTATTATTAATAACTAAAGTAAAGACAACCTCATGTTTGCTTATCAAGAAAACAGCGTATTGATCAATATCGAGGTTAATAGGAAGTCCGTCTTGAGAACTACGGCAAGGCATTTCTAGGATGTCCGTTGAAAAAATACCCTGGTAATATTTAACTTTTTATCCACTGCCTGTTGTTTTTTTTTCTCACGGTACGGTATTATGTGAAACACAATCACAATAGTGCTTAGATATTTGCAAAATTGGACCCTTGGGCAGATTCAAACCTGTGATTACCCTTTCCGAGTGATCGCATGCTCACTACCGCTGAAATGTGATTGCTGATGGCATCGTTAGGGTAAAAAAACTGAATGAGAGAAAGACAAAGCACGGCCGTCAATGATGCAATGGGTAATATGTGTGGTCCTGGAAAAGGGTAGTCGAGGGTTCGAATCTGGACTGGGATCCAAGTTCTGCGAATATCTCAGCATCATTATCCTGTTTGTATATGCTTTCTTGGGTATATTTTGTTTTATTAGAGCTGATTTAGAGGAAAAAAAAACATAGATTTGGATTATACCAACCTTATGTTAGCTCAGCCATACAGAAAATTATCGATTTGGAAATGTTCAAATTAGTCAGCAATGCTCAAACAACACGTTAAGTAGTTGTAGTTCGAGAAGTAACCAGACCTGTGCCAATTTCTCGCTGAAACGTGCAAAGACTCCGTCCGATGAGTGGAATTTTTTCAAATGAGTACGCAGATTGTTCGGACTACGATCGTCGCCTTGCCATGAGCAATGAAGACAAATCACTCCACCGATACCATCTAAAAAAAGAGAAAAACACTAGGAGAAAGACAGGAAGAGAACGAGAGAAAGATAAGTTTTTGATTTTGTGCGACGATCGACTCATAAAATTGAGGCTTGTAGCGTCGAATTTTAGAATAGTGACACTTTTTTCTTCATAGGACTTCATAACTACAAAAACTTCCACAGAGTTCAGTGCTTCGAAGCAAAGTAAATCCCCTTTTGGTACGATCTGCTTCTCCTTTTTCTGAGACACAGTATTCTGGATAGCGTCCGTACGGATGAAAGTACGATAATAGCATAAGCGAATAAAGTAAATTACAGAATAGTTGATTATAGGAGTTTTACCGAAACGATTTGAATGAAACGGAACGGTACACCATCCGGCTAAATCTGGCTCGCAGATGATTTGGAATCTGGTTTAAACTGCCGATAGCATTTAATTAGCAGATGCACATTTATTTACAATGCAGAGAAATACCAACTACGGAGGTAATGCGACAATGACACAGAAGTAGAGAGGTAATCTCTAGTCACTCGCTGACAGTCTACTGAACCCGTGGTTACTAAGTTCATCGTCTTGCCAAGCACACTGAAGTACATGTCAGATTTACGATAGTGGCGCGATGGTAAATTTAAGAGTTCACAAATGCTTTGCCATATGGATCCTCCACCAAATCCATCCAACCACCTTCCACATAGCAAAGCATTTGTGAACTCCTAAATTTACCATCGCGCCACTATCATAAATCTGACAAGTACTTCAGTGTGCTTGGCAAGACGATGAACGTCGTAACCACGGCTTCAGTAGCCGCCTGTCGATGGCATAGTTGTTATTCTGATCGATCCAAAATCATTGAATTACAAGAAAGTTACCCGTGTCATATGAACATCAAGGAGACTACAACATAAAGTTTTTCAAGAACTACTTAGTCCTCTTTCGCAAAACAAAGAATCAAACGAATAATAACCTGAATTTTTGAACTGGCCAAGGTCTTTTTTCTTCGCTGACATTCTACAGTTCTTGGTTAGTCTTCATCAAAAAAGAAAAAAGCTTAAACTTAGTGGGTAGTTTCAGGCGACATAAAGAAAATACAGAGATATTGATAATTCATAACGAAGTTAAACAAAGAAGAATCACTTCTAGAAATATATAATGATTCGCTACATGTCAAATACCGTAACAATTTGAGTTGTTGCAGAATGGACTGTTGTGTTATCTATCGAGCAGTGCTGGTACTGTGTGGAAAGGGCACCGTCGGATGGTGTTACCTTTGATCGTACGCTGTTCCACGCCCTAGTAACTGGACTCGCAATGGCTCTGATGATGACGAAATCGCCGAGAAATCCAATTGTGCCCTTGGGATTTGTTCTCTGACCAACGTGTCTACGTTGAGTAGCAGCGAACGATTATTCTAACCTTTTTCTTTTTTCGAACTGCAAAGAGCAGACAATAAAGAGCTATACAGAAAACATGGGGACATGTAGAGCGACACAGTAGATGAAAACTGTTTAACGACAATGTCATCACTGATGACGCTTCACAATAGAGTATTCGGTGGAGAAAGTACGTGAAAAGGACCATCGAATCTTTGGATATCAGTCAACGAACTACCACAACCAGTAGCAAGAAATATTTCGGAAGAAACGAGAAGTAAACACCACAAGATAACCCTTTATACACGGGAATGGACCAAGGATTGAATCAACATCAAGCCTTGGTTAAATAATACGCAAGAAGCTACTTTGGCGGCATACATAAGCATAATGAGGTAAAGGTACGAGCAAGAAGACAAATCTATGTGATTTCCACGAGCATCACATTCTATTAGAAGCACTGTTCAAAGGAGGTGAAGACGTCATACCCATAAGAGATGAAAGTGATGAGAGAGACACGGGATATAGTTCACTCTCTAACACCTAAGAGACTCCTTTTTCCGCCCTCAAGAACCATCATCAAGGTGATTTGGGCACAGGTTCCTGGACTGCAAACAAGAGACTACTGAGCACCTGAACCGAGTAACATTATTGCCAATCTTAACGTTTTTATTTACTGCCTATTCTTTTTTAACGGTAGGGTATGTTGCGAAATATAACTTCTGTAATACAGCATTATGGAAATTATTGCCAATGTTAACTTTTTTATTTACTGCCTTTTATAATTTTTCATGGCAGGGTATTACGTGTGATACAACCATAATGATGCTGAGATACTTGCAAAATTCCGGACCGTAGGTATCTGTGCTAGGGATCAAACCAGCTATTACTCTTTCCGTGGGCTAACGCGTTCACCCGATTGGGCTCCCTAGATTAATCCCACTGAAGGGTGTTCGCCGATGGCGTTGATGGATAGAATTAGCTGAGAGACGGGCGAAACGAAGAACCCGCATGGTGTGGTGGTGAACGCGCTATTCCCCGGAAAGGGTAATAGCGCGTTCGTTCCCCCACCGCAGACACCTGCGGTACCGACTTTTGCAGAAATATCTCAGCATCATTGTGATCAATTTTTTTGAAGGCTGTAAACTATCACCAATACACTTAGCTGGCAAAACACATAGTGCGATACTTGGTGCAAGAGAAGCAAGCAAATTGGTAGGAAAACATTTTGACCTGTAATTTTGCCCAGAAAAAGCGACAATGACTTTTAACAATGCGGCTCAACCATTGATATAAATCTTAGAATCGACAGATGAACTTGTTTTACAAGTTATTCAAAAAGACAGTACTCAGAAATACCTCGGTGTTTTTAGATGAAGCTTTCAGATCAATCGAGAGCTATTCAGACAGCACACAAACTATTACAAGGATCATAGACGTCCGCGGGAGTGTCGCTGCCTTTCGATTTAGTCACAGGCGACTGTGGAACAGTGTGGAAAGCGCAGAAACGAGGGTCATTATGTCACCGTTGGTTGAGCAAAGCATCAAAATGAACTTTTATCAATTCCTGTCGATTGGCAATGAACAGTAAGTGAAACTATTTCACTGAATTCTATATAGTTATACTGTCAAGAAACACCGAAGTGAATAGCAGTGGATGAGTCTAAAAGTGCTACTTTTCGACAACGGCTACAGCAATGCAAAAAGCCGTGCAATCATGCTAAAGATGTACCTATGACATAGGCAAACAAGTCAAAGATTTGTGCTCTCCAGATAATTCCCGTTAACGGGTGATTGCTGACAGCACCGCTTGGGTAAAAAACCGACTGAAAGCAAGGTAAAACAAGGAGCTCAGTTGCTGTCAATGGAGTTGGTGTCAACGTCACGTGAGCGGCCGAAAATGATAATCGAGGATTCGAAACGCACTTGAGGTTTCGAGTTCTGCTCATATCTCGGCATTCCTGCGGTTGTATTTCATGTCGTGCCCTATCGTGAAAAAAAGAATAGGCATTACATAAAAAAACTTAGCAGTTGTCGAATCCACAAAATGTGATCTTTTTAATGGCAGGGTATTATACAGCCAAAAGAGATATGAATGAGGAGACTTGGAAACTCGAGTAGGCCACGAACACGCGGTGACCTTTACCGGTGGCTCTATTCAAGAAGTGGAAAAGGGTGGAGAAGAGGAGTCGTTTTTGGATGTGTGAAAAGTGCTATCGATTGGTAAATTTAGACCATTCACTTGTCCCAATTGTTCAGCTATTTCGTTTCTTCTTTCCGCTGTATGGAACGATGCTTACACATAGGTTAACCATCACGAAACCAGATGTAGACGGTCAGACGTCCAAAAAATATCACATTCTTCCTAGCGCACCACAATATGTATGTAAAGAGGAAGAAATTGATGGATTGGTTTCGAATGCAAGAAGATATTGAGATGACAGATCGTACTCGAGCGATGTCCGCTCTAAAAAAGTAGAACGACATCGACGAAGACCACTAGAGGCCGATGCGTTTGGGGGGCAGAGGAGGTCAGCTTTGTAAAGAACTAGCCCTTTTGTCTGACTCTCAAATTTTGGAGTCGTGTGTTTACCTGTAAGTGTTCACCACCAAGATGACAGTTGTAAGAAAGTATGAACATGAACGAAAATTTGCTTGCTATTGTTTTAATTAAACACGACGAATTTCGAAGAAAAATTCAAAATCGTAATGAAAGAACTTGGATGGAAGGATTCAACTCAGCAAAATTGTTGGCTTCAAATACTATATTTGTCAGTTAGTCACCTGAGTTAGTTGTTGCACAGTTCTTTTTCCTCACCGTCAAACGATTTTAATTAGCGTTTTAATAGAAATAACCGATAGTTGAATGCGTAGAACGTCAACTGTTCATATTTCCGAGAAGGATATTCCAAGTTCGAAAAACGGTGGCATATATACCAGCTTTTTTTGTAACAATTAACAGCTTACATGAAAATATAAAAAACAGTGAAAAGTATTACATAAATAAATCATATAACACAGTAATAATAATAGAGCATCCCAACGGTTTATCGCCTCATTGTAGGTGGGAGGTGTTCCTGGGTGTCGGGCTGCGATGTACAGCGGGAGGATTCGTACCCCGATCAGCGTATCCCAAGCTGAGAAGGAGTCCGGCGTTTCAGTTAGGAACCCCAGCTAAGAGTAAACCAATATCAGGATCCACCACCGTCCTGGTATCCATCTGATCCACAAGGGCGGCAACTGCCTGTGGTGGTGACGACCAGAGGCAGATTTTGGCTAGTTGACCTTGAGAATCCAGGGAACCACAATGGCTAAATCAGCAGAACTCCGAAAAAATGGAAAACTATGTTAGGGGCTTCGCACAACCAGTAAAGACGGACCATACAAGTATCCGAGTATCCAAGTCCGATAAAAATAGACAAATAGAAAAGTCTAACTCATTAGAACGTAAATGTTATTTCGTAAATGAAGCAAGCACATTTGTATTTCGTTTGACAGCAAATATTCCCACCTTAAGGTTTATTTTATTAATTAAGTGAGCTACAAATCTAAGCCTTCGGTAGGTCACACGTTCTCCAGTTGTCCCGAGTGCTCGATGTTTCCATTATTTGTTATTCGATTACCATTTTAAATATAGAATAGAAAACTCATCATCGATTCATAGTAACATTGACTTTTTACTATGAAAAGAACATCAGAAATTGAAGACCTAGAAGACGGAATAAATGAGCTACTATCTTGATAACTAGTGCCCGTTGCTCGTCTCGAACGTTTTCTCCACCTTTCATGCTGTAGGGATAAGTTCAGAAATCTTTCGGGATTCGTATTTGAGAGCGCTTAAGGGCTAGATATTCCAAGGACGGATTTTCTGCAAGGATATCTCTCTGAAGACCTACGCGAGTGAAGTCCTCTATGTTCTATAAACCTCTTACGAAGAACGCCTCTGGTCTAACGTATTGCAGGTCGAATTGTTGGCAGTCTAGCCCAATCATTCATTCTGCATACCACATCCTTTTTATAATGTCATCACGCGTTTCCCGTCAGTTCATACATTTTCGAAGAGAACAAGAGGTGTTGCAAAGTGATTTTAGGGATAGGACAATGTCAAGATAGTGAATTTTTTGACGAATTTTGTTTTATTATTAATAGATAACTGGGCATCGCATGTATCACATTGTGCGGATCTCAGCGATTCTTGCATTCCATCCGTTCCCCGCAACCGACATCTATAAAGGTCTTCGAACATTTTTTTGCACGTGTGTTGCGGTTACTGCTTAAGCATTTTCGTCTTCACCACGACTGTGGTTGAATGCTGGTCAAGTCTAACCTCCCTAGAATCCTGGGACACCCATGCTGGTAAGTTCCCGCGTGGATTAGAGGGAGTCAAGTTGTCCTAGACAAAGCTGGTAACAATTCTCCGACGACAGGGGGATTAGAGGCTTGGTGTGTCCGGAGCAAAGTCGAATCAGCGCTTGGGTGGGACGACTGGCCCGCATAATGAATGAAGTCACTGCCATTGCCCTAACCGCGCCTTCTGACAAATTGATTAATGTTTTTGTGAAAAAAAGGGGGAAGGAAAAAAATTTCAATCAACAGTGAAGTGATACAGGTTCGGCAACGCACTGCCAATAAGTTCGACATATGTTCCCAGGTTAACAAAGACCTTTATTAATCCTTGATTAGTGATTTAGTAGCTGCATATCTTCAAAAGTAAAGAACCGACGTAAACGTTACATAACCTTCACATTTGATTTAATAGGCCTTAAATGTATTCCTTTCATCTTCGACCTCACGACTGTAATGCGGGGATCCATGTATGTAATACAGACAAGATTCAGTTACTTCTTCCTTTCGCTTCAACATCCTACGACCACCACCTATGAAGTCCCTGCGCATTCAGCTGCGGCTTGATGGTCTATTATCTTCTTCCCTCACTGACACGTTGAATCAGCATGGCTTCCTTGAAATCTTGAGACATTCCTACTACGGTGACCTCATGTCTTTAACACAGATGGTCGCCGATTGTTGTGGATCAGAGGGAGGTTTGCCGTCTTGCAACTAAATTGCTAACAGGAGGATGGTAGCTCCTGGAATTTGTTTACGTTTAGCCGGACTCTCAGATCGTTATTCGAATTCCTGAGTTTGAAAGAACTTACGAGGGACGGAAACATCATATCATAACATTGTAATCCCACAACTAGGAACAATCTCAGGATGCTAGCGACTTCTATGGCTAGTCGATTCATCGATCAAGAATGGTAAATAATCCAGCGCATAACTTTAAGTTCTTAAAAGTAACTTTTACCCTTTCTCCATTAATGAATGATGACTACTTTCCCGATTCCAGTGCTCCTAGTTGATTGGTATCGGTTTCCACTAGGCTTATTCTACACTTCTGCATCATTAAGAGAATCATTAATCCTTGCGATTATTTCTAAAGATGATCGTATCTCGCGCACTTCTTACTTCATACAACATGACAGTTCAAACGAATGAAAGAAGAACTTCATGTGATATCACTCTGCCGAACTTTATAAATTCTATCAGTTAACTTATAGATGATCAACGAATATACACCGCCATGTATCATGAGTGCTGCTCGTAGCGTTTCTCTGCAACAATCTACAACAGGGATCACGAACACTTTCACCGATGTAGCTAATTCTAAATTGTCGTATATCTAACTTGTAAGCGGAACAGAAAGAGATTCCTTATTACCTTTAAGGTATACAGCGAAAACTCGGTGTTGCGATGGCACAGATAAAATGTAGATATGTAAACATGACTTCACTCACTATTGCTGTTCTCACTTCAAATCCAGGGGCAGGTAGCACAGTGGTAGTGATGTCCATCATCACGAGCATGGTGCTAGTTGGATTCCGCCTTGGGCCAACCAAGCTCCCTCATCCCTCCGGGGGGTCGTGAAATCGGTACCGGATTTGTCTAGGAAAAAAAATCACTCTCTGCAGTCCAAATGGGAACGCTCCAGCCCTGCTATCTCAGGTCCTCAGGGAGAATTACTCGACAAACATTCTACAACACTCAAGATGAAATGGAAATCGTCAAGTAGCAACCGAAGCCACACGTAAAAGTTGGAAGATCCTCGTGGACAATGGATTCAAGGAAAAGAATCGAATGTGGGAAGTCCTAGGATCCGCATGGTATACGTGAAGAAGGACCAAATAAATGAAAAATAAAAAAAATAACTTCAAAGCCATTTTGTAACAACGCATATCCAAAAGTTGTACTGCAATTTAAAATGAGCTGCTAATTAAGTCAGTAACACTTGTTGAAACTATTTTGATCCACATGTCGTTCACTGTGTGATAGTAGAAGCCAAACTGTGGAGGAATACCAGTGAGTTGAATACTCCAGCAAGTTTCATCGTCAAGCTATTATGCCGAAATCTACAGCGTAGTTGAAAACCTACTATATTAATTCCAGAAATCCGAAAATGAACCGCAGAGAAGAATGCGTCATTATCACGCGTGACATTGGGCAGTATATAAGGCTGTTATTTTGATGGGAGGGGCATACTACGCTTCCATGTGAACTCTGTGCGGTTGGTCTCCACGCGACATACTCAGTGGAAGACTCATAGAAAGCGGTGAGTGTGCAAAGCTGTGTTCAATGTGATTGAAATCTTGGTTCAGCGTTTTCTCTGTTTGGTTATGGAGGTGTTTCGCCGAATAGATTGCTGTCAACATGACCTCTCCAGGCTCTGAGGAAGGCGAAATCCGCCGAAAAGTCAGCTTGTTCGTGAATAAAGAATAAAAATAACACCTCGTGCCTGCTCAACAAGAATACGAAGAACTACTATTTTGAAATTCTTATAAGTTGGTTCTTAACTGAAATTTTTATAAGGCATGGATACAAAAGAAGGAGTGCTGCCCGGAGTTATATTTAAAATTCGCCATGAGCACATGCATTCGCCACCTTCTTAACAAGCCGCCGTGGAACTGCATCAACTGATTCTAGTAGAACTTTCACTGAATAGAAAGCATAGTATGTCACATTCGCCTTTCAAGTTCTTTCAAAGTCACTGACTTGATAGAGTACACTTGCTCCTTTAACCAAGCACAAAGAAAAAAGTCGCAAAGTGTTAGGTAAGGGCTTCTGGCGGGATACTCATACGGACCACGACGACCCATCTATCTGCTTTGGAATTTCATTCAGCCGTTTACCGAACTACACTAACACAATGTGGAGCTGCGCCATCCTGCATGAAAATTAAGAAATATAAACAAATAAATTGAGAAAATATTATGATATATAGTATAGGGAAATATATATATGTATATATATATATATATATATATATATATATATATATATATATAGAGAGAGAGAGAGAGAGAGAGAGAGAGAAATTATTAGCACCTTTAAGTAGAGAGTTACTTTCCAGTCACCCCTGTACTCTAGCAAAAAGGCTATGTTATTCCTTCGGGCTTAATCATAGCCTTCTTTACTGTCCAAACTAGATCACGATGTAGATATTCAAGTCAAAAAGTAGTGCCCTTAAGGAACACCTTTAACATATAGGCGACTGGATGTGTTGATCTCAACACGTAGAATTTTCGGCCGTTTACTTTATCACAAAACGTTTGTTTGCTGCAATTTTTTGGACACAATCCATAGTCTATACAACGGAATTGTTGTGCCATATGTAGTCCGTGAATACTTATTCGTTATGCCTAATAAAATAAAAGAAGGATAAAGCTCTAGGCGTTGATCAATCCCTGAGGGATGCGCCATGCATTCGACTCCATTAGCCATAGAATTCAGCAGGAACACTACTATACGTTGTGTCAAATTATCAGCATTGTGGTGTTGAAGAACAGTTACCAGAAGAAAGGCCAACCGACTAAACATTATGGTAACGTAAAAACATGTACATTTAAGCTTAAAAAAACGATAAAGCTTTCGGCGTTGATCAATCCCTGAGGGATGCGTCATGAATTCGACTTCATTGAGCATCGTTGGAGGTCACGGAATGCATATCTGGTCTTTACGGTGACTCGCGGTGGCATACCGATGTATCGAACCAGTGCTGCTATCCTCCCAGACAAATCTGGTACCAATTTGCCACCCCAAAGCGATGGAAGGCTTGGTGGGCCATGAGCGCGGAGATCGAATCCACTTGTGTGTTGCAGGGCGCCTCCGATCACTGCGCCACACGCCCCTACTATGCTTAATACGTTACAGAAAATCATCTAATAGAATTTTCCAAAGCAAGAAATGGGCGGCGAAAATTTACGTGTCATCGTCAAATCGTCGATTTTCCATATTTACTGCTTCTAAGTGAGCATGCTCACTTTGTTTTTTTACTTCTATTTCCCACAATAATCATCAAAACTGACAGTCTACAATCCCGATTTAATATAATTTCATGGTTGTTACGTAGTTTGAATGATCAAAAATACACATGGCAAAAGTCACAACTCACTCGTATCCTTGAGATCCTTGAAAAACTCCCATACTGGGTGCGATTTTTTTCTTCCAGCGTTTCTCATCCACGGCGAGTAGCCAGGCAGCAGATCTAACATAAACTATATATGCTGCTTGTAAGGTCTCATTTGATGAGAGAATTTGTACCCCCACTAGCCTCTAAAAAATGAGTGCCGTTTACATTCTCATCAAATGCAGGTGATTCTCAGGCTTTTCTTGAAGTCTAATCTGCAGTTCGCCTACGATGAACCCTGGACGGTCTACGTCATATCCAATTGAATTTCTATCATTCTGCTCGATAGGAATGGATAAGTTTCGAGGATAAAGACGTTTGATCAGTGAGATACCACGTGGGTTCATCCTCACAAGAAGCTCTACAAAACTAAGGAGTTCGAGGCTTCTGTCCCAAACCCCAGCTATCTTCAAACCTACGGCGTTGCAGAGACTGAGGAACAACTCATGACTATCTGGTGGGAGATAAGTAAGAATAAAAGTAACTATATCAAAAAAAATCGGTGGTGGTGGTGGTTATGTTATCTGATGCTCACCCAAACCCTTAAGCGCTTTGGCACACAACGAGGTAAACAGAATTCATTAGTGCCTGCTTGAGTTCGATGATTAACAGGGTTATAGGTGATACGGGTGATACAAAGATTCTGGCACTTGCAAAACGGAACTAAACAAACGCAGCATTAGCCTTGATATTCATTGCAAAAACAAGTGAGGGAGGAATTGTGGAAAAAAAAGACAGACTAGTTAATGGGCACGTAACCTTCTCCTAGAAGCTTGAAAATCCATTAGACAACAAAACGTTTGAAGACCGAGAAAAAGGTGTACAACACTCACGGGCAATACCTAAGGCTTGCTGCTCTTGAATGTTCCGAGGAATCTCGGATCAAACAGGGTGGGGAGACCGCAAGTAGTTCGATTAAATGTTTATGGAGCATCTCTGGTAACTTGTTGCGATGACAAAACTCGACTCCAATACCACTATGAAGACCAAAAATCACAAAAACAACCGCTTTCAACACCTGACTCGAACTATTGCAGTCCGAAGAAGGCGAAGACGACGAAGCGTTAGCCCCAATGAAGTTTTGTAACAAGTTTATTTTAGCGCACCAATCCAACAGGACACTAATGTTCCACAGGAATTTCATCAAAAGGCGGAATAAAGCAGAGATTTGTGGAACAATTCTTTCATTCGACGTACATCTTTTTTAGAGAATCAACAGTACCTTTGGCACCATTCTGAACATGTTGCGATTGGGCGACGTTTATTTGTTGTTGAATATGTGAAATGGCAGCATTGAGATCCATGGGTGTGGAGACGAGTGTCGTTGTGTCGCCACCACCGCCAGACGTAGCTGATTCTGAAGTCGACGGAGAAGTCGTGAACTAAAAGTGCAAAACTGACGCACAGAATTGATTCTATTCAAACAGCCAAAACCAACTGCTACCAGGATGTCGATGTTCGACCCTGGTCAAATCTTAGCTGGGCTTCTGGGTGGAAATATCGAACTTCTTTTCATTTTCAAAGACTGCTGTTGGAATGAACGTTCGACGTATATTGCAGTCATTCAAATACAAGCAAATTTCGTTCCCGCTCTGTTGGCCGTTAGCGTATCGTGGCAATTGTACAACTCTAATATCCCAAATCAAGTTTACAAGCAACCGGTTTGCGATAAAATAGACGGAATCATAAACGTAGAAGCAAAAAAAAGCATTTTTGAAAGAAGTTATACTACAGAGATTCCACACCGTTTCTTTTCACAATAATAATTAGACATCGGTAATTATCAAATAGATTTTTATTGTATGGAGTACATGTTTTTCACACTCCACTATGTAATTAAGCTATGTTACAACCCTTACGGGCCAAATATTGCTTCCGATAACCTCAGTCTATGCGTGACCTTTAGCTAGCGTTATCTGGATATGAATGGTTCAAGTTCCTTAAAAACACTACCGATCTTACGATTAACGACGACACACTTAAACGAACAATTTTATCTGGCCAAATTTCCAGCTACAGCGATCAGTGAGAACATGTTTTGAAGAACTCATTACGTTTGGAAACCAACTAGAAGAGAACCAAGTGTTTCACTTGATTTCTGCAATGACAATGAATCACAATTTCCACAACTTATAACGTTAGAGCTAAAAATGGACTCATCTTCTAAGCCGTCTTATATTTTTCGTTTAGGGAACATTTACGGATTCTGCTAACGAGGGAAAACATCGACTCACTGTTTCCTTGTCCTTGAACAACGACATGACCACATTGGACTCGTCGTTGCGCGGCGGTAGTGGTGGCATAGATAGGGACGGTAAAGGACTTTCGGTGACGGCGATTTCCGAAAATGCTATCGTTTCAGATAGCGGTGTGACCTGTCGTACCACTACCGACGGTGTCGGCGATGGTGTTTCTTCTGGATCCAAGCCTGAAACGCGATATCAGGTCCAAACGGCAAAACATGCAAAAAACTTGTCGAACGTCTCAAAATAACAATGAATTAACTGAAACTCTAATATCAGTGCTGACACCTCCCTTAATGGTTTATCAACAGTGTAAAGCAACGAAAAGTGTTACCAATTTTAGTTATGTTGTAAGCAGTAAGCAACGAGTGCCATAAAAGAAGAACTCAGCGATCACTTCCTTACAATGCCGTTAAAACTAACAGCTATAATAAAAGAGTCAACCGAAATTATTACGATGTAAGTTACAAATAGTAGAAAATATTTAAGTGAAACAGATGACTCATGAATTAAACGATAAGAAATATGTGAAACAAAGCGTTCAGCGTTGATGAACTCCTTAGGGATGCGCCGTGAATTGAACGTTGTAGAGGTGACCGAATGCAATTTTGGCCCATGAAATGACTTACAAGAGTCTAGCAAAGTAACAACTTCTACAAGGTTAATATAAAAATTTCTTATTCGTCTTAGATCTCGGAGCCTTCGCCTTCTTCAGAGCCGCGATAATCCAAGTCGAGTCAGTTCACAGTCAGTCGTGTTCGCTATGTAGGTGTTCGCAGTTACGATGTCAAATCAGTACTTTTATCCTCTCAAAGAAGTCTGGCGTCAAAATGCCGACCACTAATGTATAGATGCCTTAGTTTGCTTGGGAATATGAGATCGAAACAAAGACTATATGATTACTGCACGGCACTTCTAACCACTGCGCTACACGCTTCCTCAATAAAATCGTAAGATCGACGCGTGCGGCTTTCCGCATGCACTTGGTTTTACCGTCTAAATAAACTTAAAAGGAAGCAATATCGTACAAATGGATGAAAAATAAGTGGTGGCCGAAAGTTTTGCGAACAATCGCTATGATTTTGAATAAAAATGACGATCGCACATAAATCACATTATTAAAAACATCTCGTCTAAGAAGGTCATGGTTGTGAAGATCCTCTTTTGAAGATCTTTTTTCAGTGCATTTCGAATTTTTGTCTCCTCTCCGACAATTTCTAATTGGTGCGCAGTTTTTTCGTGAACGATCTTGTCCAGTGAGATGGGTAATCGAGTAAAAGCGCGCCGCACTTCAGCGTTTTGGACCGCCTCTATCACATTACAATCGTATAAGCGATTTAACGAAGGATAAACGGATAAGAAGCTCACTGAAGTCCAATAGCTCATTAAAAACTTGCACACATTCGTGTTCAACTTATGTCAAGCCCACTTAAATAAAAAACGAAGACATGTTCTGTAAAATGACTTGCATGGATTAATCGACGATCTAGTTGGTAGGGCTTTTTCTTGTCTGGAAAAGTTCACTTATCCTCGAGAGATAATGTCAAACTCTCATGATGATAGACTCAGACACCGAAAGTCCGTTCTATGCACCCATATACGGAGCAAGCCTGTTAGAGACATATGTTTCACAATTCCTGAATCATGTCTGTTTTTCTTTCTTTACTATTGAACTTAGTAAAATATTGCATAACAAAGAAGCAAAAGCGTTTATATTATTTTACATGACCCGATGTCACATACTGTGCTAGTCCCGGCACTACTTGCTTTCGATTCGCTTCCCGACACGTTTATTCCACGAAGATCCTCAAATTTTTTGGTGTGAATTCAGCTGTTTCCTGAGAATTTTTGGTCATCTTTATGAATGTCGTCGAATGCTGATCAAGTGGATTCCTCCTACTATTCTGGGATACCCGTGCTAGGACGTTTCCAGATCTTCATCATAGGTAGTCGCCAACTTTTTTGAATTGAATAGACCCAACTTAGGCCAGTCTGATACTAAACTAACCGAACCCGTAGAGATGGTAATTGGTTAGCGAGGTACGAAACCGAACCTACTATGAACAGCATTATGCATGAAAGTCTCGAAGACACTATTTAAACGGCAGATGTGATTTCCACAACATAGTGCCGCTTAAAAATGCGTTCTACTTCGATAACAGGATGGTTCCCTCAAGTATTTGTTGCTTTCTTCATCAAAGACGTTGAAAGATAAACAAATCCGACAATAAATCCAACTTACAAAAAACACAACAGCTTTTTTTTTGTTTTCGATTTTCATTGCCCAAACACTACTATTACGTGGCATTGTGATAGCACCCACTTTTAGCTTATTCGGAAAGGCACTCTAAACGCTATAAATAAGCTGGAAAGCACCGGCGATACTCGACTCTGCACTTTTCCCAGTTGTCACTCAGTTGTCGAAAAACATCGCCGCAATTGGTGGTGTCATTTCCTCAATGATCATTAGAAACTGACTTGCCTGCATCCACGACGAGGCATCAACCTGGAAAACAGACCCGCTTTGCACACATACCCCAATGAATAGAATTTAAACGCGCTCAACTAATACGTGATCACCGACACTCATCTTAGTGTGCACCAACTGGCGGAGACGAATGGCGCGTCCCACATTTGTCTCGAATACGAATTCCATGCACTCCGTGAAGTTATGAACTTTGGGTATGGGCTGCCTTATCCAGTGTTCGCTCAAAGAACGCACAAATCCTCTCACGTGTATGAAAGAAGAGATGAGGGAGAATAGTCACTGTAACCATAAGTGAACATAGAACTCCAAATTCACCAGCGATTACCAGCGGTTATGCCCTTCACTGAAAACGTTGGTCATCGTGAAGTTGGATTGCTTCCGGAAGAATCTAACGTTCTAGGTACGGTGGTTAGTGTCAAGTAAAATATCGGCAGTTTTCCCTTGAAGTATTATTACCACATATTTATTTATATGATCTTATAAACTGATCTTCTTTTGCTGATGCGAAGTTGGTATAGGTCTTCGTTGTCGTTGTCGTTGTTGTTGTCGTTGTTGTTGGTGTTGTTGGTCGATGGCTGACGTTTCGGAGATTCCGCCTTCCTCAGAGCCTGGACGTATTTCATATTAGAATACTTTAATTACTCGGTAGAAAAAAAAGCTAAAGTATTAATGAAGATCAAACTTTTAAACAGACGGTGGATTAGGATGTTACAGTCAAATGTAGTTCTACGCCATATTGAACAGAAAGCTACTCACCGTGATGTTACGAGTGAGACTGGCCCACGCGTTGTTCACGTGGGGTCGCGAGCAAGACACACCTCGGGGTCAAAATATCATTTTGAAATAGGGCGCCAGGTCACGTGTGGTAGTGAGGCATTCGTCTTTTCGGTTCATCTGTGGATTCTTGAAACTTATCTAAAACGCCTCAAGAGGTGAGTAGCCTTTCTGTTCAATATGGCATAGAACTACATTTGACCGTAACATCCTAACCCATCATCTATTTAAAAATTTGATCTTCATTAGTACTTTGGCATTTTTTCCACCGGGTAATTAAAGTATTCTAATATAAAAATACGTCCAGGCTCTGAGGAAGGCGAAATCGCCGAAACGTCAGCCATCGACCAACAACACCAATAACACCAACAACAACGACAACGACAATGAAGACCTCTGCCAAACTCGCATCAGCTAAAGAAGATCAGTTCATAAGATCATTTAAATAAATATATCAACTGTCTATGCCAAAGCTTATAGAAAGTCGATCTTTTGAGTTATTATTACCACAACCAGTAGTGAGAGTCTGAGGTAAAATACGAAACGAAATTACCCTGCGAAAGAAGAAAAAAAGGAAGTCAACGCTCAAAAAACACAATGTGAGATCAACTAGCAAAAAAATTGCTGGACTTGGACTGAGATTCTGCTCCATGCATCGTACAACAGCGCTGACTCGACTTGGTCTTTTCGAGTCACCACCTGTCCAGATCGCTGCAGCACAGTTCTCCCAAATTCTCCCAGAACCAAAATCACTTCAAAAATATCAAAAATATATCCGGGGCTCCATTTCACTAGTTTCAACTCGATACAACAACAAACGTCCACAACGCGAGTGGATGACCACCTATGGATCATTGACTCGGATCAATCCAGCTCTGACGAAGGCGATGACGTCGAAACCTTAGCCGATTAAATACTTTTTATACCAATCCCGTGTTAACTCAGCAATATAAAACAACATAAAGGGAACATCGCTCCTCTCACAGCGGTGAGACAAATTTACTTAGAGTCAAGATTCCATTTTGATGGAGAAAATCATAGTTACTGAATTTAGATTGATTTTGAATAAACAATAAGTCCCAAAATTACAAAGAGTGCAGATAGAAAGACCATGAAACAAATCGATACATCGATCTGAAGCTTTCTTAATAAGTAAGGTGCTAAGCTGGACTCAAGTTAACATCGAAGACACCTTCACAGCACGATTCACCATCACTCGTCCCACTAGTGTTTCATAAACACTATTACGTTGGGTGTAACCTATGGGTTCTACTGGTTTTTCTTTATGTCGTAGGAATCGTCCATTTTATCAGATTTTTTCTTTCTTCTCTTTGCTACTATTCAACGTTACCAATTAAAAACGAATCGTTCACTAAAGTGACTTGGAAAAAAATCGGTGACCTTCATTTGGCATTTCCTTTTTGAGTCCACCTAATCGATTTGCTATGTGGAGTATGCTGTTTCCTCCAAGTAATGATGTCATTCCTAAAAGTGAATGATTAGATATAAAAGAAAAAATTAACAGTAATAGCTATGAACGATGGGAATCGGGAAAATGTGGGAGAAATGTAGATAAATCCAGCAAGGATTTATTACAATGCTTAAGGTCATTTAATCGTTCAAGAATGCTGAACTGGAAATCGACTGGTCTCTTTGGAAATCTCAGCAGAATAACACCATATCCACTTAAGGATGTTCTTTTACGAAAGGATAAATCGTGGTTCCGATCTGTTACGAGAAGTGTTGAAAATGAAATGGCAAAAAGTACTTCAAACTAGTCAACGGTGGTTATCGAAAGAACTGTTTCAGCACCTAATCAGCATTGTGTATTGTCCTATTCGACATATTTCCATTGTTTTCGAGAAGAGACGAAATTCTCCGCCTCGACTATTGTCCAAAATGCCAAAAATACCGTAAGAAAAATGTCCGCGGCGAACTTTACTTGTCCACAGTCACCTCGCTTTCTCTCTCTCTCTCTCTCTCTCTCTCTTTCTCTCTCTCTCTCCCTCTTATCCTTCCTTCGTTTTCCTCTCTTCATCTGTTTTCCTTTTTTTCGGTCTTTCCCTCCTTCTCCGTCCTCTTCCCTATATCCCTTGTCCTCTTGTTTTTTTCAGCACGCAAGACTAGATTCACGAAAAGCAGAAGTTTGAGCCTATCAAGTTTAGCCTTGAGAATAAAATTAACACGAAATGGCAATCCACTTTCCACAGAGAAACTTGGTCAGCTTCTCATGAACCTATCTGTACCAAGTAGACTTGAATTTTGTATATACAAAAAATATAATACAATTATTTCAATGTTTTCGAAATCGGAAAACGATTGTTGGCCTCCTAAGTAATACGAGAACACGAACCTACCTAGGACAGCAAATACTAAATTGAAATCTTTGACAACTTAACAATGAAAACCATGAATGATTGAATAATCGGTGGGTGACCGGACGAAACATTTGAAAGATTTGCAGAAAAAAAAACTATCCTCTCTAATAGCTCAGTTCTAGGAAAAATTCTCACTTCTAACTCTCAGTAGAGAAGCCATCCAGAAAACACGAAAGCTCAAGAGATAACAAATGTTCTTCCCACGTGGATTCACGAATATTAGAATACTTGACATTTAAACAAGAGAAGTCTCGAGTATAACTCGAGAGAGGCTCGATAAGAGACTAATAATCACTGACAATAGTTTGTTGAGAACTTCCGAATGTTAGAATATACGTGGTACTTTGTTGAACCGAGACGATGAGAACGATAACCATGTAAACGGGTAAGGTAGGCGATGAGCTTGACAGTCATGCCAAGTGATGATGATGATCCTTCAAGGACAAAATGAGCGACGAATAGAATCAGCACGTTCCAACCAAATATGTAGTCAGGATGGTCTGGTATATGTAAGTGGATGTGCGTGTTTATGTGCATGCTACTCGTTAGTAATGACAAATATAATGTTTGTTAGGCAGTTTGTATATGTGTGTATGTGGGAAGAGACAGCAAAACCAGATTCTTAATATAGAGTAGAGACGAGATATCCCACATGCGATAAAACACCAGTCACACTCGGAAATGTACAAATTAGCTTCGACAGGGTGAATAGTAGTCAATACCAAGAAGTTAAAGCTCAATGAAACGTTGCTTCATCTTCATCAACAACCTCTTCTATAGACTGGAGTGTAAGATGTTGAGGATGAAGCCCAGCAGTGAATCATTCTCAGCTACGAATCATTCTAGCTTTCAGATGGCACAATTATTGTTTAGAACACTTTCTTATGACAACTTTCTTAACAAACATTGTTAAGAAAAAAATAGTGACAAAGTCATAAAGAGTTTGTACTGAGTAGTTCGTTGTTGTTAATTCAAGTATACAGCAGACGTCGTCTCAGTTTAATG
The DNA here is from genome assembly GCA_018806985.1 of Angiostrongylus vasorum. Lineage (NCBI taxonomy): Eukaryota > Metazoa > Nematoda > Chromadorea > Rhabditida > Metastrongylidae > Angiostrongylus > Angiostrongylus vasorum. The sequence continues at coordinate 729,693 of JADANN010000187.1, forward strand.
ACCGTTCCCTCTATTCTAAACGTAGTGAACAATTCCGACAGGTAAGCAAAAACGATGGAAACGAATGAAAAACAGATCGAAATGAGGACGAGAAATTCAGCACTACATCTCGAGAGCTCCACACTCCAAACTTTTGTGTATAACCTCAACTTGAAAAGAAGTTCGACCCTTTTCAGTCCCATAAATCATAAAATATTTTCAAAAATTTCCAAAGTCTCAACGTCAACAAACTGTTCCTCCAGTCTATCGATTTTTGAGAATTCTGTCTTCTGACTACATGAGCAAATGTTAAGAGCAATGCCATGAGCAGCCTCTTGTACAAGCTGTTCTCTTATGAGTCTTAAAAACTGCTTTGAAAAATAATACATTAGAAGCAGCATATAAGGAACAAGCAAGCTGATAAACAACGGAAAAATCCGTTAAAAAAGAAGTTGGGAAATGAAGAAAACATAATGACGGAAGGATTGAAGAAATGAACAAATAAATTCCTTGAGATAACTTTGCCATAACGACTAGCTAGGACTAAAGAGCTAGCTGAGAGACAGATGAAACGAAAGACGCACATGGTATGGTGGAGAACACGTTAGCCTCCGGAAAGGGTGGTAGCGCGTTCGTTCCCCACAGCAGACACCTGCGGTCCGGAGTTTTGCTAATATCTCAGCATCACTGTGGTTATTTCACAAATATTACTCTGCCGTGAAAGATTATAATGGGTAGTACGTAAAATTTTTAACATTAAGAATAAAGCGTTGCAAATAACTATTTCATTTCACATGAGGCCGTCAACCACTACACAACGTAGATAACTAAGGAACTAGCCACCAGTACCATTTGTAAACTCCTTCTTTTTTTAATGAAAAGCTACCGATCAGTGTCCAGACTCGCTGCTAAGAAACACACATACTCATGGGTAACTTCAACCGCTTTTCTCTTGAAGATATTCTGGAAAGACGACCCTCAAGCAGTTACTATATACCGACTTTACACTTACTTGACTGGACAATTTGGCTGAACTGACGAGCAGGACATAATCGGAATATAGCCTAGCACACTCAAGCAAGTAGGCATGAGTGGTACTGGGTCTCCGAAAAGTATAGATCATCCAAACACAGCAGAAATAGAGAATCTACCCAGAGAATCTATCTTCGTTTCAAGACATGTGTATGATCGTTTCTGCACCACCCAGCTTCAGTCCACTACTTGGGAACGTCCTACGTGGGCACGCCACTTGTTGGCTCAATATCCCTCGTAGAAGTGTTTCCAGTGTAAGAAAAGATTACTACTAAACAAAAAAAGGATTGTGATCTCAATTACCAGTGGAGCACTAGCAATATGAAACAATTCAATGAAATCAACGATGACATCGACTCAGAAGTGACGACTTGAACATTTGAAAAGTGTCCGCATCATTGACGATGACTTCACTAATGGACGATAGCAATGCAACTGACCGATTACTAAACATTACTTATGCGTCTAAAGTAATAATAAGTAACTAAGTCACACCAATGTGTAGTGTCAGAAAACCCTTCCCTTCCTATGAATTCTCATTGCTGGCCGACACGAGGTTGTCAACATGCGTTTTCGGTTTCTGATGGCTACCATTTTATAGACTTCGTCATCACAGACCGGACATATTGTTATATTGCCTTATTCAGTAAATATAATACAATCTAAATCAAAAAGTATAGCAAGTGTTCTTTCTTTGATGAGCTTACACGAGGTTGATAAATACATTATCAGTTCTTTTATTTATTTTGCTTACTGATCTACTAATTATAATTAATCAATAATTTACTAGTTTAATTACTACTAATTAGTAACATATTTCGAAACAATATTACAAAAGTACAACTTTCCTTCCAACAACCTTGTGTCATCTAAAAGTAGAGCAGTTCGTAAGCGACGTTATACGTAGTCGTATCGAAGAAGCTCAATATTTTCAAAACTCTACCGTAAAGAACGAAGCGATTTTCATAACAATCTCTGTGAAGTTTCATTCAGAATTCCATGATGTTAAAGTCAATAATCACAACTTCAGAGCACTTCGTTAATTTAAGCTATTAAGGCAGCTACGTTAAGTAAACATAGGAAAAAATTAGTCCATAAATAAAAAACTGTGTACGGCAAAGATCTATACTAATTAAAAGAACCCTAAATCATTGAGGGCTGATCGAAGCGATTAGCAAGGGGCAGAAATTGGACCGATTTAGTGGGTAGGGTCTATACGTATGCGCAGATATACCAGTTGGCCGTACTGCCAAGAAATAGAAATGTCGAAACATCTTCCAGAATTCGTTGGAACGTCAACAGCACTTTCTCCACGTCCCGTCGGTGATCACTCAGTCCACTTACGTTCGTTTGTCTTGACTTTCATACGAGGTTAGTGAATTCAAATTTAGTGTTTTGTCCATTCATTCATTCACTCATTCTTTCATTCAGTGATTCATTCATCTTCTTCTACACTTATGGTGGTCATATGCACTGTATCACACTATTCTTCGTCACGTTATAGAAGACGAAACAACTCGCTGATTTTCAAGTTGTTGAAAGTAGCATGAAACGAATACGTGTTAGCATAGAGTGAACGGAAAACAAGAAAACTTGAGACGAACAAGAGCAAGTTACACCTTTTTTTAATTTCCCGTAAAAAGTGGTGCTATCTGGAGAAACGAAAAGCGACTGAAAAAACCAAGGAGGTGTTTCGAACTAACGAGAAAGAAATTACTGAATGGAAGATACGAACATTACAAACGAGTGGACACTTAGTAAATAAAAAATAAATGATCGAGCTAAGTAATTTCGTTCAAGAAAGCGCTAACGTTGTCGGCTACTTCGGCTTTTTGATGCAGTTATGAGTTCCGGTCGCGCGCAATAAGTTCATCTCCATGAGGGCACTACCAGCTAGTTTTCACGAACTAAAAAACGCTGAATTAAATAACTGGGCCACGTTTTAGTGCTACAAATCTCCTAATGTCCTCGATAACTGGCATAATGTAGATTTGCCTAAATTTGAGTGTATTCAAGCTCTACTGTTTTAGACACACCACTTATCACTCTTTACTAAGGAAGAGTTCTTAGCGATCTAAATACTATAAAAGCTTATTAATAAAAAATGAAAAGGATAAAGCTGTCGACGTTGATCAATCCCTGAGGGATGCGTTATGCATTCGACTTCATTGAACATCGTATGGAGGTGATTGAATGCATATCTGGCCTTTACAATGACTCGCAGTGGCCTACCGAGGTAACGAGCCAGTTCTGCTATCCAGCCAGACAAGTCTGGTATCAATTTACCGACCACGGAGGGATGAAAAGCTTAGTGGGCCATGGGCACGAGGGATCGATTCCACGTGTGTACTGCAGGGCGCCTCCGACCACTGCGCCACACGCGCTCTATAAAGCTTACTGGAATATGAGATGAAAAAAAAGAAGACGGTCTTATCTTACACAGAGACTCACTAGTACGAGAGATAAAATGTAAAAAAAGATAGCATCATCTCGATTTGTGAAATTCGTTGCAATCCACAACCAGCTAGCCTTTAAAAGTTCTAACGCTCAATGGAAAGATAAAAAATAGCATACGGTTATAAATTTAGCATCTATAGCAAATTTTTATACAGAACCGCTTTGTCTTAATGGTCTGCTTGTGGTAAATCGATAATGAATCCCAAATGCGGTACAAAAAATAGTGAACGAAAACGCTTAGACTAAAGAGAGTGAGCCATAAATTCTGGGATTTGCCTCACATGTACTCGATAAATTTCCAACGTTCTAATTACAGGACTGATAGGATCACTTCGAAAAGTAGGGAAATATTTGAGAGAAAGCTTCTGGAAGGGAGAGACAATTAAGAATTTCAGATATTTAAACAGTTTGTGGAAAGATGTTGAAGTAGGGAAGGATGGAGCGAATGAACACGTGTGTGTGTGTGTGTGTGTGTGTGTGTGTGTGTGTGTGTGTGTGTGTGTGTGTGTGTGTGTGTGTGTGTGTGATGTGTGTAGTGTGTGTGTGTGTGTGTGTGTGTGTGTGTGTGTGTGTGTGTGTGTGTGTGTGTGTGTGTGTGTGTGTGTGTGTGTGTGTGTGTGTGTGTGTGTGTGTGTGTGTGTGTGTGTGTGTGTATGCGTGTGTAGATTATCGGAGTCGTCGTTGAAGACGGCCAGCACATATACATGCCCATTTATGATTATTTTACATGAAAAATTAATGCGACTGAAGGCTGGTTTGAAACGGGAATTTGACAGGGCGTTCGTTAACAAAAACCGACGCCAAGAGAACGGGGTTCGCATAGCGAGCGAGTGTCTTTGCTGAAAAGAACCACTGGGGGTATAATTTTATGGCCGTTTTGATGGGAGAACACTGTAATAGACGACAAATGCAATAGCCGTTCACATTTGCTGAGAACGCAGACGCCAAATAGTAGCTCGGGTAAGGTTAGGGTGAGAGAGAGGATACGATAATGTAGTTCGTCGACGACGACGACGACATCATCATCGCTACATTCACATCCGCATGATAACGTAGCCACGGCCAGAAAACTGCTGATTTCCGGGTTTTTCCATCACTCAAATAGACCACTTGAACTAAAAAACAATCGTATTCGGATCACTCTAACAGCGGTTATTCTGACTATTAACCCGATTACAAACACTGGGAATATTGTCGACCTCTGGCTCATAACAAAACTCTTAGCCGTGATCTTAATTGGGTTCCAGCGCATTCGTTGAAATCTTCACGCAGCTCGCTAACATTATAAAAATGCGGGTTTTTTAAGTAACCATTAGATAGAAACTGGATAAAATGGCTTCTCATTTAATAGTATCGTAGAAGATAATGAATTACAATCATGAATAGTACCAACCTTAATGAAAACTTGTTCCGTTATCCTTCCTAATCACTTTACGACTAATATTTCGCTTCAGCTGAACCCTTCATGAATGATCTGGAAAATATCTACTAAAGAATTCATGCCAAAGGAGGAAAAGCCGACGGAAAATAGAACAGCTTGTCATGCAGAATACCACTTGAAGCATCACCTTCTGCGGAACCATCTAGGTTGTGATGCACTACAACCTCATTATGACATATACAGCACCTTATTGATAGAGAAAAATAACCAATGCATAGAAAAATTAATAGGGAAAAAACAAAGAAGACAAACAAGACGGCTGCATCAGTCTCTGAGTTCAGAAAGACAAACAAAATTCAGTTCAAACAAAAAAGCTATCTAACAACTTACTTGGATCCTTTAACACTTGAACAGCACGTATTATAACAATGATTTGGTTCCTAGAAAACTTTCTCACAATGTTTTGGTGGTAAAACAGGCGCTTCCCTGAGTTTCCAAGATAACCGCGCCAAAGTATTTCCATATCGGCATTCCACAAACTCGCCAAACCTTGTGGATGTTTTGCTGCCTTGGATCAGGTTTCTTTAGAGAACTCAGCGCTTCCCTAGAGACGTTTACTCTTTTCTGCTCTTCCGGATGGAAAATGTGAAAGTCCGCAACGATTTTTTGATCTGAAGATATATGACATTTCGAGGAAGACATCTTCGTCACAAAGATTTGGTAAGGACAAGTTTAATAACCACTTATAGAAAGTGCAGCGGGCTCTTTCGTGAAGGACACTACCTAAACTGATGAAATAGTACAAAGTTGGGAAGAAACACTAGAGAGTATTATACAGCTTAGATGGTGCTGAACTCCTGGTGAAGAACACACACCGCCACAGCCATACTACACGACACGCAACTCCTTCGTCCTTCCACGGTAAATTTACTAACACAAGGCCGACTTGAGTAAAACACTAATTTTCTGATGATCGACGACATTTGATGAACCTCCTTACAATGGATTTAATTTGAAAGCTCTTCCAGTCCAGAGATAACACTTAATTGAATTATTAACAACTAACGTAATGTATAGAAAGGTACATCAGTTTTCTAACATGTTAGCTCAACTGAGACATGTGATGATACGTCTCATTACGTAGTTGAACGATGTGAATAATTTTTCGTCCATATCTTATTCAAATGTGAGTTGTTTTCAGCCAATTCCTTCTTCCAGAACTTGGTATACAGTTCAAGCATCAAGACCCAGTGGTCTCACAATCTGGTGATTTTCGGCCTATATAATATCCACATTCCTGATGAGAGATTAGGTAGGGATAAACGCTCAATACCTTATGAGATTTTCATTAACATGGAAACAGGAATTGACGACGAGGAGTGTTGATCGTCGTCGTCGTAAGCCCTCACTTGAATCTGCACAAATGCGCTACTGGTTCCTTCGTCCCAGTCACCCATCAGATAAGTGGATGATGCGGAACCTCCCCTAGCGTTTATACACTGTATAGCATCATCCATGGACGAACGCCCGGGATTCAGAAAATAGGAAAGCCACCTGAGATCGTAGCGTCATGTAAATGTTACTTCCGTGCAAATGGTAAGACGAGAAAGCAAATCTTAGTGTGGATATTATCCAGCACAAGATTCCTACGAGAACCAAGAAACACAGTAATAATGATAAACTAAGCTGGATAGTTCTGGAGATGATAGGGGAAATTTTTTTAAATGAAAACATCAGTTTTAACCTTTTTTATTTGCTGCCTACTTTTTAATTTTTTAACGGCAGGGTATCATGTGAAATACAACTAGAATGATGCTGAGATATTTGCAAAACTCTGGACCGCAGGTGCCTATGGTGGGCAACGAACGCGCTATTATGCTTTCAGGTAGTAATGCGTTCACCACCACACCATGCTGGTCCTTCGTTTCGTCTGTCTCTCAGCTAGTTCTATTGATCTGCAGTATCAGCAATCAGAAAAACACCAGTTTTATACCTGCCAAATCAGATGACATCTGAATAAATGGTACTGAAGCAGAAAATCATAATTGAAACATTAAAACAACGGCAACACGTAAAAGGAACTAAGACCAACAGGCAAGGGAAAAAAGAGCTACCAAACAAGAATTCATAGTGGCTTCTTCAGAAGCACTTGTAAATCTAACTGAACCTCTTCCACTTAGTTTGTGCTTTCCGAATTCACAAGCGCGCCGGTAGGGAAAGAAAACCGATTACTATCCGTACTGAGTTCAGAACTTTTTAAACACTTCGGATTGATGTTGATTTAAAAAAAAGAGTTACAACCGTTTGTATGTTAATGGGAACAGTAAAACCTTGATAAACGTTGAATGTTGGTAAAAAAAACTTTCTGTCCCTCGAACATAAACTTGAACAAATTCAGATGGACAGTAAATTCGAAACTTTAAAGCTGTTACATTGAAAAAAACTCATTAATCATAATAAATAATAATAATATGAAAAATAACTCATAGTGCAATATGTCTCATGGGCGTTGTAGGTAGAGGAACTAGCTCTAAAAAAGGGATAAAGCTCTCAGCGTTGATCAATCCCCTGAGGGATGCGTCATGCATTCGACTTCATTCATTTAGCATCGTATGGAGGTGATTCAATGCATACCTGGCCTTTACAATGACTCGCGAATGGCCTACCGATGTATTGAGCCAGTGCTGCTATCCTCCCAGACAAGTTTGGTACCAATCTGCCCACCCCAGACGGATGGAAGGCTTGATGGGTTATGGGCGCGGGGACCGATTCCACGTGTGTGTTGCAGGGCGCCTCCGACCACTGCGCCACGGACGCCTTAGAGGAACTAGGAAAAAACATCCTCCATACAAATTCGTTCAACAGCTAAAGGTTTACGATAAGGGATAGAACATTAGTATCTTATCGCTACTGTGGAGAATATTTGCAGATGTATGAAACTGACACAAAAAAAACATGATTGCTTGTTTGTCGAACATTAAAGCTTCACGACATATTGACTACTTTCACGTTTTCTTCTACACAGAAACGTCGTATATCACAAATGCGACGATCACACGTCAAGCTGACTACAAGTGAAAGTATCACGTTGAAAAAAGAACGTTACCGTTAAAGAAATTCCCTTACAATAATAAATTCTAGGAAAGAGATTGAAGCATCGCCATTTTACCACATGAACAAAGTACAGCTCGAAACCCGGATAAGTCATAACTCGACCACAAAGGAAGTAGCTGATGAATAAATGTATTGTCGGATGTACTGGCACTCATTCGTTCATAACTGGTTGCTAACGAAAGAATGTCCTTTTATGCTGGAATTGGAAAAGCAAGATTTTGAGACCAAATGTTCAAGGGGGACGGCAATGGGACTTCTCGTCCTGGCCACAGTTGAAACATTTAAGTGGATGACAGTTCTCTAGTCACCCTGCTCATTAGGCATCGTTCAAGTGACACTGTTATAATTCAGGTGACCAATTCGGGAACACTCCGTTGATATTCAGACAAGACGAAGTTCAGGTGGTATTTTAGTTTAGTGCACTAAAATATTACCATAAAAAAAGAGAGCTGTTTCGAAACGTTTGCAAAGCATTCAGACTTGTTCAACAGTGGGAGATCCGAGTGGTTTTCGAGAAATATGAAGAAGGAATTGCTAGTTGAAAAGTGGAGGTTGGTGATCTTTTTTCTGGCAATCAATGTGGATGATTTCTTGTTAAGTCTCCCTTGTTGCCCATAATTCCATCATTCTTTTGCATAATAGCGCTTATTTTAAAGATATCTTTCAGAAAAAGCTTAAGCCATTGTTCATTCGTCCTCCCTTCTCCACCCTTCCATCGTGGCATAAAGCCGACCTAAAGCCTCTCTACTGAAATATTCCAGTGATAAGAAAGTCATTCTAAAAAACAAATGCACAACAACTGTTAAGCGCTTTAACACCTATGAATAGTGTGAGTGATAGGAAAAGACAAAGAAAAAGTGTTTCCTTCTGAACACCAAACTGAATGGATCAGAAGTTTCTTTTGCCCTCGGAGGAAATCCGTAATATATCCTATTTTGGTCGCCAAATGATCAGCTTCTTTGTATGATTTTAATACGAACTTCGTTTCTCGCCACTTTCCTTTGGAAACTGGCTGTATTGCAATGAAAAAAAACCTTTCGAGCTATTCGTTCAAGAAGTAGAGCTATTTTATTCAAACAAGAGTGTTTGCGGATTGCATAAAGTTTAAGAGGAATGGAAAAAAGGTAACAGAGGTACGTACGCAACTCACATAGAAGAATCAGTGGTCAGGATATCATGTTCTTTAACTTCTACCTAAGGAAAGAAGTCAAAGTCAAATCGCTATCGGCACGGATTAAAGAGCAAGATAACGTTTTTCATAGAAGTTCAGTACTATTGACTGCATGAGTGCTAAGAAGAATGATGAAAAGGAGATACAGGATAACTGAAATGATTCGGTTAAAGTGGCGTAAAACTCAGATGACAGCTGTCTGAAAAGCCATACTGTTGAAGGTTCGCGTTCAATATTTTACGACAGAAAGGAATGGGAGAAAAAACGATGAACGGGCTCGCAATATATTCAAAATAAAACCCTTACAATGCAAGCTTGGCCGATCGACGAGGCAGACGGGATCCGGCAGAGGGCAGCGAAGAACCGAAGAACTGCAAACCAAGCCGGCCAAAGCGGTGAAAGAAATTTCTCGCATTTGCATTGTACTAGTTAAAAGAACCAAGGAGACAACTTGTGGAGCAACTAAGAAGTACCGTGAGCCACCATGGCCATAGAGTCCTCTTTTAAGTCTTATTTTCCCCTTAGTATTCCGGTGAGTCTGTTATGACGTGAGACGCGTCTATAGCGCAGTGGTTAGAGGTGATAGGTGAAGAAAAGCTCAGATATTCATTCACCTCAGCGATAATATGAATACAGCCGAAGGGATAGCGCATCCTCAGAGATTGGTCGATGCTGAAGGTTTCATCCTTTATATTACTATGTTATTGAAGAGGCTTTTAATGCTAAGCAACGAAAGCTCATTCTCAATAAAATGGGCAGGTGTTGTGGTGAGAATCTTGCCCAAATATGGGCAGAGTTTGTAGAAAGGAGCTCCAGTGGGCAAAAACAAATTCCATGGAGCTTTTATCCATATTAATCTTATCTTATTGTGTTAACAAAGTAATAGACTGAAACGATCACCAACTAACCAAACAATGCGCAAATTCTAATGTACGTGGCAATTTTTCATGAAGACACAAAAAGTATTTTCTATAAGCAGTTCGTGAAAAGCAATGACAAAGATTTAGGAGGGACACGGAACGCTGTAGGTGAAATAAGCTGGCGATTGGCAGAACAACATGTGCTAAAATTGAGAAATACAACGGAAATATAGATAGAAATCGGCAAAGCATCATTCGAAATCAACCACAAAGACGCTTAGATATTCGCAAAACTTGGACCCCGGGGCCTAGCTCAAACCACGATTTACCTTTCCGGGAACTCGTGCTTTACACACTACGCCACGGAGGCCCTTGCTCTACGTTTCTCTCAGCTAGTTTTCTATCTTATAAGATAAAAGATAAGTTTATCCTAAGTTCTCTTGAAATTGTATAAGTTCTGTGAACATCTCAGCATCATTGTAGTTCATAAATAGAGATGTTAAAGCTAAATGCGGACCAGAAGTGAATACATAGTTGCCCTTAGATGAAAATGCATTCGGTGGTTGGGCTTCCTGTCTGTTTCCTGTTTTTTTTTCCCATATACCAACTTTAGCACGCGCTATATCTTAACAGTTAGGACCAGAAGCTGGCTTTTTGCAAACTGCTCGTAATTTTTCGATAAACAGAAAACAGAGGATGAAACGAGATCGGCTTATAAAGTACGTTTTGCTCTATCTCTTTAAGAGTACCTGTTGTCTATTAAAACGGTCATTCGATTCTTAACGTTGTTTAGAATCAAAAATCCCAGAACAAATGAGAATGAAGTTCAAATTTTTTGGAGTACCAGGCGAAATTTCAGCTTCCACGAACCTCAAAAGCGTATTTTGAGACTTCACGAGGCTTAATGGACGAAATATCCGCTTGTTTAACTGCTTTCATAACCGAAATATGAGTCTCGACGAGAAAAAATTGCACGTAATACGTTTGATGGGTTCTAGAGAGCGAAGATTTCATGGTGGTAAAATACCTTTGCTGAAAAAACAACAGAGTTCACTAAAAGAGAACTTTTTTCGAACCAGTAGTCCTATGCGGCGGCCACGTAAAAGTAGGCGTGGTCACGTGTGTGTTATTAGAGATAAGATAAAAAAGATAGAGCGCTCAACGTTGATAAACCCCTGAGGGATATGCCATGAATGCGACCACACTAAGCATTGCAGAGATGATTGGAGGCATAATTGATATACAAGATAACTTTTGGAAACCTAACGATGTATTAAGTCAGAGTTTAAATCCATCCAGAGCAGCCTGATACCAGTTTTCCGAGGCCAAAATGATAATTATGCTTGCTCAGGTCTGCGCTAGATCGAACCTAAAAGAATGTATGTGTGCAGGGCATTTTTAACCCTTGCCCCACAGTCATCTCCAAAAAATAAGACCTACACCTACTCTGGATAAACAGAACAAAGCTGCTTATGAGTTAACTCCGTCTTCATTAGATAGCTCGGAGAACACTAGAATGGGTATCGTCTCGCCAAAACCTATAACAAGAAACGCCTAACACAAAATTGTGGCAAATCCAATATTCTAATAAGCCGCGAGAAAGAGGAATTCATTGGGGAGATCTGGTTTATGTTAGAACAAATTGAGATTTTTATTGCTGGTATATGGCCGATTTACTCGATAGTTAACGACTAGAGGAAGGGAGCGCGTTATAGGATATAAGCGATCATTTAAAAAGCGAAGTTCTACGATAAACGGTAGTGTTCCCATTCCTTCATTACACGCATAAGTACACCACATAAAATGAATCCTTAATAAATCCCTAAGGTCTCAAGCAAATAAAGCCTCCTCAATCAGGGTGAGCATTTCTCTGTTGATTTAACCCACTGACAAACAAGTTCGTTTTCCTGCTTCCTTATTCGTAGGACCACCAACATCCTTATTTTTTCTTTACGTAGTGTCCTATCTGCTGGATATATGCAGCCAAATGTGGCCGTCTTCTTTTTTTTCGTACGGTATACGTCTAGGTGGGTAGGAATCAAGTTATAAAAGTTCACGATTGATTGTTTACAACGGTAGCATAAACAACAAAGGTAAGATGAGATTCGATGCGTTGATTTGAAAAAGGTGGTTGGATCAATCAATATTCATAAAAGAGTTGCTCTATTGCATTTAAGAACGTTTTTGACAAAGAATCCTTAAGAAAGGATGGAAAACTACTGGCAAAATCCAGTGCAAAATTCGTGTCAAACGAATTGGTCATCATGTGATCGGCGATGTTTCAACGCCTCTACTGACGTCTATCGCAATTTTTTTCCTAGTAGCTGCAGATAACTTTTCTATCACTGAAGTCCTTGAGGAGTCAGGACTTGAAAAGCCTTTAGAAAGAGTTCGTGATATTATCAAAATAACATTTTCAAAACTTTTTGCACAATTAGCTTAATCCCTGAAATTTTAGTTAGTCGTGCCTGGTCATTCTCGCTCACTCGCTTCACTGTCTGAAATATGAGCCTCTATGAGCAAAAAAAGAACTGCAAAAGTAATGTTTACTTTTTTTATTTACTGCCTGCTACAATTTTCACGGAAGGATAGAAATCAACCACAACGTTGCTGAGATATTCACAAAACTTGAACTAAGGGTCAGATCGAACCACGATGTCCCTTTCAGGGCGCTCGCGCATTACACACTGCGCCACGGAGGCCCTTGCTCTGCGTTTCTCTCAGCTAAAAAGTGTTAGTGTCCAAGTATGTTTCACCATTTTCAAAAAGCTAACACGTCACAGAATAATGCATGTTGTTTTGAAAAAAAAGCAAATTCTTGTGTTTTGTTTTTTCAACAGATAGATTCCGCTACGGATTATGTTTGTTCAAAGTTGAAGGTCAAAATTACTTTTGACAAGATATGAGTCATACATGGCTCACATGGTCCTTAATTGACTGAAAGAACACAACAACTTTATGGTCAATTAGGGTTTAGAAGAAATGTATAGTTCAACGTAGAGTAATAGTCTGCCCACAGTCCAGCTTCTAAAATTCTCTTTGCGAGGAAAAAAAACAACGCCAGAAAAATGACCCGTTTGGTGAAATCTAAGCACTTCGTCAATGGTTCGACCATTGTGAAACTTGAGAAAACATGAACATAAATTCAGGAAAACATCGTGGTTCGAAAGAATAACCCTCTTACCGTCAAAAACTGACAGCTTTCTCAAAAATATTTGCTTGTTCAGTTGTTTATAAACTTCATGATATAGCAATGTCCAAATGTAAGCGTTCATTGAACAGTTCTGGGTTCATAATCGGACGACGTGAGACATAATCATCGTAGCACGTGATATCTGACTGTTAGATGAGAGCTTTTCGATACGGTGCTCATATATGTGTATACATTATATATATATGTATATATATATATATATATATGTATACGTACACACACTGACGTATGTGTATACATATATACACAAACACCTACACTTACATACACCGTCTCTCAAAATGCTCAACAGTCATGCACGAGTGGCACGCGATAAACATAAGGAGAAATGCAAAAATTGTTCGTAAATGAAAAGAAACAGGTTTCAGATAGAATTTTGCGCATGCGACGACGGTTTTCATCGGCGCTGGCTGGGGGTGCTGCATAACACAAGTAGTGAAGGGTTGAAGAGAAAACGAAGAGAAAAAAAAACAACAACAACACGAAAACAACTGAGAGAGACAAAAAAAAATTAGACGGACAAATCAATGCCCATTGTGGTAGTGGTTTAAGTAGCACATAGGGAGAGAGAGAGAGAGATGGAGGGAAAGAAGGAGAGCTGGCCAACAAAGTGTGCTGCTCTGTTCGACGGAGGACTGCTAGATGGACGAACCACATATCGTCTCAGTTGGCACACACACACACACACTTACACTACTCGTAACATCGTAAAGAACGAATGAGTGATGTCGGTGTGCAGAATGCGAACGAACTAAACACGCTACCAGACCTTCTCGGAGTTTGTTTACACCGGCATTTTTGCATGCGAAGGCGGTCGGCGAAATAATTATATGACCCAGATATATGGTGAAGGCGCTCTGTGACTGGGGCGACCGCAAATGAAAACTCGACTTAGTGAGCGTTTGATCGAATTTCGGGAAAAGTCAAAAACATCGGGACATCGGCAAACCACCGCCGTCCGGACCCCGTCGCTGTACACACACAACAGATCAGGAGAACACTGTGAAACATGCGAACAAGAGCAGCAATGGATGCCCACCCGCTAAGATTCTATGAACAAAGAACTTAGCCCTTATTTTCTTTGGGAAAAAAACCGCTCTTTATTCTTTGTGAGTTTCGATCTACAAATCTATAGATGTCATAAATCTATGGAGAAGTGTAACATGAGAAAGCGATGATAACGAAAGCTGATCGAACTTTGTGGAACGAAATCGCCATCATTGTCAGATGGTCCTAGGAATTGGAAATCATCGAAATTATTAGACTACAAACAAAAGGTGAATGAAATAACGGTAAGATATAGAAGCGTAGACGATATGTGACTAGCGGACGATAGAATTAAACTTGTTAAAAAAGTCGAAGGCATATTGAAGACTGTGGGAATCTTGGGTAACGAATGGTCTCGGTAGCAGAAACTTATGAGGGAAGAAGGTTGAAATAGAATTAGAACACATTTCTTTCGAAAATTCAAAGGTTTTCAGCTAGGAATATCAAATGTGGATAGTAGGATGCTCTTATTGAAGCCTGTTCTGAATTTACCTTATAGTAAACTTTTAAACGACTCTGAGGATGATACTGCTTGTGGTGGTCCGCGAGAGATCTGACGCAAAGACACCCGCTCAGAATCCGAACCAGAACCACCACGACCTGGACCACGACCTTGAGGTTCCAGCGGTAATTGGAGTCTTTTCAAAAAAAAATTCTCCGCTTTCAATTTGAGAATCGATGCAACTGCGGCCGCGAATACGGGTGGGGGGTGGCCGGGTCGAAAAAAACGGGACGCACAGGCATACACACAGCACAAACCGTTTTGAAGGTCTTTCGAATGACGACGACGACGACGATGACGACTTCCCTATAGAAATTTCAGTTCAAAAACCGCCCGGTCGTATCGCAGGGACGATTGCGTCAGCCGAAAAATTACCAACCACATTGTGATAAACGCCGCGCGATAGAAATATCGCCACGACGGAATGTCGAAAAATTTAAGGATCCGTTAGCGTCTTTGGTTTTATCTGCGCAATATGTCTAACAGGAGCGTTTAGCGCTGTGTTTACAGCAGCCCTATGATGCACATCATTATACGGTTCGATCCCGCGTCATGTGCTAAACAAACCCCACATCTCTGCAAGGTCGACGAATCGGTATCAGACTTTTCTGGGAAAACAGAAACATTGACTTGGTATATCATTAGGCCCTTCAAAGTTCTTCTATAGGCCAAATATGTATTCAACCACCTCCATAATCCCAAATTAAGTGGAATTCATGGCATTTGCCTAGAGGGACTGATCGACGCAGTACGCTCTATCCTTCATCCTTTAATACCGTCTAACCAAACTGTTTGAACCACCACCTAGGATCGCTGTGCAACTCGAACTTGATCAAATACTCGAGAATTCTCCCACTAATCGACTATAATGGCAACGGTGTTCAGCTTGGTGGGAAGAAGAGAGGAGTTGGACACTTCGCATACCGCTGGACATGGTTTAAAGCTTACAGCAAATTTCCTAACCAACATCCAATCCAAACCAACTATTAGATTTTACTCACCATCGGTACGAAACCATAAATTGTCTAGTGCTCATGTAACGATTATATACAAGTATAAGGTTTGACTTCGCGCAAGGGTGCTAACCAAACTCTCCATCCTTTTCCGGTTGTTAAATTGGAATAAGACTTTTCGTTAGCCTAACAACACTGTTCGTATTCATCGATAGGTCACCGAAAGTCACTGTATAGACCAAACATACATTCCACCGTTTCTTGGGTATTACGAATGGAGTTCAATGCTTGACACATCAATAAAGGATTGATAAACAGCAAATGCCTTTATCTTGCATCTTTTTCTTGCTATTAGAACGTAATGTTTCGTATCTCGTGTTTGCTAAACAGAAATATAAAGAATTACAAGTATAAGGACTATGACGTTTTTGACTGTAGAGAATTCTGTAGAATTGGATTGGATATTGTATGAACATTCTGCACGAGGATTATTTTGAATGCAATCTCCTTTACGGCTATGGGAATCATCTTAAGATCACGACTCAAGCCAAGCCAGTAAGAACGTGGGAATTTGACGATAGCCAGGAGAAAAAAAGTAGTGATGAATACCTATTTTTTTGCAGAGCTTGCCGTCGTAGAAGCCTACTGGAGGCCGTCCACCTCTGTCCTGGTGTCGCCAATGAAATGGATCTGCGATCGAAAACTGTTGATTCACGACGAACGATTTCCTAGGCCTTTGCATACACACATTTGTAAAATAATCTGTAAGAATTGAGAGAACTTGTTGTCGATTAAGTTTTTCTTTTCGGAAAATGTTGTCAGAAAAATGAACAGGAATTCAGATTACGTGGGTTTTTTAGTACGTCGCATGAGTCTGCAAAATTCCTTCGCGACGACGCAGGGGAACGCAGTGGTCCTGACAAGAACATACAGTGTCACGTTTTCTACGGAATCTGGCTAAACTGTATCGCTGAAATCCGCTCCTTTTTTGGCCTTCTTTATCCGGTATTTTGACCAGAAATTCAACAAGGAATGAACCGTAAAGAAGATGGACGAAAATAGGTTTTGCTCGATGCAAGAATTTCAGCTGCATCATAAAAAATCAGTAAGTGGATGTTAAAACTAAGCTTTGATAAGTTTTACTCATGGTGTCATTTTCACACATGAAGTAACTAATATGGATTTTCATTTAAGTTAATGTAAGAAAAGTATGTGGTGCATTGGTCGGGGGCGCCCCGCAACACACACGTGGAATCGATCCCCGCGCCCATGGCCCACCAATTCCATCCCTCTGGGGTCAGCAAAGTGGTACCAGATTTGTCAAGGAGGATAGCAGCACTGGCTCGATACATCGGTCGGCCACCGCGAGTCAATGTAAAGGCCAGATATGCATTTAATCACCTCCAAACGGTGCTTAATGAAGTTGAATGCATGGCGCATCCCTCAGGGGATCGATCAACGCCGGAGGCTTTATCCTTTTTTTTAAAGAAAAGTAAAAACCATTTTAAAAAAAAAGAAACAGATGGGTGATAATGCGCAGAACAGGAGAACGGGTGGCTTCTAAACAAGAAGTTAATACTGGAATAAAAGATAAATTCTGTCTAAGCAATAGCCAGATTAAGTAATATGCAATAACAAAGAAAGAAATGAACATACTAACTGGTAAGTTCATTATCTTATTATTAATCCAGAGATTTTAGCTCTGATTTGTTAGAGACTGGCAAGATCATACTGAAGGTTAAACTATGAAGTAAAATGTCATCCTTATGAATTAACTCCGAACAATTACTCATACGCAACTATGTCGATCCGTTCGTGACTACAACAAAATACCATTGATTGGGAAATGAAACGAGGAAGAAAACCTGTGAAGAAAATCGCTTTCCTAGGAATATCTAGAGAAAGAGAAAGACGGAGGTGATACAGCAGCCATGGGAAGATGCTAATCGGAAGAACGAAAAATCGCTTACGTCGACGAACGGGGGGACATCAGAAAATGACGACGGAGGCCTACTTTACGCGACAGAAAAAACAATAATCGACAAACAAGAACACAATCAAAATAATATTACGTCCACTGACCTGCATATGAAGATGAAAATCGTAAAAGCGCTCGCGAAAAATGATGAGCTGATGGAGTGGTGTGGGAATTCCAGATTCCTCTCGATAAGGAATTTCACGACGGCGTCAACGTGAAGAAACAATGGATTAAAGCAGAGAATATCTGTAAAGGAAACAAAGCATTCTACTTACTAGAATCA
This sequence comes from Angiostrongylus vasorum, assembly GCA_018806985.1. Lineage (NCBI taxonomy): Eukaryota > Metazoa > Nematoda > Chromadorea > Rhabditida > Metastrongylidae > Angiostrongylus > Angiostrongylus vasorum. Next base: position 747,664 of record JADANN010000187.1, read on the forward strand.
GAAGAAAACGCAGAAGTTGAACGGCCACAAAGAATAGGTGTTTGTAGACAGCAGAAGGACAACATTGATCAAAACAATGCATCCGGTGAGTAGTAACAAATGAATCAGCACAAATATATTACTCAATAGTTGTTCGATAAGTAGAAAGTCTTAACAACGAATAGTACGGTACGCACAACAACCTCCATTTGACTGGTATTATGGGGTTGGCTTGGTAGAATCCCTTCTATTAAGTCCTGTGAGAGTTCTGCCAGAGTGTCCTCAATCTGTAGAAATTATGCAAACACCGAGCATTCTGCACAGAAAGGAGATTTGTCACGTTAATATGAGATTTCTTCTAAGACGTTGGCAATTCCCGGCGTTTTCTTTTCTCTAAGCTGGAATTTTGGATGTAAATGTCGAATAAACAGCAGAAACATCTACTCGCCGTGGTGAAGTGGTCATAAAACAACAGAGTTTGAAGTATTTCAGGGAAAGAAAAAGCCCTGTGAGAACCTCCAGCCGTATCATTTTCACAATCAAGTCCGTACAAAACCTTCTTTCATGGTTGATCGCAATGTCTAACGACAATTGTGTGAAGAGAAGTCTACAACGATGTTACAGAGACAGTATATTCGTACACTGTATTCGATCGGCGGACCAACAAGAATCGACAAGAGAAAATTACATCGACAATACTAAAAATGAACAAATTCCGGAGACACTGTCATGTTACGAGATTGATGATATTGAATGGTACTGGAGTGCAGTAGGCACAGAGAGGTTAGAGAGGTTCAGGTTCTGAAGGAATACCAACATTTTGCACAAAAGAGAAAAAGAAACACCGCACACAAACACATTGGTGAATCAGAGTGGTGCAGCTCATTATTTTCTGTTACTTTTTCTACGAATCTCATCCATTATTTGTAATCTCGTACTGATACACTTTAGCTCCTTTTTTTTCCTAAAGTAAACTAAAAAGCCAAAGGGAAGTAACTTCATTACGTTTCCGCACCATTCTATATAAAACTCGTGCTCATGTCAAACTAAAGCACTACGTATTTTAATTTTATAACAAACAAGGATGCACTGCAAAGAAATGACTGAGGCGCTAAAAACAAGGATAACTGCACGAAAACTCGTCCGTGACACCATAACACATTTATACCACCGATTCATACCAGACTAATTAATCTGCTCTCTAGGCGCCAGAACATTTTGATCAAAGTCCGTTTTCGGCGATGTAGTGAAGGAATCGTGTGGTGGTCGACGGTGTGCAAAGGCAAACCATCTGAGATAAAGAGATAAGCACATCACAAATCAGTTAATAAACAGCGCCGGAAGTTGGTTCTTACCATTACATACGTTCTGTGGATCTCTAGAGTATTTGAAGAGCAGAGAACTCTTTCTTTCTTAATATTTTAGCATGGGCCGCCTCCACATGCATTGCAGAAATGCCAACCTCTCCTCTATTCGATTCGTTTTCTCGCATGTATCATCCACGAAGGTATTCCAATTTGCGAAACGGTTAAGCTACTGCTTGAGGATTTTCGAACTTCTCTGTTAATGTCCTTGAATTCTAGTCGAGTCGATTCTCCCTGGAGATCTGAGACAGCCACACTATCCCAAAACCGATCCTGTGAGACCTGTGCTGAGGCCTTCACAAATCTTGTGAACCAGATGGAACGTTCCGGATAAGGATGGCACCGACTCCGAGGGAAAGCGGGTTTGGTTAGATTTGGTCGAGTTTGAACGAGGGTATTCATTGCATGGTACGGTTTCACTACCATTGCCCTACTCCTGTCCAACTGAACTGACCCAAATAGGTTTATAGGAGAGATTTTGCTCTGTCATCTTATCCGTGTATAAATAATGTCTACATAGTAGTATTTCAAGTCAAAATATGTTTATACTTGAAGCCCTCAAAAAATTGGAAACCGGAGTTATATTTTTATGACCTCCAAAGCAAGTACAGTGGAAATATGAACATCTACGCAAAAAAAGAAATTGTCCCGTGAAGTGCAGAAAATCAGACTGTCAGACTGGTGGAATAAGCTCAATTACGTCTTATGAACTAAGGTCTTTAACATCTAAGAGTCCCTATTTAAATTAATGAAGCTCCTAGAGTATGAGATGAGACACGTTGATTTAAAGTTGACAGCCGCCGTTACTTTCACATCAAATGTGTTGCACTCAATGACGACGACCACTGCATTTGCAAACTCCTAGTCCTTCTTCTCTTCTTCTACTTCTTCTTCTAACACTTGTCTACGAAAGTCCACGTCTTCACACGTTTTGTACAGCCTTCGACATTTTGATGAACCTCATGTGCGCTGTTGTTACTTCTTTTTGCTAACTTATGACGCCTTTCCAGATGGTTCTAATTTCTTCCGTGATACTTTCAAAGCAGCTTGTAAGCTCATGCACTTAACAGTACTATTCTTGTATAGTTGAATATATTGAGTTCGGCTCCTACATCGTCCTTACGCGGCAGGCCATTTTTTTCATTCCTACTTTCATTTTTGATTTCTCCTACATCGTCCTTAGGCGGCAGGCCATTTTTCCATTCCTGCTTTCACTTTTGATTTCGGTTTTAATATCGTGTTCGAACCAACTTGTAGGAAGATCGAATAAAGAAATCGTTGATGAAAATATACTTTCGTAGGATCGACATCGGTAGAGATCTGAAAACGCTCTCCTTAAAGCCGCAGATCGCATGAAATTCCATGTGATCACCTTACAAGAAACAAAAAGCAAAAAAGATCGGACATACGCCAACTAAACAACGGAACCCTTGTCATCCGCTTAGAAGAAGTCCCGTCACGATACGTCGGTGGCGTAGACTTTGTCATGCACCTGTCCAACGCGCATCTCGTGGACTCGCACAAGATCCTCTCTCCTTAGATGGCCGCCCTCCGTCTTCAAACAGTGAGTCATAAGAAGAATCACTGTCATCAGTTGCTAGTCATCGATCGAAGCAGCTGATGAGTACGAATTAGATGCGTTCTACTATCGGATGGAGGGAGTAATTCACAATAACAAAGCATACTGTTGTCGGAGAGTTCAATTCCAAAGTGGGAAAAGTCAACGAAAGCGAAAATAGGATCAGAAATTCTGGATTAGGAGTAAGAAATAGGAATGGAAACCGTCTTGCCGAACTTCTGTTTGCAGCACTCCTTTTCCATGGAAACTCGCTTTTCCAAAAGAAAGAAAGCCGGCGTTGGACATGGAAGTCATCTGACGGTAAGACTCATGTGGAGACCGCCAATATTCTGACAAACTGAAGATGATGCCTATTCGACACAACGGTAGTCCCATGATGCTGTAGTGAGTCCGATTCCCGGTTTCTTCGCACGAAGATTCGATTCAGTCATAAGTGGAAAAGAATTCATGTCATCGACGAAGGAAAAACCCTAGCTGTATATGGTGAGAATATTCTGGATGAAATCCTATCCAAACGTGACTAGCAGATTAAGGAAGACACGATCGACGACTACGAGCTGCTTGCCGAAGGACTTAAAGTTGCGCTGAATTCGCCTCAGTTCTTCAAGCAAGAGGACCAGATAAGCTTGAACCTACTGCAACACGTTTAACACGGCTAGTAGTAAGTGCCAGTTGCAGAGGAGCGAGAAGAAACTAGAGGCAGTAAGGAAAAGAAGCAGTCTGGAAAAACGTCGTTGGGACTTGTTCGATTATAATGTTGCGTTATCAGCCCTGATGAACGAAGATTGGACCACCAACACCTCCTGCAATGACATGGAATTAGTGACGGAAACGTTACACCAATCTTTTCCGTTTCACAGTCCCCGACTCGGTCCATAAAATGCCCGCTGAAGAAAAGGACCCGATGATATAACTGCCGACTTCTTCAGCGCTAGAAGCCACAATTTACTTGTTCTTCCCACAAACAATATAACCTACCTTCAAAAGGAAAAAATCCCAGACCAGTTGAGGATGTCGCCCACAGTCATCCCACCCCAAAAAAAAGATGACCGAAGGAATGTTCGTAACTATCGTCCGATATGCTTGTTCAGTGTACTCTATAAACTTTTTACGAAAATTATCATGTCGTGCACATCAAGGACATTGAATGAGACGCAACCACTGCAGCGAGCAAGATTTCGACAGTGATTTTGCTGCACAGACCACGTCCAAACCATGTCCACGGTCACTGAAGTTTGTTGGGAACACCTCCCAGCCTTCTTACTCCTGACTTATGTCGACTGTAAAAAAGCGTTTGACACTTTCGAAAAGAATGCAATCCTATCAACGCTCGTCGACCAAGGAGTAGACCCGTCTTATATAAGGACTCTACCTGACGTACATCTTCTCCATCGACCTCTTACCAAACCCATAGGAAAAAAAGTTCGACAAGGCGAAATGATATCGCCAAGGATATTTATTGCCGGATTGCACTGGATAATGAAGTCACTCGACTGGGATGAGAACAGCATACGTATTGATGGAAAATCCCTGTTAAATCTTTATTTCGTTGAAGATATCATTATTTTCTTGAGAGGTATCAGTGAAGTAGAGTAGAGACGATCCTCAATGAACTCAACGAAGCGGGAGTTCATGAAGAACCCATGGTGCGAAGACGAACAAATTGAAATGGAAGCATCTCTGATTGCAGAGACCACTCGTACCTTGGGCGATCAGTGAACAAGGGAAACAACATGAACGAGATGGAAGGAGACCAGCTTGCGCCGCATTCAGGCCCCCCAAAGAAGCCACCGAGCAACTGCAGAACCCGAAAATCTGCGCTAACGTTTTTGATTCAAAGGTCCTCCGATTACACTGTTATACTGCTGAAACGTGGGCTGATACTTAACCACATCAAGAATACTCTGCAATACGCACAGAGAGCTTTACCGATGTCGTCTGAAATATAACCGGCACTCTCAATATCTTATCGGAATGCGAAGCTCCGATTTCCGAAATCTATCCCATCTTTGAGACTCAGGTGTACATACATCGATAGCGAAACATTGGTGTGCCGGTCATATGATGAGAAGAACAGACAACAGATGGACGAAAAGAACTGTAGGGTAGACTACACGAGGGTGCAGGCATCTCCTAAGACCGCCACCTACACGTTGGGTGGGACATGTTCGTAACCAATGTTAATCACCTGTACTCGCAGCTGCATTTGTTTTACAGATCACGGTATGAGACCCGCACGCGCTACCATGCTCGAACAAGACCACCACCATGGACTTCGATTGCGAGAGAAAGGAACGAATGGCATATGTGCTGGGGTCCGCACAACTTGTGAAGATCATCTAAGCATCCAAGTGAGTACCCAAGTTGAGTATATCTATGTTCTTATTGAGATTTTTGGCATTCAGAATCCAGAACATACCCACGATCCAATAATTTGAAATAAATTGTTAGAGCTTAAAGCATTCAGTGTTGATTAATCTCTTAGAATTGTGCGATGCATTCGACTCCAATATACATCTTACAGGTGATGAAATGCATAACTAGCTATATAGGCTTGGGGGGGGCCTATTCATAAATGAAGTCGGTGTTCTTATCGTCCAAGAAAAGTCGGATACCAATTTGCTGATCCCAGAGAGATGACGAGTTTAGCTGGGGACGCCGGATAGAACTAGTAACGTGTCTGCGTATTGTTGGGCACCTCTATGCAATGCGCTATACAACCCTTTTTGAACAATGAACATGTAATAAGAAGTTTAAAATCAATCCAATAAACTAACCAGATTCTTATGTTATATGTATAAAAGTGGATCTTGGCAAGACAAAACTTATATCCAATAATATTGAAATCTCGTAATGAAATGGTAGAACGAAAAAATGACAAAAGTCATAGTTGAAGGTGGATCTACATTATTGCGCAATTAAAGGATAAAAAAGCATGAAGCTCTCTGTGTTGGTCAATCCCTAAGAGATGCACCATGCATTCGACTTCATTAGGCATCGTTTGGAGGTGATTGAATGTACATCTGGCCTTTACAATGACTCGCGGTGGCCTACCGATGTATCGAGCCAGTGCTGCTATCTTCCAAAACAAGTCTGGTCCAATTTGCCGACCTCGGAGGGATGGAGCGCTTGGTGAGCAATGGGCGTGGGGATTGATCTCACGTGTGTGTTGCAAGGCTCCTCCGACCACTGCGCCATACGTGCCCCCTGTTTTGCGCAATTATCGCTTTTGATTCGTTTACTTCTATTTCGAAACGAGTTTGGCTAGGATGGATAAGTGAATGAAGCTGTGCTCAGGAGTACGCAGCTGTGTAGCTCACAACAACGAAGATAAGAGTGCAAACAAGCAGACAAATGGAACAAGCCGTTGCAATCGAATTATGAACGGTCAATTCTTCAACTATCAAGAAATTTGATAATACTTTGCATTTGACTGTTGTAATACATTTTTGGCTCTTTTATCAAGGCACGCCCCCTTAATATTTCTGAATGCGTGAAAAGGTAAATGCCGTTCACCACGATCTGGCTCGATCTCAACCCGGGCTAGCCAAGTTTTTCATAGCTCCAGGGTCTGGATATTGCTACCAAACTTGTCTTGGACCAGCTTACACCCATCAATCCACGTTAGTACACTCTAGCACGGCTATCTCAGAGCTACAGGTAGAATTGACTCTGCCAGCATTCTACGAAGTTCATTAAGAAGACAATTTTCATGAAATAACCGAACACAAACGCAAAAAATTGGAAGAACGGATGCGAGGAAATGAATCGAGTGAAGAAAGCGCCACGATCTGTGTAGTAGATGTGGTAACGGGCTATGCAAAATAGAAAAAAATATACAGAAATAAGCGATAGGACAGCTAAACTGTTATAACGAACCTCACCAGCGTTCACGTCAAGCCATCACCGGATATCAACGTAACGTCGGAGAGCTATGTCCCGTAGAAGTCGAAGACATCGCGCGAAGTAACAAGCGATAGATAGACATACTTGAATTTTTTTTAATTCTCGAAAATTAGCATGTATGACATTTTTCTCTTTCGCTGGATATACAACTCGTCGTAATGCTTCCACCTATTCGCTTTCTCTTAACCGAACGCACAGTGGTCAACTAATTCGCGAGTACCCATTTCTTCCAAGATCAAGTAGACACTATTGAACACCATACTATCCAATCACCATTTGTTCGAAGGTAAGCTATCTACTCCTACAAATGTGATCGTAATTGCAGTTGTACGTCAGCCTTATTCTAATTTTCGAAAGGTTTACCAACATTATGATGAATACCTCTATGACATCGAAGTTTTAACAGATCAGAATTCTGCCAGAAACCAATCCTACGTTTTTTAGAGCATTTGGTGTGATCTTGCTCCATGCTGACAACGAATAGTGGGCGCGCGTATCGTAGTGGTTAGAGGTGCCCACAAACACATCGTCATCTGTCTGTCTCCGCCCCTAGTGTGCTACTTCGTACCAGATTAGTTTGGAAGGACAAAAAAAACCACTAAGTTAACACATCGGCAGCCCCCACCACCCCAAGTCACTGTATAAAACCTACACATTATGCATCACAAGATACGCTTTCAAATCGAATGAACACGACTACCTTAAGGGACTAGTCAATGCTGAACACTTATTTTTTGGACCACAACCACACTCAAATTGAATTGTGGTACTCAAACCTTATCTTCTTCTTGTGCAATTGCTAAATTTTGAGCAATCTGACAGATCAATGAGAATGACAACATAGTGGATCTCAAGATTATCCAAACCTCTACACGGCCTACAAAATTGGCGAAACTGATTGTGGTTCGTATAAAGTATTGAGCAGCTAAAACGCCTCATGGGTTCAGAATACTATTTGCAAAGACATCAGGCCCAAAACGGAACACCACATTCTACGACTACTGAAGCAGAAAAAAAACAAATCTGGAACATACTGAAGTTTTGCTGTGCAACTCACAAAAAGCTGACTATTCATTTTGGACAATTTTCTACAAAGGGTTTTCTTTGTGCGCTAATCATCTGTCACCTGTATCACATGTCATCCTGTTTATAGCCGACTGACTTGAGCTGGCGCCAGTAAATCCTCTACTTCCCTGTCGCGTGCAAAACAAGCACAGTGCGTTTTGCTCGTTTTAAGAACTCGTTGAACATCATAACTTCTTCTAAGGGTTTTCGTGAAGAAATGTGACCATCGGGTCGCTAGTCTTAATGCAGTATGTTTGATATCCCGAGGAATCCAGTCAGCAACGGCTCTTGTCCATCGGTTGTCGTTCATACGCATTACGTGTTCGGCCCATCTTATCTTCGACGGTTTGGCGAATGAACCGTCTTTTAATTTTTAATCGTTGACGTAGAACGAAGCTTAGAATATCCTCCCTCGCTTACGTGATACGGGATACTGCTAACGTCGTCATTTCGACTGCTCGTGTAATAACGCGGACTGATCTGCTTACGTAGTGACAAAGTTTCTAACGCACACGTTAAATGAAGAAGAGTCACGGAGTCGAAAAGGTGGGCACGAAACTGGGCGCTCATTGTTCTGTTCACTACATCCCCGATGTTCTTGAAAGCTCTCCAAGCCACTCGCTTCCTCTTTCTCAAATCTGGAGCAAAGTCGTTCATCATAGTGATTTCCCGACCAAGAAAGATGTAGCCACTGCATTCGAAGATATTCGTGTCGTTCAGCGTGAATGGGACATGCGAAACCAACCCGTTCGCCATGAACACCGTTTCTGTGGAATATAGTTGAAGACCAAATCATTCCACAAGCATTATCAAAGTCGGCTAGCATTCGTTTGGCATCAAGAAAGTGAAGATGGTGTAAATACCGACCATCAATTTTCACTCCAATGATGTCCCATTCCAATGCTGGCATGACGTTCTCGTAACTCCTCTTTCCACGCCAATGTTAATGTCGTCGTAGAGTCGTTATATTTTAGTTGTGAGATTTTTTAAATAGCTCATGAAGAATCTTAACATGTTGAGTAGGGACGTGGATGTCCAGGGCCACGACTGCTTCTGCCTCAACTGAGTCAAAAGCTTTCTTTAGATCGATGACAGTGAGACAGCGCGGTCTCTTGTGTTCTAGCGGAACTTCAATGAGTCTTGCTATCGTATGGATGTGGTCCATCGTACTAAATCTTTTTCAAAACCCTGCTGGCTCATATGGATATCCTCCATCCAGTGTTTTGTCAGTTTTGTTTTGGATGACTCGAGTGGAGAGTTTGTAGACGACAGTCAGCAAGCAGAGTGAGCCATAGTTGCCGATGTCGTAGGGATCACTCTTCTTGAACAATAACATAGTCCCGCTATGCTTAATTGAATAAGAAGAGCTGAGCCAGTGTGTTTATGAGGATCGGCGGAAAAATCCTCAGGATTTCAGATCTTATCTTGTCGAAGATGGTGTTGTTCGATTCTTAACCGACGAAACAGCAGATTGGATTTCGGAAGAGAGAAACGGTGTGGTAACATATTCGTTCTCTCCTATTTCGTGTGACAACAGAAGAAGGTCGTTATTGAAGAGATCTGAGTAGTAATCGTGAATGATTTCTTCCATTGCCTTTCTCGAAGCTGTGTGCGGTCGCCCGTACCTCGCGCGATTCCAAGATGGTGCACCAGCACGAGCGTTTCTGGAGACGAACGTCTCTTGGTGACTTGCGAATTCTCACCTTTCATAGCACTAATGTGAAGATGTCGAAAGAGCCGATTTTCTTCCGTATTCCTCGTCGATTTTATCGAGAACGACATCATCTCAACAACAGACAAATTAACTGAATAAACCTGTTTATGGTGGCTATGGGACTTCGTTCTTTAAATTTGGCGGTTTTTCCCATTTCCGCTAGAAATGAAGTTTTGCACGAAGGAAGTAATGGCCTGATCCCGTGCAGAATTCTGGGAAAATAGCAGCATCGGCTGGGCAAAAACCTTCAGTTTACTATGATGTACTCTATTTCGTCATGGCACTTTCCACAGGGAAACTAACTCGTCCACCGTTGAGAGTGGGATTTCTGGAATTGCAAGTTACCATCAATTCTTTTGATCGTCATGATAAACTCAGACAGGCGCCCACCATCATCGTCCCATTCCAACCCCCCAAAGTGACGTTCTTCAGACGTTCTATAGCAGCTATTCCCAGAATAGTTTCTATTTTTCTTCTATATCTATTTCTATCTTTGTATGACTGTATGTTTCGGAAATAAGTGTCATATCCGTTTTTCTCAAGTTACCTAGCAAATGTCGTAGAACGTAAATATCTTGATCCCATCCTAAGGAACTTTGATCGCTGTAAACAGTATTGTTATGCAAACCTATTCTTAGAATCTGAACTTGTTGTTTGTTATTACTGTCCAAAAGTTATCGTGCGTACAATAACAAGATGAGAATGAGGATGCTGGCGAGAGCAGTCGTCTGCCAGCTGACCATAGGATTTTGAGAGGATATGGAGAGGTAGCCGACGGATGTTTTCGGTAATGATGCTGGACCTATGCCAAATACCGCCTTCTCCGGAAGCATATAAATAGCTTCGTGAATTGTTATCCTGGTTCGCGCCTGTCAGGGGCTCGTTCGCCTTCTAGATCCGTACCGTATTGATCTCGTGTGTCACCAATGTAGATTATCGCAGTTGTTAAGTCATACTGCACATAGTCATTACTGTACATTGGACTCATCATATCATTATTGAATGACAGTTGCGAATTGTACGTTAACTTCGCATCATCGTCACTACGTCACGTTTCCCACCAGCTCAGTGTATCGTCATCATCATCCTGATCCTCATCCTAGTGTCACTGTTCATTGTTTATCAATTGATCTGCGGTGCGTTGTCAGTAGCGGCGGCTATACTAAAATGCGTTCTGTCTGCAACGCCATCGGTGGCATGTACCATTCCTCCCACACGGTACGCCATGCGTACAAGGCCGCTGAGCGGCCAACTTATGCTGTGTATTCTGTTAAGCCGCTATAGGCTTATCAGTTTCCAGCCATTATCATAGTGGCCCTTGACTCTTAGGCAATGGTGGCACCCATCGATGCTCAAACTTCACGTTGCTTACATAGCGTTATCCACGACCAGCCGCCTGACTGTGTTCCGTAGATGACTCATCACTTACTGTCCTCATTGATCCACTAAAATGCACCTCATCGCTATAATGTTGAAATCTTAGCTCAGCCGGAAATACGGTCCCGTCTGTATCCCTCTCCGCCTCAGCATACAGTCTCCTTCCTCCGCCCTCAGCATACTGACTACCTCAGCCGCCGCGCCGGCCGCGGATAGACGCGACGCGGCATCGCTCACGGCTAACCAACGGTTACTTCTTGGTAATTATTCATTATTACTGTTAATGTAATTGTGTTAATTACTTATTAATGGTATAGTAATATTCGAATGCCATTATCTCGTTGTTAGCCCCACTTCACTACTAGCCTTAGCACCTCATAGCATTAAATCACGTCATTCCTCTACCATTACTTCTCCATCGTTACTATTATGTTATTAATGTTGTATTTGTGTATTAAAGGTTTAATTACCCAAGTTTGAGATATTGCTTTGTGACAACTACGAAAAGTCCCGCGTGGCGTCTTCTCACGAAGTCGAGCATTCTGCTAAAAGCTAGTGAATATTCGGTGCCGAGTACTGACTCGAAGGCCTATTTTCCACTAGCAGCTACAATACGTTCTTCGGGGTCCAGTCTTAGCGTTAAAATGTCAACTGATGAACTTAAACAATACATGGTCTTCTCTGTAGAACTTCTCCAAGTCAACATGCAACCTTTCGACTTGGTCTTCGTCATAGCTTGATGTCGGCGTGTAAACGACGAACATTGTCAAAGCCGGTATTTATTCACATCTTTTTAATCGTAAACGTCCGATTCGGATTATGAACTGTCCGAATTAATTAATGTTCATGGACAACCTCGTGTTGACAAGAACGCCGACGCCGCCGACTCCTCTGCTGTCGCATGTTCCAAGGAACAGCTCTTCTCCGGTGTAATAGACGGCGTTGAATGGGTGGTGTCGTCTCGTTTCGGCCAAGCCAATTACGTCGTACCTTATCCTTCTTCCTTGCATATCAAGTCTTCTATCGAGGGCTCGGATGCAAGTGTGCGCGATGCATTGTAGGTACAGATCGCCACCTTAGTCCAGCGCGATTTAGGTAGCTTGGAGTCGTCCTGGCATTTCAGAAACCTCTTTGTATTCGTCCTATCCAATGTTGCTGTATCGGGGCTTCTTTTTGGAGTCAGGGGGTGAGACCCATTTATCTTGCTGAGTTTAGCGTTTGGTGTCCACCTATGCGCGCGCGTGGCGCAGTGGTCGGAGGTGCTCTGCAACACATGTGGAATCGATCCCCGCGCCCATGGCCCACCAATCTTTCCAACTCTCCGGCTTCGGCAAATTGCTAACAGACTTGCCTGGGAGGACAGCAGCACTGGCTCGATACATCGGTAGGCCACCGCGACTCATTGTAAAGGCCAGATATGCATTCGATCACCTCCAAACGATGCTTAATGAAATCGAATACATGGTGCATCTCTCAGGGATCGATCAACGCCGAGAGCTTTATCCTTTTTATCCTTACTACCCACCTATAATTTGCTGAGCTCTGAACGTGGGGATTGGGTACAGTCACGGCTAACTTTTCAGTCTTCTTGACAGTACACGAGGAGCTTATTTGTTGGAGGCGACTCATAGCCGTCTATGACAGACTTCCTCATCAGTTGATTGCAGGCTTTTCGCCGAATTAAGTCGTAGAATACAATCCTTATAGGCGAGAACACACGCACTCACGCAAGCATGAATACATTCTCGTACACTGAGAAGTTATATGTCGAATCGGCGTAGTAAAGACAGGGAATCCATCCTCTGGATCCATCAGCGTCTCAGTTAAGCAAAGGTAGCTTTTGGTCCGCGATTAACCCCACCTATTCGCCACGTGGGGACGCGCCACGTTGCCTCCAGATCTAGCCGCCGTCGGATCATTCCCTGAGCGAGATCCGTGGTCTGAGAGAGAGAAGGAAGGATGCACGAATAATAAAGATAAGTGTGGTAGGTAGAGGGTTCTTCTTGTTTGGTTTACGTTGCCGCTTTTTTTCGCATACTGTTTTCTTGTCACAAACAATTGAGCACAGATGTCAGCATTATTCACCACTTGTTTGAGTATTATATTAACTTATGCAAGAGGACAAACAACAACACAACTGTAGTACAGAATCTGTAGGTCATGCAGTTACATATAGTCAGCTTATCAACAAAACCACTCTGTGTGGCCGGTACTTGATGTTCGTCTAGGGGAAAATCTCTATAAAATACTGTCCTTAAATTTCAAAGCTTTGCTTTTGAGATATCCTTTCACATAACCATGCATGGTGTTCTGCGCATAAGTAGTCCCTAAGAGAGTTCTTCATGAACTTCAAAAGATGTCCTCATTTTTGCTTCTTTCAGAACTTCCCAGGATATTAGTATTCACCGAGTTACTGATAGCACAAATGATCTCATCAGCCTCGGCACTGATCAAGTAAATCTTCGTATTCTTCTTGAGCAAACGCGAGGTGTTATTTTATTCTTTATTTACGAACAAGTTGACGTTCCGGCTGATTTCGCCTTCCTCAGAGCCTGGAAAGGTCAAGTTAACGGCAATCCATTCGGCTGAACACCTCCATAACTAAACAGGTAAAACGCTAAACCAAGATTTCAATCACATTGAACACAGAATAGCTTCTTTGCACACTCACCCATTATGAGTCTTCCACTGAGTATGTCGCGTGGAGACGCGTGATATTGGGCAGTATATAAGCCTGTTATTCTGATGGCAGGGGGCACTTTACGCTTCCACGTGAACTCTGTGCGGTTGATCTCCACGTGACATATTCAGTGGAAGACTCATAGAAAGCGGTGAGTGTGCGAAGAAGCTATTCTGTGTCCAATGTGACTGGAATCTTGGTTCAGCGTTTTCTCTGCTTGGTTATGGAGGTGTTTGGCCGAATACATTGCCGTTAACTTGACCTTTCCAGGCTCTGAGGAAGGCGAAATCAGCCGAAACGTCAGCTTGTTCGTGAATAAAGAATAAAATAATACTTCGTGTTTGCTCAACAAGAATACGAAGATCTCATTAGCATTCACATTGTAAAAGAACCATTCTATAGACAAGATGCGAGATGTGTATAAGAACAAAGTCAAAGTACTGAATTAATGCTTATCTGGTTTCTTGAATGGTCAATCTTAAGAAGTCAAGAAGAGTTATATGAGCTCTTGTAGAATTTCCTTCGACTGCTGGTTTGCTGGCTGGGCCAATTCTTCTTTCCCTGGATCAATACTATTGTTTTCCCAGTTTATCACGGCATACTTTGTCCTCTTGTAACCAATTTCGCTAGGATCGTAGTGATTCGTAGCACTGGCTTATTCTTAGCTGTCCTGTTGTGTGATGGGGTACTCAACTCCTTTTCATCATAAGAGATCTCTTTCTGAAAGGCACTCCCAGCTGTTACTTCGACAACTAGCAATCTCGTTGATGGCGATGAAGATGCGCACAAGTGAGAATGGAGGTAGCTAGAATAAACACAATATATCCAAGAAAACCAGACCTTGGATCCTAGCGCCTTGAAGTGCTAAGCGCTAGCGTAGATCGTTATTCGTAGATTTAAACCTATAACAGGTGTTCCTCCCAACGGTTTATCGGCTCATCGTGGCTGGGAGGTGTTCCTGAGTGTCCACCCGCGATATACAGAGGTGAGGTTCATCCCTGGCAGGGCCTCCCAAACTGAGGAGTGCGGCGTTTCCATCAGGAAGCCTAGCTAAGAATTCACCAATATCAGGATCCACCACTGTCCTGGTATCATAGTAGTCGTATGATGACAAAGTATTCCCCTGATCGATAAGGGCGGCGACTGCCTGTGGTGGTGACGACCTCGGGCAGACTTTGGCCTCCAGGAAATCACAATGCCTAAACCAGCTGAACTTCGAAAAAACGGCAGTTATGTTGGGGCCCGGACAACCAGTGAGGACGGGCCATCCGAGTATTCAAGTAAGTAACAAGTGTTCACGGTAAAAACGTATTCATCCTCCGACGTATGAAGATGCTCTATGATCATCTCTAGCACCATTTTTAGTAAAATCTCTTCTACAAAGTCAAGAAAAAACGAGATGAGTTCATCCTTAACTTTTACAATCAACCTTTCCCTCTTAAGGAAATAACTTAGCAACTAACTTTTATTTTAGACAAAACATAAGCAACAACCGTTCACTGTACATGAATAACTGAATACAAAAACATGTCAACAGGTAAGTTCAAAATGTAAGAATAGGACAGTCGCCACAATGCTACATAGTATACATAAGCCGTTCGAATGAAATGAACATCACAAATATTTACAACTAAGAACGCAAAAGCTTAACATCCAGGACAGTTTGATAAGAAACTCACAGGGCCACAAATAACACATTCGGTTTAGATAAACAACGATGCTTTGAGTACGGCCCAGTAGCGTCGGACTAGAATACCCCAGTGGTTTTGTTGCCCTTTTGTACATCGAATACATTCGAACGTAACCCACGTCATTTCCAAACATTGCGAAATGTCCCAATCCATTAATCGAACCACAGAACAGAAAAGGAAACCAAATTGTCAATAATAGCGAAGAGAAGATGAGTAATTCTCGAAATTAGAAAATTTGAGAGTTTTTTCAAATACTAATGTTGGCTAGTCATTCACAGACGGAAATGTAGGTCTGGTAACATGTCAAGATTAATCGGATGACGATAGGATTCCATACGAATCCAGAGACAAATGCCTGAGCCTAGATGCATTGCACTTATCTCTCAATTGTTCTCAACAGAAATTTGTGCAAGAGAAAGACTAGAAACAAGCCTAACGACCTAACGAGTAGATTGGACGTCCTTGTTTTTGATCACATGATAGGGATGGATAGAACCATAAGGAACTGTGTGCAGAAATGTCTCCATCAAGTTAGAAAACTCTGATAAATATGAGAGCACTATTTCGTATGTACGACAATCAAATATCACTTAGAACTCATTAATAAATATGGATAACAAACAAAATAAGAATTCAGACCTGTAGATGAGGGACCAAAATAATCGGAAACTAACTAATATAGGAACAATTCATAAGCATAAAGACACAAATGCATAGGTTTACAAGGCTGTATAGCTCAACGGGCTCCCAAATATGTACAAAATTCTCTACTTAAAAAGTAAGAATCGATAAAGAAAATGTGGAATCACTGTGGAATAGAAATTCGGTGTACGACCCGACTTAAGCTATACATATCAATCACAAGAAGAATAAAAATTCCGAGAAACAGAACCGTCTATCCTTGAAAGTTTTGTCTTCAGAAGCCAAGAATTTTATATAAAGCGGACGTGAGAGGAATTCAGGCTAGTAAATAAACGAAAAAAAATAAAACAGGTGGTGTCTAAACACTAAGTCGAAAAGTAAACAAACTGTAGCATCATGACTGCACGACGTCAACAAAAGCCATAGGGAATATGTACAAAAAACGATAACTGCACCATATGGGAAAAGAAAAATCCTCTATCGATCTCTCAGCGGTTTTTCACGAGATATCCATCATTTCCGTGCTCTCCGACATGAAATCGTCGTTCGATCGCTCTTTAACGCTTATATTGAGCCTAAAAACACTTAAGTATACGTATGGGAAGGTTATTCTTAAAGGTGACGTCACACTGAAAGTTCTAAGCCTGCACCAACTTTCTTATTGCAATGGTGGCAGAAAATGAGCTGAGAGTTGTTCCATTTATTCTGTTTCTTTCTCAGGAATCGTGTAGTGCAGTGGCCAAAGGCGCCGCGCGGGGGTTGATCCCCGCGCCCTAGTCTCACTAAATCTTGCCTTCCTCCGGGGTCGGCAAATTGGTAGCAGAACACGTCTGCGAGGATAGCAGCACTGGCTCGATACATGAGTAAGCCACAGCGATCCATTGTAAAAAGCCAGATATGCACTCAATCACCTCCAACGATGCCTATGCACGGCGCAACCCCCAGGGATTGATCAAAGCCGAGAGCTCTACCCTTTTAACTCAGGAGATGTATGGTACGAAAGTAATAAAGTGGATAGAACTAATGTTCGTGCGGAGAACTGAATCCGAAAAAGAACCGCAGCGGGAATGCCTCATATTTGCGTGATATTGGACAGTATTTAAATCTGTTATTCTGATGGGATGGGCACTTTACGCTTCCATGTGAACTCTGTGTGGTTTACCTCCACGTGACATATTCAGTGGAAGACTCATAGAAAGCGGTGAGTGTACAAAGAAGCTATTCTGCGTTCACTGTGATCGGAATCTTGGTTTAGCATCTTTTCTATACGGTTCTGGAGGTGTCTGGCTGGATAGATTGCGAACAACTTGGCCTTTCCAGGCTCTAAGGAAGGTGAAATCTGCCAAAACGTCAGTTTTTCCGTCAATAATGGAGAAAGTAACACCTTGCGTCTGCTCAACAGGAGATAAAGAATCAATTGAAGGGTTGTGGAAAATCTCAACTTAGAGATTGAATCATCAACAATCGGTCATCATTTTGAAGGCACCGGAGAAGTAACAAGGCTCGACGATGTGCGCCGTACGAATTGAATGAAGAGCAATAAGACCATCGTCATATAAAGTACGTCCTTCGCCCTCTTGTTCACGTAAAAGAGATACTGTATGGAGTCCTACACGGTAGGCAACGACGTTCAATTAAGGAAATAGATTGAGATGAAGCTTCTCAGCACCTGCAGCCAACCCTACCCAAAAGGTGGCTAGGATGGCTTCTTCGTTCTCAGCAGAGAAAATCATGTGACCCAATGTCTTCAATTTTAAGGAACGATCATAACTGGGGAAGTAACAACACTACATCGATCAAATACTGCAGCAATATGGTTAGCGAAATGATCCAATCCATCTTGCAAAACAGGAATTAACAACAGGTTGCAATCAAAGCTGTAAAAGTTCAATGTGCTCAGCGATGAAGCCTTACCCCATCCACTATACTCAACGAATCTTTCGACAGCAGATTACCGCTTTTTTGAAGCACTTTGACAATTGTTATCTGAGGTAATTTCCAATAACTAAACCAATGGTGTTGAAAAATGACTTTGAAAAGTTCGTCATGTCGGAGACTTTACTTCCTACTGACACAAATGTTCACAGTTTAATGACTACTCTTATTAATAAAATCACATTTAGGCCCAGTTATGTTCCAAGATTTAAGTCAGAAACAGCAATTACTTCTGCACTAAACCAAACAAATGGAAAAGTGCACAAAGCTTTGCGTTAAACTAAAGCAACTATCGGAGCGCAAACCCTCTTCTTATTAAAGAAAAAAAAGCTGCTTGGAAAGTTCAAAACCAATTGAGTATGACTAGCTCACCAGTTTTCAATATTGCTAAGAACCATTAGGGCAAGACGGCGAACAGGTTCTGTCGTCCGAACATCATAAACTAAGTGCTTCAGAAGGGGTATACCTCCTTCATCAGCAACATAGGAACAGTACCTAAAAGTTGGTCTTTTCTTACAACCAATGAAACAGTAACTTCAAACATAAAAAGCTAAACACATTACACTTGAGCATAGTTCCTTGCCCACTTCGACACGTTCGCCTTTGATTTTACTTGATCATAACACATCTTCAACACAACACATAACACTCAACGATATATTCACTTTCATTGCTAAGGAAAGGCATTTTTGCGCAGGTGATGCCCAGAAGAATTCTTAACCTACAAGCCCTACGTCTCAACTGTACAGTTGACAGTTTACGGTAGTCCAGCCAGTAGCCTTAACTTTGCGACCCGGTGGCAGAGCTGTCATACAAAGTTAGAGCCAGAGTTGCTTCGGTCGATTTTACTTCATAGAGGAGGGAAAGTTGTAAAACTTATCTATGGCGTATAGAACACGGCGTATAACAACTGGTCAGAATTCAATAATCCAAATGTCTTGAGGCTCTTAAAAGCCAAGATCGTTATCCTATGATCCCATCACGGTAGACCTAGTGCCCCCTCTTAGTAAGAGAGTTAGAAATCGTTGTTCATGTAATCCTTGTAGTGTGCCCAATTCTTATCTCTGTTTACGATCTCTCTCAGCAAGTTTCGGTTCAGACGACACATTTACAGGTACCTGTAGATGGTGATATAAGTTAAGCCGAGTGCTTTCTCCCACATACGCGTTCTGTTATGGTCACAGCACAGTTCGAGATCGCTATGCAGTGTTCTTGTCAGGTGTCATTGGGCGCCCAGATCGATGTGGACCTTAACCCCAAACTTGGAGTTGATCTTTTCGTCGACCGTGGGCAACTTGGTGAGGAACATTTGCCGGTATATCATGGTAATTGGTGTTGTTCATCGTCCACTTCGATTCCAGGTTGCTTTCACCGCTGCACCCGTACACTTCTATATAAAGATTTCAAATAGCATCGTTTATTAGGATGAAACCCGACAAACACGGAAAGGACGTAAAAAAAAGCGAAAAAAATAATGAACAAAAACAGTAAGACCCCATGTCCTGATAATGATATAAAGCCACACAATAAGGACTTTCTTACTTTCCACCATCAGTCGTGGTAAGATTAGCCAGCGCCCACACGGCCCAATGTTGACTAGCATACGCATGCCATAGTGGCAGAAGGCGAAGGATTGGACGAAATGAGCGGTAATTAATGAAACGTCTTGTATCCAGACGCCACGTCTCCGTAGCCTAAAAGGGAAACATTTAGTGTCAAAATCAAACAACTGCAATGGCTAATTAAAAACATATGACATGTCTGAGCTCTAGAATAAGAATTAAAAACGTATAGCGCTCATCACCTTACTATCCAACATAGAAATAAAATTTAAAACAAAGCGAGACCCATCCATAACATGTTACAAACCTTCACAATGCTCGCCATGACTTGCTCTCGTTTTATTGTCAAATTGCTCCATGCATCTTCTCCATCGCTAACCATGTGAGCAAGAACACCAGCGCTGTTGTAGCTGATTTCTATCGAATCCTCCACAAGGTCAAGGAGAGCTGAGAAAATCTTCACGTAGTCGTCATTCATCAGTTGTGAACGTAAGCTGTCAACCTCCGCGATGTTTCCAATAAGACCCATCATATTACGAACTAATTCCCTAAATCATGCACCATAAGAAGTTTTTAAAACAAAGCACACCTAAAAATAAAAGGAAAAGGAGAACGCTCTCGTCGTCGATCAATTCCTGAGAAATGCGCCATGCATTCTACTTCACCAAGCATCGTTCAGAGGTGACTGAATGCATAGCTGGCCTTTACCCCAGACAAGTCTGTACCAATTTGCCGACCCCGGAGCGATGGAAAGCTTGGTCGGTTAGGGGGCGCCGGAATCGATCCCATGTGTGTTGCAGAGCGTCTCCCACCACTGCGCTACACGTGCTCCACCAAATGATAAAAAACGATTAAAAATCCATACTTAAAATTAAAATTTAAGGTGCAAAAATGGTGATTTAAAAACTTGACGAATTACAAAAACAAAGAAAGGTTAAAATCTAAATCGCAATCACACGATCAACAGCTTCTCGAAAAAATTACCATTTATTACGTGCGTTCCACTGAGGGAGAACAGCTGATCAGAGTCGCATATGGGCGATAAGTGCGCCACCTCAAAAGTCGATGCGAAGGCACGGGGGCCAGGTCGCGTGTGACCTCTGGACATTCCTCCCTGCTATTCATTGTAGGGTTCTTGGCATTTATCCAAAAAGCCTCAAGAAGTTTTCCCGTCGGTGTTTTAATCTCCTGTGCGAGGATACTGACTTTAATATCATAATCGCCTCCGCTATGCTTTTGTATCCCATGCGTCCCCAGTGGGGTACCCAGTCTTAGTATTCGTTTACCATCTAGGTGTTCTTTTATGCGGATACATAAAGGTCTGCTCGTTTGGCCATTATATTCGTCTCCACAAGTATTACAAGAGATCAGGTAAATAGTACTTGAACTCATGCAGTCACCGTCCTTGCTGTAAGGGCAAATTACGCAACTTTGTGTTTCGCAAAGACAGTCATATAATCGGTTACGAACTAATTGACGACGAAGGAAATCGAGTGGTATTTCAGATATCGCTACCGATTCCTCTAGACCATCCGCAAAAAAGAACACCTAGATGGCAAACGAAAAGCAAAACAAGGCACGCCACTAGGAACGGATAGGATACAAAAACATAACGGAGACGACCTTGACATTAAAGTCAATATCTTCGCAAAGGATGCCAAAACAGCAAACTTCTAGAGGCTTTTTGGATAAACATCAAGAACTCTATGCATCGACTTTTGATATGGGGTGGTGCAATCATCGACCATATGCGACTCTGATCAGCTGTTCTTCCTCAGTGGAAGGCACGCAATAAACGGTGGGTTTTCGAGAAGCTGTTGATCGTGTGATTGTGATTTAGATTTCCAATTTTCTGTATGTGTTACTGGAGCTTTTGACATAGTAAACTGCCTATGAATACACCCTTCCAGGCTCTCAGGAAGACGACACTGTCGAAACGTCAGCTTTAACGGAATAAAGAATAAAGTAACATCTCGTGTTTGCTCAACAAGAACATCAAGAACTAGTTGATCAATGCCGAAGTTAACAGATAGTCGACCATGGGAATTAATATAAAAACACAACATATAAACCTCTCATTTCGAAACGCGTCAAAACATTTATGGAACAGCAAAAGACCATCGGCCTTCAAAAAGCGTTCACAATTCACCGGTGTTTCGTCGGTTATATTCCATAAGAAACTCCAGCCAACTTCCATAACGTCATCACAAACGTTTGTTCCCAGCTTTCTTCGAATCTGATCGAGAATCATCTAAACAAGTAAGGCATGGCAAAACAGAATCGGTGAAGTCTCTAAAGAACATTTAAAAAAAGAATCTAAGGATCTAGTATGCACCCACAAACCTCAATCGCACCAAAGCTTCCAACTTGAACCTTCTGATCGCCTTCTACATGACAAGCCATCGAATTCAGCAGGAACACCACTATACGTTGTGTCAAATTATCAGCATTGTGGTGTTGAAGAACAGTTACCAGAAGAATGGCCAACCGACTAAATATTGTAGTAACGTAAAAACATGTACATCTAAGCTTAAAAAACGATAAAGCTTCCGGCGTTGATCAATCCCTGAGGGATGCGTCACGCATTCGACTTCATTGAGAACCGTTGGAGGTGAGTGAAGGCATATCAGCCCTTTACAATGATTCGCGGTGGCCTACCGATGTATCGAGCCAGTGTTGCTATCCTCCCAGACAAGTCTGGTACCAATTTGCCGACCCCGGAGAGATGGAGGGACTTGGTGAGCCAAGGGCGTGGGGATCGCGATCCCATGTGTATTGCAGGGCCCCCGACCACTGCGCCACACGCGCCCCTCATTTAAGCATAATTCAAAGAATATCAGATTGGTCTACAAACACAGTGACAAAGTCACTAATGAGCTGTAAGGATAAGGAATATAAGGAAGATGACGGAACCTGTAATCGAAAAGTATCTCCTGTGGAATCTCAAACTGGCATAGTGAAAGGCAGCAGTTCCTAACCATTACCTGCTCCTCCATATGCGTCTCCATTCCACTAAGCAAAGCGCTTACAACGCGTTTCTTGGTGTCCCTATTCATTGAGACCTTTCGAATTATGTAGAAGAGACTGGCCGATCCAGCTATTTGCAATGTACTGTCTTCCAAATGATTTTGCATAGCTGTTAGTACCAGGTGGAGGGCCTCCGTGTGACGAACCTGAAGGCTAAATTTATAACGAAACAGAAGTGCAATCACGAATGTGAGAACTGTACGGTCAAACAAACAAGAGGATTGCTGTTTCCGAAGCGATAGAGTTGGTAACTCTCATTAAGAACTGACTGTAGTAAGCCTGCACGATCTTTGTACATTTGTAAAGCCATAATAACCTAAACAAGAACTCAGATTAGAAAAAAAGGGATATATTTGAAAAGAAAAACTGAAGAAAAAGTCACTTGATCCTCGTTGGCATCCCCCGAGATGTGTTTGGCTGGAATTTCACCAAAATGACTAGCATTTTCACAGTTGAATAGACCAATAAAGTACAAAGGCTTGCTGAGGAATCGCAACCCGACGATATCAGAGCGAACGTTCCCCTGACTGAAATTTCCAAAAAAAATATTCGTAAGATAAGAGGATAGATGTCAAAACCAACATGCTAAGCATACGCAGACGATAACAAAATCCAGACGACTGAAAATTCAGAAGAAAACATTTGCAACGAAACATACTTTTACATCGGATTTCACTGGCCAATCTTTAGGACTTGGCTGAGCCGCCAAATTCGTAGACGAAATGTCAAGACAAGTGAGATGTTTTAGGTGTGTAACAATTTTATGGAGTGCTGTGACAGGTCTTGGATATAGACCGGTGTCCCGACTCGATTGCGAAAGGTCAAGGAATCTAAAATATCACAAAATTCTAAGCCACCATTCCATTATTTAGTTCAAGAGTACGACTGAAATTGCAATGTGATATACCTGAGTTCAGTCATGGTAATAACACTGTCAATGGTACGATATAGATCGGGTACATCAAACAATATCAACGTGGTCAGATGAAGAGGATGAACGCATCTGAGATCCTCCATCTGAACGAAAAAATTCACGAAAATAACAGTAAATAAAGGGATAAAATGGATAAAGCTCCAGGCGTTGATCAATCCCTGAGGGATGCGCCATGCATTCGACTTCATTAAGCATCGTTGGAGGTGACTGAATGCATTTCTGACCTTTACAGTGACTCGCGGTGGCCTGCCGATTCATCGAGTCAGTGCGGCTATCCTTCCAGACAAATCTGGTACCAGTCTGCTGACCCTGAAGGGATAGAGGGCTTGGTGAGCATGGGGCGCCGGGATCGATCCCATGTGTACTGCAGCGCCTCCGACCATTGCGCCACACGCACCCTTGGCGCCGATGGAGAACAGAAGTACGAAAAAACAAACGACTCTTACCCGGTTCCAATATGAGAGATCAAGAGTCCTCAAATCGTTCAATGGCTCAAAAACGCGGCGCAGCAAATCATTAGGCGAATTTTCCTCGTCTTCCGGAAACCGCCTTATCTAAATCGAATCATTGGAAAATCACAATTGATCAGGACAACCAGTAATCTAACCAACACCACTTCAGTACCTTTGGAAGCGCAAGCGTTGTAATACCAGGACAACGTGACGTAAACACAGGCAGTTCGCGCTCTTCCTCCAGAATCTCTTCGTACAGAGGATCCGCAAATGAAGATATACCAAGGTTACCACTTTCAAAGATCTGCTGCTGATTAGAATGGACTAGGTGCGCCGACACTCCTCTATTCTCTCTCATTTGATCCAGTCCACCAGCCCCCTCAAGATCCTCTTCTCCCAAAACGGGTATGTTCCTAGTCTCCGTGCTCGGCACACCGTTTTTTCTAAAATAAAACCTGTTAACATCATTATATCCTCCCAACAGTTTACTGCTTCATAATGGCTGGGAGGTGTTCCTGGGTGTCGGGCTACGGCGTACAGCGGGGAATTCATCTCCCAGACAGGGCTTCTCAAGCTGATAAGGAGACCGGCGTTTCCATTAAGAAGCCCAGCTGAGAGTACATCAATACCAGGATCCATCTCCGTCCTGCTATCAAACTACTCGCATATGGTGGCAAATCTCCCCTTGATCCAAAAAGGCCAGCGACTGCCTACGGTGATGACGATCTGGAGCAGTCTTTGGCCAGGATAACCTCGAGACTCCAGGGAACCACAGTGTATGAACCAGCAAGACTCCGAAAAAAATAGTAATTTTTCTGGGATCCACAGAACCTATGAGGACTGGCCATCCAAGTATCCAAGTTTTGACATCATACAAGTTTAAAGGAAAAACAGCTTAACGTTTCCAAGAACACAACCTGCGTGATCGTCGGCTCAGCAGTTCCATGGATGTCATCTTTAGCGTTCGTAGATTGGGAAATGTGACATTTCGTTGATGTAGTAACAGGTTCGTATCATCCGATATACCCTTAACATTAGTAAGATCGAGTTGTGTTATTGCGCTCTGATGAGCCTCAAGTAAATCAGCTAACAATGTGTCCGTCAAATCAGCTCCAGTTAAATCTAGATGGGATAAAGGTAGACGGGAAGAGTCACACCATGGTCGCAATGCTTCTGACGCTACCGGCTCTTTCTGGAGTAAAAAGTTTCACTGAATTAATGTACACTTCTAATACTATACAGTTCTTAAATATCAAATCAAATCATGTGCTAAAACACACCGAGCGTTGCCATTCTTCCTTCTTCTTATTAAACAAAGAGTGACTGATTGGTAAAGGCAAGTGCATCTTTGACACTACATCCTGAAAATGCGGATGTATCTGTCGAAAAGTGCATACAGTCAAACATAAAGCTGAGAAGGCTCAGTGAGTTTGTCCTAAAGCCCTTTTAGTTCAGAAAACGTGAAAAGCAGCTTTGCTACGTCGACCTAGAAGGTTACGAACAAGATTGCTGCAACAGCTGTCAAAGCACTCATTGAATAATTATTCTCCTTCTCACTACAGGACAGATTATACTAATATTCACTGATAAATAATAATTTTACTGAAAATAGTGACTCCAAACTAACATGAAGTTGAGTCTTCGCACAAAGAACTCCGGATGACAGATCTCTTAAAGACGGCGCGGAAAGCGGCATATCCTCCCCAGCCGTCATAGGTCTGAAAGAACTATCTTTAATTTTACCTTAAAAAAATCGATACAAATAGCAATTTTAAGGATGACTTCGATTCTGAGCAAAAGAAACAACTGAAAGAACACGTTAGATCAGACTAGGAAAGACTGCGAAGAGGAAAAGAAGAGAAAAAAATCTTACGTAAACACAGAGAAAAGAAGGGCTATCTCTAATAAAGGGATATACCTCTACGCCTATGGTGTTGGGGGTGATGAAGTCGTAGACAGTTAGCCACTTACAAAAAGTATTAGATCTACAAGACAGATCGGAAATAAGTTGAAATCACTTTTAAAAAACATAAAAAAAATAAAGAAAAGAAAAGGAAATATGAAAAAAGAAAGAAAACAAGAAGGAAACTCAAGAAAAAAAGAAGAAAAGAGGAAGAAGAAAATAAAGAAAATGAAGGAAGAAAACAAGTAAAAAAGGTAATAAAAAAAGGTCATGTTACTAAGTTTATGGGAGCTGAAAAGTACAAACTAAAGGTGTGCAGGGCATTTTAGGTCTTGTCAAACAGGTCAAATATTCCTTTGGAACCTCATGTAAGAAATACCTTCTTATTCCCGAAGCTTACACTCACCTTTGTTGCAAAGGACTTTTTTTACTAGAAAGCTAAAGAAAAACAGCAGAACCCCGCCAACAGTAAAAGTTGTAGTAAGGGCTGCCTACGTAGAAGAAATAATTGTAGTTTATATAGAAAGTCACTGGACAGAACTGAACAGTAACAAGTAAGGAGACGAACCCGTGAAGTGACTTCTGAATGAAGATGGTCGAAACTTTGGCAACAACAGGACGGTTATTTGAAGAGTTCACATGAATTCTGCTTAGCGAACAAATATGAAACAAAGAATGGAGAAAAATAGAACTGCACTTTGGTTTGAGAACATATTCGATAACAAATGGGTGATAAGGTGTTCGATAGGGTCATACATCATGACCATCACATGCTACTTTCGATCGTAAACCACCTGATCGAAGCGGTTTACAACTACTCTCCTCTAACTTTACATTGCCATCTGTGGTCGCAAATGAGCATTAAAAAAAAGAATAAAGAATATAGCGCTCTGTACTGATTAATCCCTGAAGTATGCGCCATGCATTCGACTTCATTAAGCATCGTTTGCAAGTGACTGAATGCACATCTGGCCTTTACAATGACTCGCGGTGGCATACCGATGTATCGAGCCAGTACTGCTATCCTCCCAGACAAGTCTGGTGCCACTTTGCCGATTCCGGAGGGATGGAAGGCATGGCGTGCCAAGGGCGCGGTAATCGATCCTATATAAACTGCAGGGCGCTTCCGACCACTGCACCATACGCGCCCACTGGGCATTAGTAACGCCTAAGCGCCGTTAAATGTCTTAATAAATGCCATTAAACGTGGCTTTTTAGAGAACAAAGTCATAATAGACAACTAGGAAAACACCAGTTACAGTATGCTCGCCAAAACAAATGATAGTTCTCACCTTCAGCGAATCGTTCTCATCCCTTGTGGAACACAACTCCAGTACGATGGATGGACACTAGTGGAGAAGTGACAACACAGAAATAAACCAGACCACATCATCTATTTTGTTTCAATAAATGATAAATGATTAGGGTAAAGGACAAAGAATAAAGCTTTCGGCATTGATCCATCCCTGACAAAAAGTACAATGACTTAACGACGGATCGTTGGAAGTGACTAGATGCATATCTGGTCCATATAAAGGCTTGTGGTGGTCCACTGACGTGAGTAGACAGTGCAGCCATCCCCGCATAGAAGTCTGCTAGTTTGATGAGCCCGGAGGTATGAAAGGTTTTGCGTGTGTGTATTGCAGGCCACCTCTAACCACTGTGCAAAAACGCACCCACATGTTAAGCGTGAAATAAGTAATATCATTTCAATCACATAGATTGTACACATGAATGTATTAAAAAAATGATGGCTGATTCATAGAGGCCGCGCTCGATGCACAAATTTCGATGCATAGCTCCATGACGCTGCCGCAACTAACTGTTGCTCATTTCTTCGTAAAATGGACTATCTGCTCCTCCACGTATGAGTCATGTCGGACTCAAAGTGCAAGCAATCCAGTTACTTAGACAATGAGATTAGATGATGTAAGCAAACTCTGTTGTTGCCTTTTGTCCAGCTTGGCAAAATTAAACCAAAAATCAAGCGAAATGCCGTCAATGGATGAAGTACTGTCGTAGGTCTTTCAGCTTCAAGGAAGATTCTCGGATGTACTTTACTGCTCACTTGTGTCCATCAGCAAACAATGTTCCCTAGTTGTAACCTTCAATAACATGTGGTCTTGATTGGCTTAAAGGGTTTACGAATTTTGGATGCGACAGTAATATCCCTCTTATCCTTCCACATCAAGAATATCGATCCGATGATGTTATGTTGTTGTCGATTGCCCGTTCATCAAGCTCATTTGGATAATCTACTTAGGAAACGCTTCCTGTAGGTGGATCCTTACACTGAGTTCTCGACCAAGAGGACTTGTAATGTGGTAACAAAGATACCCCCCTTCCATCAGAAAAACCGTAAGCAAGGCCTTTCACTACATACTTTACCACATCTCCAACTATGCAGGGATCACTACCAGCACAGAGAAAACTCCTTATTTGCAGTCATCGCTCAGGCTCCACTTAGAGAATTTGAATACGTTCTTGTCCTTTTATGTACGTTGTGATTGACCTTAACATTCAATTCATACTTTCTCGAAAGCAGTTAGACCTTTCAACAAGGACACCTTAGCTCACAATCAACGTTATCCCTTTCATACAAAAATTTCAGAGTCTAGAGACCGTTGCCAACCAGATACACGTCTTCCCTCTCTGCCAAGAAGTCATCTGCGCTTTTCTTCAAAACCTGACTTTGGAACAGATTTAAAACGAACGGAACACTTTAGGGAAGTTATAGATTCCCATAGAGAGCTAAAACAAAATCTCTTCTACTTTGTGTGCTGAGTTACCAACTTCTTCGTCCAACGGTCCATTAAGGTAGAGCAAGCTCCATTCCTAATCAATAATCCACAGCTTTACCACTTCTAGCTGTTATGATGCCTCATGGATGACCGCATAGAATGGAATGATCCAAGAAATTGAAACTTATGTTGGGTGTACCGAAGTACACCCAACATAAGTTTCAAAATCCTTCAAAATGATGATAAAAATGTGCATAAATGGTGGAGAACAGTTAGGAATAGTAAACATCATACACTTAAAATAGTAGCACATACAAGTTGAGAGCGTGTGGCATACTGGTCGGAGGCGCCCTGCAACACGCATGTAAAATCGATCCTCGCGCCCATGGCCCACCAAGCCTTCCATCCCTCCGAGATCGGCAAATTGATACCAGACTTGTCAGGGAGGATAGCAGCACTGGCTCGATACATCGGTAGCCCACCGCAAGTCATTGTAAAAGCCAGATATGCATTCAATCACCTCCAAACGATGATTAATGAAGTCGAATGCACGACGCATCCCCCTAGGGATTGATCAACGCTAAGAGCTTTATCCTTTTTATCCTTGTACACATCCACCTCCATAAGGCGAACAGCCTTCTATAATTTCTTATATGCTTTCAACTCCTTAAATTCTCATCTTACCGAGAAATTATCTCCTTGTGTCGGACAGCCAGTATGTCGTCAATGAGTTGTGTTTCAGTCGTCGCCTAGTTCTACTAACTCTGCAGCAAACATGATGTTAAGCGCCGTCCCACGCAGAAGGCACCCAAAATGACTGCGTATAGTGGGGACCTTTTTTTTCTTTATTTTGTTTTACTACGTCTTTATCTCCACTTACTGCAAGTATTCTTTTTCCAATGGTTTACTGTCTCGTCGTAGCTGGGAGGGGTTTCTAGGTGTCGGATTGTGTACAGCGAATGATTCATCACTCCAGCAGGGCCTCCTAATCTGAGAAGAAGTCAGGCGTTTCCGTCAGGAAGCCCAGCTAAGGGTAAACCAATACCAGGATCGACGACCATCCCGGTACCAGACGAGTCACATGGTGGCAAATCTCCCTCTAATCTACAAGGACGGTGAATGGTTGTGGTGGTGACAACCTGAGGAAAGCTTCGGCTAGGCTGACCTGGGAACTCCAGGAAACCACAATGGCAAATCTCCGGAGAGTGTAAATTATGCTGCGGTCCACACAACCCGTGAGGACGAGCCATCGAAGCAGCAACTGCCAAGTAAGCACTCTGAGTATTCAAAACAGTGAGTATTTTTAGTAAGTGAACAAGCAAACGAACAGCTTCTTTATCACTACGTCGTAGCAATGAGCATTCCATAGCATACGACTCCCTAGACAGCCGAAAACCATGCAACTATTGAAGATTCCAGAAATTAACACATTTTCGACAACATCCAACTTTTACTCTGATCGGTGCTCGAGCTCAATGCAAACAGGCCAAAAGAACCCTCTTCAACTCGAGCACAGATATCAAGACTCCTCATTAACAACAATCTTCCGTCGTACGCTATTTGCGTTAAGATCAAAGGATCGCAGTGGAATAATTCTGGTGTTCCGGAAACTGCTTCCAACCTATACTGATGGTAGCGTGGTTATCGATTTAATATAAAATGCACAGAAGCAAAAACAAACAACCGGGATGGAAATAGTTCGAAACCAACGCATATCGTCAGTGAAACACCTAAAAACCACATCATCAAGGGGAAAAAAGCCTCTATAGCCTGAACTACCGTACCACTGAAATCCTATTATTACAGAAACAAGCCTTTTGTTGTTGTTCATCATATACAAATTTGTCGATGACATACAGCCATAACTATTCAACCGTTGTCCGAATTTCCATGAAAACCAACGTTTCTATGTCAAAACGGGATGTAGACTCTTTGGAAACTGAACAAAACAGAAGATCCAGAAAAGTTTCTGGAAAAAAGGACAGCCTAAAGACAATTTTGCAATTGTGCTTACGGGCCCATGGGCCCAAATAAACTTATTGTCTTTTCTACTAACTGGTAGGGAAAAAAAATCACTAAACAAACAATAAAGAGCGATGTGGATAAGAAAATAAAAGATATGCCCTGCATTCCTACCCATTCGCATTTGGATCGGGATCCGTTAGAAGCACCGAAAACATCGTTTAGATTCAAAATTTTGAACAACAATGATATACAGCAGTATGAAAAGCTTAAATAGTAACGAATGTTAAGAACAGGTTTCGACTAAGACCGCTCGTAACCATGACGGAGTCACTCGAGATGAGACCAAGCAAGTAGTTGGACAAGGTCACTTGTCAAGCATTCGATCAACATTGATCGACTGATAGAAAGGGAAAAACTGACCACTTTCGATAATGGATGGAGTAATGAGATCAGTAATGTGTGGTGACAAGAACATCTTATCACAACGGACTTTGCCCACTTAACTTTTTAATGAGAGAAAAAAAACACTTGTCAGAACAATCACACTCTTATTGTATGACTATACAAAAATAAAGGATAAAGGTCTCGGCGTAGATCAATCCCTGAGAGATACGTCATGCATCCGACTTCATCAAGCATCGTTGGAGGTGGTTGAATGCATATCTGGCCTTTACAATAACTCGCGGTGGCCTACCGATGTATCGAACCAGTGCTGCTATCCTCCCAGACAAGTGTGGTGCCAATTTGCCGATCCAGGAGGGATGGAAGGCTTGGTGGGGGCTTGGGCGCGTGGGATCGATTCCACGTGTGCGTGTGTGTGTGTTGCAGGGCATCTCCGACCACAGCACCACACACGCGCTTGTACGACTACAGGCCAACGATGAGAGATAACAGTGCTCCGTCATACTATCTGACACTGAATGTTGAAAAAAGCTTCACCCCCACTCTTTCGACTTGCTGTCATTGACTTAACACATAGTTCCTAATTTTTTGTTATTTTACAAGACCACGATACCATATTACATTATTTTACATCACCTCTATTATTCGGATCCCAGCATTCCTTGGTTTCGATCCGGTTCACTCGCATCCATCGTCTATAATGGTCTTCGAACCTTTTTTGCGTGTGAGTTTAACTGCTGCTTGAGAATTTCTTCTTAATGAATGTCGTAGAATCCTGGTCCAATCGATTCTCCTTACAATATCTGAGATAGCCGAGCTGAGCGTTCCCATACGGATTGGAGAGTGTTGGGGAAGGGAGTCGAACCAGCACCCTGTTTCCTGATGGGCTGCATCACTGACTACTGTGCTTCTCCAACCACTGTTAATAATTCGGTCTCACACAGTAACATATTAGATTTGATAGGTGATGGCCAAGTGTACATTTTCCTACGCTCAAACCGGTAAGGAAATAGTATTACAGTAAAGTTTTGAGCCAGTTAAGTACTAAATAACATGTTACTGCGATAAAACAGAGGAAGAGCCGACAAACCATCACGTAATCTGTTGTGAAACCTTTACACAGCGGTTCTTTACATAGAAGCTAAAAGAGCTCTCGGCGTTGATCAATCCTTGAGGGATATACCATGCATCCTACTTCATTAAGCAACGTTTGGAGGTGAGTGAATGCATATCTGGCCTTTACAATGACATGCAGTGGCCTACCGATATATCGAGCCAGTGCCGCTATCCTCCCAGACAAGTCTGGTACCAGTTTGCCGATCCCTGAGGGATTGAAGGCTTGGTGGGCCATAGGCGAAGGGATCGATTTCGCGTGTGGGTTGCACAGCGTCTCGGACCACTGCTCCACACGCGCCCTAGGTTCTATACGTAATCACACAATTATGCCCGAAATATTTACGAAAAGGATTTACGGTACACAGCTGTGACGTAAAAGAACTTGCCATTTGTACAATGATTTCACTGAGAAGCAGTTTCGAAATAGAAAGTACATCTTTACGTACATCGAGAAGACGAACAACTGTGGACCATCGACTCGGATCATCGGCTCGGATGAAGACGAAGTCGAGACGGCCGAATAAATCTAGTTATCAACCTCGTGTAAGCTCAACAAATTTAAAAACAAGGTACGTTATTTGAAAGGTAATCATTTCTCTACACGAATTACAAGAACTCACTATAAAAGGGACGAAGGAGCACGTGGGTTTTGTAGCCTTTTCTTCCTCTAAGGTTTATTCCCTGAAGGTCCAAGCTACCCATGTGTATAAGCAGCATCCAAGGCAGAGTTACGTTATTTCTGGGACCTTTTTTCGTCAAGAACAGTAAAGATGAATGGTTCCCAGGAGACCTAGGCCCATTGGGTGGTCTAAGCACGTGACAGGAGGAATGGATGATGCCGACTTCATTGGCGGTCGCCTGAGTCAATCGATGATTAGTGGGATTACGAAGGACGTACAAGAGTTTGCTCATATTGCCCAGATGACTACAACGACATAACTGCACTAACATTTCCCATCTGATCAGCTTATCTACAACAATGTCTTCCCAGTAAAGTAATGAGTTAAACGCAGAGTGCTTTAGGAGAAAAAAAATGATCAGTTGAGGGCTTAAACATAAATAAGGCCAGACCAACTTCTGCAATTTTACTGGGAAGTTCCACTTAACGCAAACTACTACTGGGTCACCTAACAATATAAACTAAGATCCAGAACCCAGACTAAAACAAGGAAATTTCCTGCTTCTTCCACTGTTTTTTAAAGGTGAAACGACTAAAATGAAAAGAACAGAAGGGACTCATGCAAGGAGTGTCAAATGAAGAAGTTCACATTAGTGAAACAGCTTGGAGATTAGGTGAAGATGTCCATG
The DNA here is from genome assembly GCA_018806985.1 of Angiostrongylus vasorum. Lineage (NCBI taxonomy): Eukaryota > Metazoa > Nematoda > Chromadorea > Rhabditida > Metastrongylidae > Angiostrongylus > Angiostrongylus vasorum. The sequence goes on from JADANN010000187.1 coordinate 781,006, forward strand.
ACATGCTAGTAGAACATTTTGGAAAGATACAAAGTAATCCAGTAACTCTTCCCGAGCGGAGCATTAAGACGAACCAACCAAACTGACTAATGAAACGCTCAGCTCACAATTTCCGGTTACTTCCCTAGAACCGACTTTCTATTAGCATCGGCAATGTTCAGCAAGTCAGTATTTTCGTCTTGAGCAGACATCATTTTGTTAATGATAGCGTTTACTAACATAGAGCTTTCTTCGTGGATTTAGCACTCTTAAAAAGCCTGCAAAGGCCAAGTCGGTTGTTATCCCCTAGTCAGTCAACTACTTCCATAACTTTGACTGGAAAACCACAATACCTAAATTTGAACCAAACTGGAAACAAAGTAGCTTCTTCACACACTTACCCTTTCCTACGAGTGTTCCACTGAATATTTCACGTGGAGACCAACATCACGGAGTTCACATGGATGGGTAATGTTCTCTCCGGTTACTTTTCGTTTTTTTTACTTCTTTTTTACATGGCCTGTCATTACATCTACTGTGCGGATCTCAAATTTAGCATATTCGGTTCATTTCCCCGCATCCAGCATCCACAATGGACTTCGAACACTTCGCGTGTTGCTTCGGTTGTTGCTTGACTATTTCTTCTTCTTTACGAATTTTGTAGAATCTTGGTCAGATCTATTCTCCTTGCAATCTTGAACATATTTGGGCTAACCCACATGGATTGGAGGAGAGCATTTGGGCGTGCATCAAACTAGCGTCTTCGGTTCCCTCATCGACGGCATCACTACCCATTGCTTTATCCCCCACCTGTTTTCCTATATAAGATATTCTTCCAGTTAGTCACAATGTAATCACTTTTTTATTTATTGCCTATTCTTGTTCAGAGAAGGGTATAATGTGAATTATAACCACAACAATGCTGAAATATTTGCAAAACTCCGGACGGCTGGTGTCAGCGGCGGGAATCGGACACTCTATTATCCTTTCCGGGGGCTGACGCGTTCACCACCACACCATGCGAATCCATCGTTTCGCCTTTCTCTCAGCTGTTTTTAACTTATAGATGCTATCAGCAACCACCCGTCAACCGGATTGATCTGGGGGAGCAGAAATCGGCATTGAATCCAGTTAAGCTGAGGCTGTAGTATAAATCACGATCTGATCACTTTTTTACTGCCCATTCTTTATCACGGCAGGGTATTAAGTCATTAAAATTCTTAGATTTAAATTCATATTAATTCACATCGCACTCTGCCATGAAGAAGGAAATGCAGTAGGTAGAAAGTGATTACATTGTGACTTATACTACAGGCTCCGCTTAACTGGGTTCAATGCCGATTTGTTCTCCCCAGATCACTCCAGTTGACGGGTGATTGCTGATAGCATATATAAGCTAAAAACAGCCGAGAGAAAAAACGAAACGAAAGACCCGCATGGTGTGGTGGTGAGCTCGTTAGCCCCCCGGTAAGGGAAATATCGTGTTCGATCCTTACCCCAGACACCTACAGTCCGGAGTTTTGCGATTATCTCAGCATCACTGTGGTTACAATTCCCAGTTAGTTTTCGAACAGTCGAATCCCTCATACATACAGACAATGCACTTGTGAAAGTTCTTACCACGAAGCATAATTCATTCAAATAAAAAGAAACTTAGCTTGATATAACAGCTCTGAAGTGAAACAATACTCAGAAGATCCTCTAAGGACATTATATCGCTAGTTCTCATTCCTTGTGGTTTCTGAGGTCGTTCAGCTCACACGAAGCTGATGCAAAAACGCCGAGGTTAAGTGAAAGTCGGTTTAGATTGATATTTCTTCTAGGTGTAAGCTGGTACAAACCAGGTGTCATAAATGTCCGGATTCCGTAGAAATCGAGAAAGACGAAAACTGTGTAACTGACTGCAGGCCATCTAATCACATGAACCATTACAACAACCACATTAAACAACCCCATTCAAGGGTTTACCGCTCTACGTTGAGAATACGTTTCTGGATCGGATGCCACCCTGCACATCTCTCCTCTATCACGATCGATATGGGAACGAAGATGTTCAGTTACTTCAGGACTCCGCAGAAAAAATTCCTCCCGATCAGTGACACAACAATCAAACGGGGTCAGGTCTGGTGTCCCATGACACATGGGAAAGGAACAGACAGATTCAGATAAGTCAGGCTTTTAAGAACAGAAAAGGAGGATTCTAAAGATGTATCAGGACTAGATATCTTGAGGACCTCAAGCCATTCCAAAACACGAGAGCGAAAATCACAAAGAGTACTGAAATTCGACTGACAAGTGTGGGAGAGAAGGTTCGAAAACGCGACTGCGATCGATGGGACGGCGAGCGGCGACGAGAGAGACGGAGGAGCAGACTGAGAAAGTGAGGAAATACTGCGAGCGGGTATGGAGAGGCGTCACGAAAAAAACCCGCGCACCGACGAGACATGTCCTGACGGGGCGGGGGGGGTGCAGAGAAAGAAACAGCAGTCGTGTTGGAGAATACGCTTAGGCGGAAGCGTCAGCGACAGCTGACTGCCCGAGATCCACAAGGCATACAAAAAATATTCTCCTATGAACTGAAAATAATCTGTGTTGGAATTTGGCTTCTATATTTCTACACAATAGATAGAAATCACCCCTACGAAGGCCAAGACCACTTCAGAACATTGTGAACTGAATTGCATCGTTTTCAAGAAATATTAGAATCTTGGTGGGTCGTTGCCCATCTCTGCACCCCCCACCCTCATGAGCTACTCCATCGGTGTGGCAACGACGAGTTCCAGGGTATTGAACTGCTACCCTGCAAGAGGGATCGATTCCCAGCTAGCTCTTCTAGATTCAAACCATGACATCTGTATGCTGAAGACCAGCTAAAAGTAAACTAGGAAACATTGCCGTCATTGTAGAAACCTCCTATTCGCACGGTGGCAAGCAAACCTTTATACGATCAACAACAGCAGGACTACCCGCGGCGATGCCTTGGGAAAATTCTACAGCAGCTGTATCGACGTTCCAGGGTAAGAGAAACTGAAAATAGAAAGTCTGCCGGAATTCGAATAATTCTTGGTGAAGACAAGACACCACTATCGTGGCATTACAACCAATAACACAAGCTGGAAAAACCTTTTAGCCAAACAAAGGACTCCACTAAGCACGCATGGGACACGGACACATAACGGAGAAGACTTTGAAGTGGAAGTTACCATCCTCGCAAAGGGATCGAAAAACTTCGGCACACAAAGCATTCGATGGATTCTGAACAAATCCAAAGATCCGAAAGTGAACCGCAGGGCAGGGAAGAATGCCTCATTATCACCTGTGATCTCAGACAATATCTCCAGACTGCTTTTAAGGTGAGAGTAGTTCTTTACGCATCCATGTGTTCTCGACTGGGTCGGTCTCCACGTTGGATACTCAGTGGAAGATTCATAGAAAGCAGCGAATATGTTAAGTACCAGTTTTAGTTCCAAGGTAATTGAAAGTACAGTCGTTTTTCTGTTGAGATTAGTGGAGCTGTTCAGTTGATCAGGTTGCTGTTAACTTAACCTTGCCAGACTCTGAAGAAGGCGAAATCCGTCGAAACATCGACATTCTGCGAATGAATAGTACACTAACAAAGTTATGTGTGCTTATCAATAAAACATCGGATTATTGATCGATGCCGAGGTCAAGAGAAAGTCGGTTTTGGGAATTAACACCGTTGTTTCAAAATCTTTAAACATTAGGGCAGAACTCCAAGAATGAAGTAGAACGAAATTCTCTCACGAGTACAACTTAGGAAGGTAATCGATTACCATTCCATGAGATAAAAAAATGCTCTTGGCTTTAATCACTCCCTGAATGAGGCGCGATGACTTCACTAAGCATCGTTTTGGAGGTGACTGAATGCATATCTGGCCTTTGCAATGATTTGCAGTGGCCTACCGATATATACAGCCAGTGCTGGTATCCCCCAGGACAAGTCTGGTACCAATTTGCCGACCCGGGGGATGGAACGCTTGGTGAGCCATGGCTGCTGGGATCGATCCCATATGTGTGTTGCAGGGCGCCACCAACCACTGCGCTACACGCCCCCGTCTTGTTTGAGATAATTTCGTCATGATTGTAATTCAACGGTGAAGTCAAGAACGAATACGGTAACAAATGGCTATGGAAACCATATAGTTCTCAGATTTTGGAATGATTTAGAGTGGACACAAATATTTCTTCGAATAAGCTGTATGTTCATCTCAAATCTACAGACCTTCTGATGACAGCAAACTCTATCAGTACATTGGCTAAATTCAAAAGAGATGGAGTGACAACCCTACCGGAGGACTCAACAAGAAAACAAAAGTGTTAAAAAAGCACGGAGTTGTTTACTCACTAGATTCCTCAGATTATTCGAGTGGAGATTTATGAAGCGAATTTATATGTGAATCGTGATAGCAGTGAGAGTTCAGTTGGTTGAACTACGGTATTAAACTTCACTTGCAGGATAATCGACCAGATACTGTAATCATGAGAAATCGTATGTTTTCATACAAAACTACTTTAATTGAGATTTAGAACCTGATTACTGGTTATTGATCGAGTAATAACTAGGCCATGTACATAGGTAACAATGTTATTCCAATAGGAAAATATAATGCTATATTCAAAAAAACAGATTTCAATTTACACTAAGTGCTTGTAGCGTCCGTGCCCATTGTGATGGCAGCGTCCAGACAAACCTGGATTAGAAAGTGTCAGAAATATTTTAGAGACATCGAGACAGAACAAGAGCTCACAAACGATTTTTTCAAATGATAAGATTTTTAAATCGCTCTCAATGGTTTACGGTCTCATCGTGGCTAGCAGTGTTCATGTGTCTTGAATTACGACGTACAACGAGAGTGCATCCCAACCAAGGTCATTTTACTGGAAGCGATCGCGATATATTTATTCGAAAGTCTCGTTGTCATGGTAGTAACTTAGCCATACAGTGGTGAACTTCCCTCCATTCGTCAGAGAGTCGGCAACCGCCTCTGGCCATGTGTTGAGAAAGCCCAAGCACAACCATCTAGACAGTCTAGGGGAGAGAACCCAGCACGATCAGTAAACTGGAAGACCTCGAATGGAAACTATGCTGGGTCCTCCAAAATTATTCCTGAACACTGATTATTTAACTGCTTAACTTTTTCAGACGTTTTTCCGAATTCCACGTAAAAAAAGAAGAACAAAACGCTGAGTCCTCATATAACAAATGGACCTCATTCGGGAGAACGTGTGAACCAAGAAACACAAAACAGCGTTAGAGGACATCGTATTCTTTGTTACAGTGAAGCTTTTAGACATTGAATTTCACTATATTAACGACAGCCAGATATGGCTCCGATTAGGCCTGCTACATTGTCCACGATCCGTCGATAGCAAGAAATAATCGCTAGGATCGCTGATGTCTCTCCGATATACAACGACCGTGGCCGATCTCGATATTCCAAGAAAACTCATGAATCGGCACTGAGAAGAGAAGACGGATCATCAAACTGGAGCAAAATAGAAACGCGAACCCGATCATCTGTATGGATGACAGATAGGAGACAACGAAATGAATCGACGAAGTGCTTAGGCCCGTATGACATGCGAGGAAGTGAAATAAAAAATTGAAAACACTCTTTGTCATCGATTGAATTGTCCTTTCAGAGATTCCATAACGATGGGAAATGTTCTGAAAAGGAAAATTTGATGATTATTTACACAACTGTACATGTAGGAAAGAGTATGACACATTGCTACATTACATTTGGATCGCCTTTCCTCCAGCTTTTGAATGGGCTGAATATGTCATAGTCGATCTTCCCAGTATTCCAATCAGTCCTGGAACTCAAGCGATGACAGTTCTGTATTGAAACGGACTGGATATTCTTGAAGTGCACGGCCTGGACATTAGAGTCCAACTTGGAACGATGACGTACAAATACAACCTCTGCCCAACAGCCATTGATGGATTTCAAGACTGTTGTAGAACATCTTCTTAATTGAATGAGGTAATGGAAAAAAAGTAACGGATCTGACAAAAAGGCGGTGTGACAATCTTCTTCTACCTAGAAAAGGTAGCATGAACAATCTATGGTGAGAAAACAATACGGGGCATGCACGCTAGTGGTAGAAGTATCAGTTTGGTAACTGGCTGTCGATGAACTAATCATATTACTTCAAGTACTGTATTGATGATGAGTCAACGAATATCATCTGTTTCAACTTGCTCTGTTAGTTGGAGAAATTTTTGGTTCGGAGAATTGTCGGCGAGAAATCACTAAAGGGTGAGTCATAGAAGTTCCTGGTGTTTCGATTCACTTTGTCAATCCTTTGTCGACTCTGAATAGTTCCGTCAGTTCGATGATAGCCGTGTATGGAGGACTATCAGCTATAATCCTGGGAGAATCCTAAAAGAAACAAAGAGCGGAATAGCGGAAAATAAGGAGAAGGATTGTTGCATTGTTACAAGAATGACTTGGCTCTTCATTTTGATTGCCTAGTGTTACTGAAAACAAAGGGGGATTTATAAAGAGATTATGAAGGAAATAAAAACGTAATGTTTAATTTTTCTGCCTACTACAATTTTCACGGCAGGGCATTATGCGAAATACAGCCACAACGATGCTGAGATATTTGCAAAACCCCGGATGGCAGCTGTCTGCAGTGGGGAACGAACGCGCTATAACCCTCTCCGGGCGCTAACGCGTTCACCACCACACCATGCGGATTCTTCGTTTCGCCTGTCTCGCAGCCAGTTCTATCCTCAGCTTAACTGGGTTCAATGCCGATGTGGGCTCCCCAGATCAATACCGTTGACGGGTGATTGCTGATGGCACTGATCGATAGAACTAGCTGAGAGACAGGTGGAACGAAGGACTCGCAATATCTAGTCATGATGATGTCCGCTCTTAATAATAGGTTTTTCAACAGATGTAGAATATATGTTGATACTATACCAGTGTGTTCCATACAAGAACACTGATTCATAACGGCGACTGAAATGGAGAGAAGAACCAACAAGCGGTGAAAAATCGAATTTTATAGGCATGAACATATCAAGAGAAGAGATAGAACGTCATTTTTGATTTAGTGGTCAACCAGTATAAAGAAGAACATGTTGCGGACGTAAGAGACACTGAGTGGCCTTTGTTGTTCGTATCGAAAAAGTGTGAAGAATGTGACCTCCAGTATGAGGAGGGAGTTTATGCAGTAGCGGTGAACGCTCATGCTCGCAATTGTCTTGTAACAACTGAATGTTCCACGACAGTTGATTTAGTAAAGATCAACCATCTAGGCATTGGCCCGCTGATGAACGAAATGAATAGATACGAACAAGAGAAGGACCGATCACTGAAATCAACAGCTGCTCGAAAGATGAAAAGATTCGTACTTTGCATTCAGGGAGCGGTTGTCACACCGTCATCATTGAGGGGTTATTGGGGCTCATGTTCTATTTTTTGGATTCGATCGTATTGGGTAGAAAGCGTCGATAGGAAACACATTTGAAAGGCCAATATCCCATCTTCATCAAGAAGAGCTAATGCAAGTTACAATGCCCAAAATAGTCTATGCCACATTAGTCCAGTTACTGAATCTCTTAATCGACACTGCAAGAAGTCTACAGTCCCCTCAAAATAAGCGCTATTCCGCTACCATAAACTACAGAAGAGACAAATAAGAAATTGCGTTTATAAGGTTGTGCAATAGATGCGGCTGCGCATGCGAAATTATGGTGATTTCTCTCAGAGGAATTGGAGTCGTGGCCGAATCAGTGTTGACAAAGTTCACTGGAAGAAAACCGTCTGTCTATTTAAAAACTGGTAAACAAGTGTTTCGTTAGCTGAGAGAAACTCGGAGAAAGACCCGTTCAACGGGGACGAGAAGGAGCAACAAGAGACGGTTCTTGCAGATACGGAATTATGATGCATGCTTGTAAGAACACTTTGAGAACTGGACGTTTGGCTGAATTAATGTTGATGAGGTTCACTGCGATGGAAACATCTGTCTATCCACAACTGTTATATGCGCGTCTCGTTAGTCGAAAGTCTGCGTCGAAGAAAGACCTATTTAATAGGCTCGTGCAGGTAGAACAGGAAGAAATTCATCATGCAAGTCATCCAGCAGAAGCAGAAGGCAGGATAACTAAAGGCAGAAGATTATAAAAAGCTGTAGTGGTGCTCATATGGAAATACAAAGGCAGAGGCAGTATTTTCATGTCCACGGTAAATATCGAAAGTCACAACGTAGGACAGAAGAATGTGCATATGGCACGTACATTTTTTACTCCTCATATAATTTAGGCATACACGGCTTTTCAACCGTGTAGTTACTTAGAGATAGTTGTTGAATCTATAGAGTACTGTACTTTGACAATGTGCAGAGAACAACTATCAATGAGTTTAAGCCTCAAGCGTACTTGTGTTGTCTTCAAACTGATAGTGCTCTTACGCTCATTACATGAGTGGGCTTGTTTTTTGAAGAGATCAGTGCAAAGTCAAATAAACAATATGAATAACTCAAAAGACCGACTTTCTATAAACCTCGGCATAGATAGTTGATATATTTATTAATATTTTATATATTTATATTTTATAAATACTTTATGTTCATATTTTACTTTAGTGGTCCCACTCATAACAGCACGGCTCTGAGGAAGGCGAAATTGCCGAAACGTCAGCCATCGACCAACAACCCCAACAGCAACGACAACAACAACGAAAGCGACAACGAAGACCTATACCAACCTCGCATTGGCTTAACAAGACCAGTTTATAAGGTCATGTGAATAAAAAAAACAGAGAATATGTGGTCAGTAAACCATTGTGAGAATAACGATTGAAAACTCAAACGATTCCAAAGTATGTAGGAAACCCTGTGGAAGTACAGTGATGAACGTGAATTCTGTGAAGACCTAATCGATTTACGAACTACGATCACATCTAAACACGTCTTCTTGTTGAGAAGTGTAGGATCTTAGCGCAGCATGAAGATGTTATTGGGTTTCGAACTTTGATGTTCAAATACTGCAAAAAATACCTCAGTTTCTTCCTCAATAGCAACAGTTTCCATGCTACTGTATCGATCCGATACTTAGTACAACTAACGAACGACTCAATAACATTTCTTAGAAACCGAGCCTCATTTAAAGTTGGCATGAATGATCAATATCTTATTTAATTAGTGATTAGTGAACAACATTTCATCTTGTTAGTGAATTAGTTTAACCTGACATGACGTTACTACGAAACTCTACAGTGGCTAAGATTTCGGCTCCTTCACTTTTTATTTCGAGCCATAATGATTCGAGTTGAAATTGATAAGAAGGACAAAAGCCATTCCATAGTAGTCGAACATCGTACTTTATAAACGATCACTAGCAAGTTAAAGGGCGCATGTGGCGCAGTGGTTGAAAACGCCACTGTGACACATACGTGGAATCGATCCCTGCGCCCATGGCCCACCAAGCCTTCCATCCCTCCGGGCTCGGCAAATTGCTACCAGACTTGTATGGGAAGATAGCAGCACTGGCTCGTTACATTGGTAGGCCACCGCGAGTGATTGTAAAAGACCAGATATGCATTCAATCACCTCCAGCGATACTTAATAAAGTCGAATGCATGGCGCATCCCTCAGGGATTGATCATCGCCGAGAGCTTTATCCTTTACTTTTACCAAGTGAACTCATCTCAATCGTACAATTGTGCATTCTGTTGGATTCAATTCGATGTGATTACGATTACCGAAGTCGTAGGAAAGAACCTTTTTGGAACCGTGAGTGGTATCAGGCTCGAGGCTCTGAAGAAGGCCATGGCGCCGAACCATCAGTCACATTAAAAATTTGTAGCAGCATCGTGTAAGTTTAAGGCACAATAAGATATTGACCCAATAACAGCTTTTCTAAATTGTAATGCATAGAAAGAGCTTTTCTTCGGACTAATTCGGGCAGAATTTCTGGTCAAGAGGAGTTCTTTATCCATAACTAAGCAGAAAAATGTTTGCGTGGCCGTAGAGACAATTGAAAGGAAAAGAGTCATATATGAGTCATACAGTCGTGAATGTGTAGGCCAAACAACGTATTGAAAATAGGACAAACGTGATGAGAATGTTTTGGAGAACACACAGCTTTTCACTGGACCGACTATCCATTAACCTCGGAATAGATCAATAATTTGCTTTTTTTCATTATGAGCAGACACGAGGTTGCTATTACACTGTTCATAAACAACAGCTGAACCTTCGACGTTTTCGCTTTCTTCAGAGCTTGGAGGAGTCAAATTGACATGTAATTCACTCAACGAAACACTTCCACAACCTCAGAAGGTAGAACTTAATGCATAAAGTTTCATTCGCTTAGCAAACAACTCCTTTTAACCAATCTCCGTTTCGTTCTTTGTGAGTCGTCCAGTTATGCGGTAGAGACAAGCCGTACAGAGTCTTCCATTAGTGAGGAATGTACTTGGCACCGGTCAGGAAATCTGCGTGGGGTATGACACGAGGTCAAGCATGATCTCAGGATGCTCTTCCTTGTAGTTCATTTTCGGGACTTTAGAATTAATTCGAAACGCTTCAAGAGTTTTACGTGTTGATGCTTTGATTCCCGTGCAAATGATGCTGAGGTATCTGAAAAACTCCGGACCGCAGGTGTTAACGCATTAACCACCACACCATGCGCCTCCTTCGTTTCGCCTGTCTCTCAACTACTTCTACCGATCACTCCCAGTTAAGCTGAGGATAGAACTGGCTGCGAGACAAGCGAAACGAAGGACCCGCATGGTGTGGTGGTTAACGCGTTACTCCCCGGAAAGCGCGTTCGTTCCCCACCGCAGACACCTGGGGCCCGGAGTTTTGCAAATATCTCAGCATCATTGAAGTTATATTTCGCAATATATACCCTGCCATTAGAAAGAGCAAGCAGTAAATAATAAGTTAAAATTGTGGTCATACAAGTGGTTGCGAACTAGACAAACTAGATGGTGTCTTAAAGTGTTCGGCAGTTTTCCAATCATTGCTATTGAATTCTTTGGACCAGTGTTCCATAAGCAACGTTTTGCAGATGCACTTATTTCGTTGGAAATAAAGGGCGCGATGAACAGGATCATTTCCTCGCTAGAATTGTTGTTTCAAGGCGTGGCTTTTCCTCTGCACCTATGCTTAGGAGCTACGGTTCTAAGCTATTCGAAATGGCTGTTTTTTGAGCCCAGTTTTAGAGATTACTCCTGCTATCTTCGTGGGCACACACTAGCGACGGTTTGAACATGTTGCTCACAAGCGCCCTTTTTGTGCGCAGAGTGAGAGGGGAGCTAACGAACCACTCATGTCTCTTTGCTGCTTGACTTTTCGGTACCATCTGGCAATGCAGTTGTTTTTGGTTGATTTTAACGATCAGCACTGGAAGCAGACTTTCCTCGGCTTTTTCCAGGTTAAACTGATGTAATTTATGACTGTTGGTTTAGCAATTTGTTGACATTTGTTGTTTTGTTCTTTTGAACCTTTGTCGTCGATGTTGTGTTCTGATTCTAAAGCTCGGTCTAGAGAGAGATCGTTAGCTAACTTAGATATGAATGAGTTAGTACTCCTATACCTACATCTCATAGGGATAGGCTAGCAAACGAATCATATTAGCTGACGGAACGGATACGTTCTAGGGGCGATGCGATGTTATTGGAGCCAACCGGATCTTTAGAACTCCGGTTTGCTGAATTATACTTAATGACAGAATCAGGTAGTTTCGCAAATGTAACAAGATAGATATCGATTGCTCTTTGTTCCTGTTTAAATGCACGAATGAACGAATAACCTGGCTATAAAAATTTTAACTGCGAACAGTATTCGTCATACATCGATACGTTTAAGAAGATCAGCTGAAGAAGTTCCGTAATAAAAAAGCCCATCTAAAAACACAATATTAAGGAATTGATTGCTTAAGAATCTTTCAGTGAGTTTTTTGCGACGAATCAAATGTTTTTCTTGAACTGAGAGGTACATTTATTTGGCAGAACTAATCTCACTGTATCCATCACGAGCATGGTGCTAGTTCGACTCCGCTCCGGGCCAACCAAGCCTCTCGTCCCTCCGAGGTCGAGAAACTGGTACTGGACTTCTTTAAGGAGAAATCACTCTCTGCAATCCAATTGGGAACGCTCCAGCCCGGCTATCTCAGAACTCCAGGGAGAACTGCTCGACCAGCATTCTACTACACTGAAGATGAAATAGAAATCCTTAAGTAGCAACTGAAGCCATACGTAAAAACTTAGAAGATCTTCGTGGACGATGGATGCGAGGAAACGAACTGGATGTGAGAGTGCTGAGATCCGCACAGTAACATGAACACGGATCAAATAAAATAAAAATAAAAAATCTCTGTTTAGATGAAAAAGACGTTGTGTTCAAATTAAGATTGATCAGCAGTATTTTTCTTCAGTGGAAGAGAATGGGAGAAAAACATTACATCATATTGCAGAAATAAACTCTCAACAAGATAAGCTTGGGAACTTAGTCCACATAACTGGAAGTGAATCCTCTTAAAGTTTACAACATGCAGTTTCCGATGAGCCAAAAATTTTCACCAAATTGGCGACCTACGAACTCTTGTTCATCGATAGGATAATAATTGTTGAAAGACAACCACAACGATGCCGAGGTATTTGCAAAACTTGGAAAGTGTAATCGCGGGTTCGATTCTGGCCAGGGGGTCCCAAGTTTTGCAAACATCTCGGCATCATTACTATTTTGCTATTTTATTTCACATAATACACTGCCGTGAAGAAATAATATGCAGTAAACAGAAACTAAACATTGTTGATAGATTTTTCTACGGTAAAGTGCGCTGTGACTAGGGAGCGGGGGAGACGAAGTCGTCGGGGATTTGGACGGGAGATTGGCGATAGGCTTCCTCAACAAAGAAACATCTCAACGCCTTTGATGAAGAATCCATATCAAATGAGGTCGACGATTTCGACAGCAATGCCGAATCTACAGCCTTCACTAATGATTTGTGGTGTACTTGACGTGATAAAATAGGACACGATACAAACAGTTTTCTATTATGAAGGCAGAAATAAATAACAACTGAACTTGATCCTCCGTGAAAACACATAGGACAACTATAGGTCGTAGAACTTGACAACTGATGTAGCAAGAGCTTCCAGCAACTGCAAGTTAAAAGCATGCACTACTGGTTTAGATTGAAGCACATAGCTATGCACTGAAACTAGACATCAATTGATTGCGCGAGACGAGACGATCATACTGCTAATAATGTTTTGACATTTATTTACTGCTTATTCCCGTTTTCAAAGTGGCGTATTATGCAAAGTAGAACCACAAGGATGCTGAGATATGAGCAAAACTAGGGACCTCAGCTGGGCTACGAGCCCGCGATTACCGTTTCTCCCGAGGTGTCACGTGCTATCTACCACACCAACCGAGATCCTGGCTTTCTCTATCTCTCAGCCGGTTTTTTCTCCAACCAGCCTTCCATAATGCCACTTCATCATGCACTTGGACTATATCGTTGGAGCATTTTCTTTTTCAAACTTCCATAATACTTACTTACTTGGTACTTGAACGGGCCGTCCTCACTGGTTGTGTGGGCCCCAGTATAATCTCCATTTTTTCGGAGATTTGCTGGTTAAGCCATTGGTCAAAATCTGCCCCCAGGTCTTTACCACCACAGGGAGTCACAGCCCTTGTGGATCAGAGGAAGATTTGTCATCAAGCGACTTTGATACCAGGATGGTGGTGGATCCTGGTATGGTTTACTCTAGCCAGGCTTCCTCATGGAAACGCCGGATTCCTACTCAGCTTTGGGGACCCGGCCAGGGGGTGCACCTCACCTCTGTACATCGCGGCTCCAGAAACACCTCCCAGCCACGACGAGGCGATAAACCATTGGCAGGAAACTTCCATAATACCCATAAAATTTCTGAGAAAAGAGGATCGATGATGTTACGCTGTTGTTGAGCTGAGTTCGGTGAGACAATCAAGAAATAGCTTTTCTTAGTCCTAAGGTCTAAGGCGCGTGTGGCGCATTGCTTGGAGGCGCCACTGCGACACACATGTGGAATTGATCCCCTCGCGCCCATGGCTCACCAAGCCTTCCATCATTCCGGGGTCGGCAAATTGGTACCAGACTTCTCTGGGAAGATAGCAGCACTGGCTCGATAGATCGGCAGGCCACCGCGGGTCATTGTAAAGGCCAGATGTGCATTCAATCACCACCAACGATTCTTAATGAAGTTGAATGCATGGCGCATCCCTCAGGGGATTGTTCAAAGCCGAGAGCTTTATTTTTAAGGCTTAAGGCTTGCTTTCGGGATAATGTCAGATATTTTCAAATTGTTGGTACTGAATAGGTTATAGTGTGTTATTCATGAAATAATACTAAAATTACCGAACTAACAATTTCTCAGTGGGAACAAAACTGTGGTCTCTGCTCTCTACAGAAATAAATAACGCTGATATCTCGGAATGATAAATTGGTCCATGGTTTTCTATTGACAGATATTACAGCGCAAATTTGATAATTTCAGTGAATGGAAGAGAGGAGGAGAGAGAGAGGGAAGAAAGAAGGAAAGAAAGGAAAAAGGGAACAAGTTCCGGAGGTTTCGCCCATATCACTATAAAGTGATAGACAGGAACTAAAAAATTACAACTTCGTCGAGTTCTGCGTTCTCTTGTGTTGTCAAGGCTGACTAAATTAAGCGGTCATAATTTGCCACCGTGTTTATAATACAAATGCTTCTGTATCACGCACTATTATCGTGGTCGCCACATCAGAAATACCGGAAATTTGTGGTCGACGCCGTTGATTCGATTATCCGACCGAAGTCGGTGACCCAGTGATCCTCATTGTTCATCAAAAAAGCGTTGCGATGTTTCCTTGTTGAGGATGTCGCAAAAAATGTCCATCTCGTCAGCCTAACGGCCATCATAGCCAAGACGATGGTTGTGTTTTTAATACACTACCTCATGGAAAAGACACCGAGATGACAGCAAACTATTACGGCTATGTTCCCGTACTAAAATGGGACCTCATAATAAAGAATATCGCTCGATTTTTTTCATTCTTTGTCTGTACAAGCCTTTTAATGAAGTATTCTTCAACAGTGTTAGTAGATCACTGGACGAAAACCATAGGAGTGAAAAAGCAGGGCGTGAAAAAAAGTCCAGGATGATGATCACGGAGGATGTCATGCTCGTCGCATCTCCCGAGCGAGCAGATCTCATTAGACAGCCTGTTGTGATATGCGATGATGTCCTTAACTTTTTGGATTTTTTCCACTGGAAAAAGAGAAAAAAAAGGAAAATACAGGATGAAAAGGACAAAGGATAAAGCTCTCGGCGTTGATAAATCTCTGAGGGATGTGTCATGCATTTGACTTCATTTAGCATCGCTGGAGGTGATTGAATGCATATCTGGCCTTTACAATGACTCGCAGTGGCCTACCAATGTATCGAGCCAGTGCTGGTATCCTCACAGACAAGTCTGGTACCAATTTGCCGACCCCGGAGCGATGGAACGCTTGGTGAGCCAGTGGCACCGAGATCGGTCCCATGTGTGAAATGCAGGGCACCTCGGACCACTATGCTACGCTCGCCCTACAAAATACAGGATATTTTTAAACGAACGAGTAAATAACAAGTGGTGGAGATTATGATGAGCAGGGTGTTCAGAGCGAAAAAGATAATTCGACATACTAAACGTCGAAAACGAGTTAAGCGTTCGATGCACTAGATTACTTTGGACGGAAGTTTCCTACGCAGTGTACAGAGGACAGGCATGTGGACGATCCCATGTGAGTTTACTTCTGGTGAGTTGTCATGAACTACACATAGTAGTATTCGAACTGATAATGCATTAGTTATTTAGGACTAGTTCACAAATTTCTCGTTCCACAGCTTCCGATGATGATATACAAGCCGATCATGGATTCCAACAGAATCCGGTGATTCATTAGATGTTGCACAATCGATCTTTTCTGTTCAGCTATTCAATCACTACATCAGAGTAATATGTCTTTCGTAACGCTTTTTTTTCGTTTATGTAAGGACACGGTGATGTACCTTCTGTTACGGTCACGGCTCTCAACGCCAGTTAAATTTGTTGGAATGTGTTTGAAGCTGTCCACATTGAACCACTACCTTTATCACCAACAGACCTATTGATCATCGAGCAAGTTGAAAGGACACGGGTAAACTCTATTTGTCGCTGTCGAGTGTCAGAGCTACTAAGTATACCACTCAGTCAGGAGACAAGAAATGCATCACATTTTCAGTATGATTGCCTTTTTATCGTTTTAGGAAAGTTACGAGTAGCATGCCGGATTCTATCGTATTATGGGTTCAGCGTCAGGTGGGTTTTCTGATAATGATGTCATGTCGAAAATATTGACAGCCTGTGTTACCTTGCTGGATCAATGAACTTTTCGCTATGCATATTTTTCAAAGCGACTGTTATTTAACATCGCCATCAATAATAAGTACTTTCTTGGAACATTAAGCCAGCATAAGGTTGTTAAAAACATTTATTCCGCCAACGTTCGATCGTA
This sequence comes from Angiostrongylus vasorum, assembly GCA_018806985.1. Lineage (NCBI taxonomy): Eukaryota > Metazoa > Nematoda > Chromadorea > Rhabditida > Metastrongylidae > Angiostrongylus > Angiostrongylus vasorum. Next base: position 797,535 of record JADANN010000187.1, read on the forward strand.
CTTTATAAAAGGACATCACCGAGTGATTTTATTTCACTTGTGCAGTGTTTCACTTCTCCAGATCCAGATGCGACAATGAACACCCACACTGAGAAGACCGAACGTCCTGTGGACCATCGTTTCGGATCAATCCCGTTCTAAAGAAGACGAAGGGGTCGAAACGTTACCCGAATGAAAGTTACAAAACAGGCTCATGTTATCTTAAAAACCGACTTTCACTAAACCTCTCCAACAATAATCAATGATTTTCTACATTATTGAGCTGACACGAAGCTGGTATAAAACTTCTATTCGACTAACGTTTGGCGCCTTCGCCTTCTTCATAACGGCACTTATCCGAGTCGATGGTCCCAGTTGGTCATGTCAGCTCATTTATGTAGAAAATCTTGTGTTAGCTTAATAATCGAGGAAGACATCCTACTGTTCCTAGTTGCTCGATATTCAGGAACACACTCCCACTCAGCAATCACATTGCGTAATAGGGACCTAAGGAGACCAAAATGGTGTCGTAAAATGGAAGTGGTTCTAGTCAGAGTCCTCCGTGAATGACATCCTCATAAAATGAATTGATTCTTTCCTCGTGCAACACACTTAAAGCAAAAATTATGTCGTGGAAGTTTGGATGAGAAATCTTCCAGCGATTCATACTTCTAGGTCGGGTGTCCCTCGAGTACGGTTACAACGAGAAAAGATGTCATTCAGGATGTTGCAGTCGTACTGAACTTGCCTAATCCTTCATTCCACGCAAGACCAATCCTTTTTCAGTTTGTGACTAAGTCGATCTTCTTTCTGTAGGACGAAATCTACTGATGACACCTTTAATTAAAAAAGATGTTTTTAATCTGCTGAGCTTACGCGAGGTTGATAAATATATTTATTCCGGCTAACGTTTCAAAGCAGATGGTCCGAGTCGATAGTCCACAGTTGTCCGTGTTCTCGACGTGGCGTCTTCGTTGTTGTCCGAGACGGGATTTTCTTCAGTGAACACACTGCATGGATGAGGCATGCCCACCCGGCAGTGTCCTTTTATACAGAGCGGTTGTTGTTGATATGACTATCCGTTGACAACAGTTTGTTTTTTCAACGGATAATACACCCTGCTGCAGTCGGTCGGTACGACAACGAAGACGCAACATCGAGAAAACGAACAACTGTGGACCACCGACACGGATCATCGGCTCTGATGAAGACGTCGAAACGTTGGCCGAAATAAACATATTTATCAACCTCGCGTAAGCTCAATAATTAAAGACATGTTGATTATCTCACTACCGAGGTCAAATGACGGTCGGTTTGAAAATTGTTTTAAAAAAAGAACGATTCAAAGCAAGGCTAGGAATGTTTAGATTTCGAGGGAAATATTGGAGCGAAGGAGATGAATCTTCGTCATATAATGTTCCATTTGATCCCTTCATGGATCTTGATGTTTGCTGGCCTCCTTACGAATATTTACTGCGCATACAGACTCTTGCCACGGATCTCCCTCATAGAGAGATCTGATGCCGGTTAGTCGCGAAGCAAGGTGGCACGTCTTCAAGTGATGCATAGGGGTTGATCGCCGACCATAAGCGACCTCTGAATCCCTGGGAGACAGTTAGATCTACGGAACGCACTCCCAGTTTTTGCTGAGCCGATTTGGCATATGCCTTCTGTGTATACCAGAACGTATTCATGCATGCGTGAGTGGGTGTGTCCTCGTCTATGAGGATTGTATTCTACGAGTCGATACGGCCAAAAGCCTGTAATCAAGAGACAAGGAAGTATACGGGAAGAGGCTAAGAGTGGCCTCCAACAAAAAAAGCTGCTCGCCTACTGTGGGGGAAGGCTGGAAAGTTACCCGTGAGTATATACAGAGCCCAAGTTCAGAGCTCAGCAAGCAGTATGTGAGTATCAAACACTAAACACAGCAAAAATAAACGAACCTCATTCGCTTGGGCCCGAAAGAACCCCTGATACGGCAACGTTGGTTAGGACGAATATGGAAACACTGGTAAAACCGCAGAGCTCCTTTAGGCCGCTTAAATCCCAAGGGAATAACGTAACGATCCATACTTACAATGCACGCACACTTGCTTCTGATTCCTCGATAGAGTTGATGGTGCAAGCAAAAAAGATAAGGTACAACGGCATCGGACTGGCACAGAGGAAAACACTCCGTTCCTTCAAAGCTGTCTACGACACCGGAGATGAAGTTTCCTCGGAAAATGTGACAGTAGAAGAATCGGCTGTGCCCGCGTTCTCTTCAACACAAGTTTGGCCATGAAAATCTATTCGTTCGAACAAAGAACAACCGGAATTGAACGTTTACGACTAAATCAATCAGTGGATCAACATCGGCTTTGACAATCTTCGTTGTTTACGGTCCCACATCAAACTATGACGAAGAAGTCGAAGGGTTCTAAATGGACTTGGAGAACACAGAAGACCACACATTCTTCAAGGTCATCAGTAGAGATTTCAAAGCGAAGATTGGACCAAGAAGAACGTCTGAAGAACGTCATATTGGGACCTACGGATTAGAATGGAACGAACAGGGTGAGCGGCTATCTGAGTATATCATGGCGACCAAGACCATCGATGGTAGCTCGCAATTCAAGAAGCGCCTCACCTTCAAAGCTGGACGTGGGTCTCCCAATGGAGAGTACCATAACGAAATAGATCACATCATAGTAAATAGAGGGTTTTGCCTAACCGATGTCGCCGTTGTCCCAAAATTCTGCACGGGATCAGACCATTGCCTCCTTCGTGCAAAATTCTATTTCTCGCGGAAAGGAGAAAAAGCCGCTGAAATCGAAAACCCAGAACCACCATAAACTGGGACTTATTCAATTCACTACTCGGCTGTTGGGAAGATGCCGTTGTCGATAACATCGGCGAAGAATACGATCGGCTCATTCAACATCTTCTCGTTAGCGCTATGAAGGCCGACAGTACGAAAGTCACCAAGAAACGTCTGTCTCCAGAAACACTCGAGCTGATACGCCATCGTGGAATCGCACGAGCTGCAGGCAACCGCGAACTAACGTCCTAACTTGCAAAAGAATGCAGACAAGCGATAAAAAGATTTTAAGGAGAGAAGACTAGCAGTTATAGTCGAAGCTGCAGGGCTTGGTAAAAGCATTCGCAAAGCCGAGCGAAACTTCGTCAGTTGCAAAACCAAAACGATTCACTCCGAGGTCCAGATGGAACAGTTACAGCTTCCAGAAAGGCAATGAAGAAAACCATTCACGATTACTGCTCGGATTTCTTCAATAGCCAAATCACTTGCACTCATGTGAAATAAAGGAGGATGGCTATACCGTTCTGCCGATTCCCCTTCCGAAAAACCGCCATGCAGTTTCGTCGGTGAATAATCGAACAACACCAGGTCTGGACAAAATATGATCTGTTGACTTGAAGAACCCTCCACCATTTTTATTAACCACACTCGCTCAGTTCTTCGCACGTTAGCTACCAGAATGCAAGGTTTCCATTAAATTGAAGACCAGCAAGAATGTGTTTATTGTTCAGGAAGGGTAGCATGAACGATATCGCTAACTTTCGCTCAATCTACTTGCTGTCTATCGTCTACAAACTCTTCACTCGAATTATTCTAAACAGGATTGATGGAAAGTTGGATGAAGGACAGCTATGTGAGAAAGCATTGCCTCGAGAAGAATTCAGTACGATAGACCACATCCACACGATAACAAGACTCAGTGAAGTATCGCGAGAATACAAGAGACCGTTCTGTCTCACGTTCGTCTTTAAGGAAAGCTTTTGACTCAGATGAGATTTACGAAATATTAACATTGACGTCAAAAGAGGGCGATATTATCTCGCCAAAATTATCTACCGCCACCTTCGAGAACGCTATGCGAACACTGAAATGACACAACATGGGAGCGAATATCGATGGTCTGCAATTACACCATCTCCGCTTTGCTTATGGCATCGTTCTTATAACACCAAACATCAGCCAGGCGGAACAAAATGCTTGCCGACTTTGACAAATCCTGTGGAAAGATTGGTTTTCGACTAAATCTCACAAAAACGGTGTTCATGAGGAACGGATTGTTTTTGTCTACCCCCAATAACGCTCAGCGGTCCGAACATTTCCGAGGTCTCCAGCTATGTCTATCTAGTTAGGGTAATCAACGTGATAAGCGACATGAAATCAGATCTGAATAGAGGTGATCGGGTTAGGGAGTTTTCAAGAGCATAGAGGATGTAGTGAGCAGAACAAAGAACACTCGACTCAATGCCAAACTTTTCGAGTCCAATGTTCTTCCCGGCTTTATCAGAAAGCTGGTCAGTGCGTAAGCATGATGAAAAATCAGTTACTGTTAATGAGCGCGCAGTCGAAACGACGATGATAGGAGTCTCTCGTACCATACAAATAAGGAACAGAATCCGGAGCTCCAATCTACGTCAACGATCAGAAATAAAAGAACCCGTTTATATGCCAAACCCTCGAGGATGGGCTATACAGGACATATAATGCGTATGAACGAGAACCGATGGACAAGAACTGTTAGTGATCGGACTTCTCGGGATGTCAAACGTATTGCAGGAAGTATGAAAACCTTAAGAGAAACATATGATGCTCAATGAGTCCCTAGAGCGAACAGAACCAACTGGGAGTACTAATGCATGCCATACGGGGAAACGGAAGATTTACTTGCTCCCGCTTGAGTGAGTCGACGATTAACGGGACCACAGGTGATACAGGTGATATCGACAGATGAGAAGTTGCTTTTAAACTGTTGTCCCCGACAATGTAAAACAAATTGTAGCGAAAAACAAATATATCATTAGGAGGGTCTTAGACAAAACGTTTCCACTTTATCAAAAGTCACAGATAGAAATCTCAACAGAAAAAATCTCAACATCTGCTAAGCATTCTGCTCCTCTTAACCATTCTTCTCTTACAGTTCTCTTACTCTGTATTACCGTGATCGCCTTAAAATACCAAGATGTTGTAATAGTCTTAGAATAAATATGTAATACATCATTACAAGTCTTGCAAGACACCTTGACTATTAACATATTTAGGGCAATCTCACTGGAACAAAGCGTTGAATTCTCCAAAACAAAGCCAACTATTTGCAACAGGTTTAGTTTAGACTGCATTCAATTCCATACAGGTTTCCTTCTTAAGAAGCAGTAGGCGTGATCAATATGATACCAACACCAAGTAAAAGATAATACTGATCAACTGCCGCCACATGAATCACTACCATCCTGGAAGAACCCGCACTAAAAACCCCCTTCTAATGATAGTGCCCGACGATTGCTTGTTGTGGCTTAAGAACGCTCTAGTGCCGCTATCTTGGGATATGAACGACGACTATACGCAAATAGCAGATGACAAACTAACATATTTGTAACTGTGCGGGTTGATGTCTGTGCCTAACTGTGCGCATTGATTTCAATGCGTTTGTTTCTCAGCCGTTTATTTCGCCGCGCAAAGCTCTCTTACTAAGCCCTTCGCACTCAACCGATAAGTTATCTAATAAAAGAACTGTAAGGGAGTGATCCACGGAAAGCTACTCGGTACGCCTAATAATTTACAAAAAAAGGAACTATTATCCGTACAACTTAGTTTTTCTGAAGCAAAGGATTTGCAGGAACAGAGAACAGAACATGCTTAGTACAAAAAGTTTATTCAGCTAACGTTTCCGGATCTTCGCCTTCTTTGTGTTAGCTCAGTAGTTTAAAAAAGGCATCGGTTATTCACAACTAGGTTAAGTGATGGTCGGTTCTAAATAATTCGCTATATGCTACCTAACAGAACTCTAAGACTACTGCCGGATGCAATTCCGCCAAAGAAAGTGTATCATATTGGATGAAGGGAACAGATCATCATTTGTCTGACTCCAATCGAGCCATGCTTCACTCCAGAAGAATAGGCGGGATGCGACTATGACGTCGAACACCAAGATAGCGAACGACTCTAGATCATAGGCTCTGAGCAACCCGGCACTCTAAAAGACGAGGGCGCCGAAACGTTTACGATGTTCTAACTCCAACTTCGTTCTAGCTTAATAATATAAAAAAGAACTTGGATATGTTCATCATGAAGAAGTCGTGCGGTCAAGAGGTGAGTAACTCATCATTCTTGTCTTTGAAGTGGAAATGATTATGAAAACTTTTAGATATCAAATGGTTACGGGCGGATGGTAACACCTGGGTATGGTATTGGTATAGGTGATGTGAAAGAAATAAGAGCAAAGTAGTTCCTCAAAAAAGCATTTTCAGGATGTGTCAGCATAATTTCCAACATGAGACTCACGTCATCACATAGAGACAAGTTTGCTTATGTTTCACACCTTCTCACTCTACGGCATCGAACGACTCCCGAAGTTCACTCTGTATTGATATCACTAGTGCTTTTTGCTCGGAAGAAACTCACAATTTACCAGAGCCTGGAAGCTTATAGTGATATGTAATTTACTAGGCCAAACGCTTCAATAAAGCTTAAAAAAGACGAAAAACTCTATGGCAATTACATGGTCAACAGCTTCTCGAGAAACTCACCGCTTTTTTACGTGCGTCCCAATGACGAAGATTAGAACAGCTGATTATAGTCGCATAAGGTTGATGACTGCACCATCCCACATCAGAAATTGATGCGAACATACAGGGGTCAGGTCGCGTATGACCTCTGGACATTCATCCCTGCTATTCATTGTAGGGTTTTTTAGCATTTATCTAAAAAAGCCTCAAGAAGTTTTCCCTCCCGCCGGTATTTTTAATCTCCTGTGCAAGGATATTGACTTTTACTTCAAAATCATCTCCACTATGCTTTTGTATCCTATGCGTGCCTAGTGGGGTACTTTGTCTTAGTTTACGTTTGCCATCTAAGTGTTCATTTATCCGGGAACACAAAGCTCTGCCCGTTTCGCCAATATATTCATCTCGGCAATTATTACAAGAGATCAGGTATATCGTACCTGAACTCATGCAGTCACCGCCTCTGCCATAAGGGCAAATTACGCAATTTGTTGTTTTACATAGACGGTCACACAGGCGGTTACAAACTAACTGACGACGTAGAGTAGCCGGTGGTATTTCAACTATCGCTACCGATTCCTCTAGACCTGCCCTTCTTAAGCATCGTTTAATAGCTACGCTTACTTCATCGCTAACTGAGGGCAACATAAACGGGACTTTCTTCTGGCCAAGTGTTTCGCTTGGGCGCGTCGCTCTCCTTCTAAATTTATCTCACGGGTTTACTATTTCGTAGCCATTGGAGATGGCTATTTGCCGAGCCAAGTTGCGCGATTCTTCCCTTAGTTCCCTACTTGTGCACACAGAAGTGGCTGTTCGAAACATGTTTCTCACAAGCGCCCTCTTTCTGTGTGAAAGGTGAGAACAAAGGAAATGAACGAGGATGTTCTTGTTACTTGGCTTTCGGTACCATTCTGTCATGTAGCCGCTACTTGATAGGTTTATTTGAACGTTTATAAACGGAGGCAGTTTTTTTCTCGGTTTCTGCCGGGTGAACTTAATGTACTCAAACTGCTCGTTCAATAAATCAAAACATTTGTCTATCTCCTCCTGCGTAGAGAAGATGACAAAACAATCATCTACATATCTGCAGTAGAGTAGTGACCGGAGATCGAGAACAGGGGGTTCTATCTTAGACATAAACGGAATGGCAAGGCTTGGTGCCAGTCGCTGTCTCATTGCCAACCCCCTTAAGCATCACTAAGATGTTCCTCTGCTATCTCAACATCCAGCTGGCGATGAATAACTACAAATTCTCCCCCCCTTATCAATAACAGACAATGTTGTTGTTTTCGAGTTTATTAATTCTCTAATTTCTCGCATGCCACATTTTTTGTGCGGCTGTAAGGTTAGAGGTAAACCTTCTATCGCGGTAGTGATTAAGGGTCTTGAGAACGCCGTCCGAAAGCACGCGGAATTTTATGTCAACTCCATCGTTAGGGTCCTGCTGTCTAAAAAACGTTGTAGGAAGAGGAGATGGTGGTAGTGTCGCTGCCTCTCGATTTTTATCTCTATTTGATGTTTCGTGTTTGGCCTGATAGCGGAGTCGATCTTGAAGCTCATAAAGGTTGCATGCTATCCTACGCATGGTCGTTTTAGAAATGGGCTGTGATGTTGCAAAGCTTGGGCCCAATTCTAATAGCGAACGCGCACTGTCAGGTATTGTTATGCCCCCAATCACGGTGACCCTAGATTTTCAAAAGCGTGAAGAATTTGTTTGCGGTTGTTTCTTTTTAAACCGAAAGCTAAGCAATCAATCGGTCAGTGTAGCAAAGGCTACAGGTTTGAAATCATCGGTTATTTCGCACTTTAAAATCGATAAACCAACATGTCCAGTCCTACACCTACTTATTAAAACACATAAGTTGGTATCACCTGATGATCTTGCGTCAGCCACTCCATCACCATCCAAGGTTAGATCCATCATCATCTGTGTAGACGGGCCAACGGATGGAATAACCTGGTTTTTAAGCCTAATACTTACCCAATTGCTTAACCACATTCCAGCTCACCTAACGAACATCCAAATGTTCCTAGAACGTCTACGTAACGCGTCTCCTAATAACACGTACGTGATGGAGTCTTTCGACGTTGCCGCGCTATATACCAACGTATCGAATGACTCCGCAATGCAATCCATCTTCGAACTTCTTGATGAACGTGAAGGAAGAATAAAGATGCATGGCCTGTCCATCCAGCAGCTAATGGCTCTCTTAAAAGAGTGCCTTAAGTGCTCGAATTTCAGATGGTCTGGGGAATATTTCGCGCAAATAAGGGGGTTGGCAATAGGACAGCGACTGGCACCAAGCCTTGCCATTGTGTTTATGTCCAAGATAGAAGCCCTTGTTCTCGACCTCTGGACACTACTCTACTGCAGATATGTAGATGACTGTTTTGTCATCTTCTTTACGCAGGAGGAGATAGACAAATGCTTTGAATTATTGAACGAGCAGTCTGAGTACATTAACTTCACCCGGGAGAAACCGAGAAAAAAACTGGCTTCCGTTTTTAAACGTTCAAATAAACCTATCAAGTAGCGGTTACCTGACAGAAAGTGGTACCGAAAGCCAAGTAACAAAGAACATCCTCGTTCATTTCCTTTCTTCCCACCTTTCACACACAAAGAGGACGCTTATGAGAAACATGTTTCGAACAGCCACCTCTGTGTGCACAACCAAGGAACTAAAGGAAGAATCGCGCGACTTGGCTCGGCAAATAGCCATCCATCTCTAATGGCTACGAAATAGTAACCCCACGAGATAAGTTTAGAAGAAGAGCGACGCGCCCAAGCGAAACACTTGGCCAGAAGAAAGTCCCGTTTATATTGCTCTTTATTTGCAATGAAGGAAGCGTAGTGATTAAACGATGCTTAAAAAGGGCAGGTCTAGAGGAATCGGTAGCGATAGTTGAAATACCACCGGATACTCTACGTCGTCAGTTAGTTTGTAACCGCCTGCATGACCGTCCATGTAAAACACCAAATTGCGTAATTTGCCCTTACGGCAGAGACGGTGACTGCATGAGTCCAGGTACGATATACCTGATTTCTTGTAGTACTTGCGGAGACGAATACATCGGCGAAACGGGCAGACTTCTATGTATCCGCAAAAAAGAACACCTAGATGACAAACGAAAATCAAAACAAAGCACGCCACTAGGCACGCATGGGATACAAAAACATAGCGGAGAAGATTTTGATGCAAAAGTCACCTATCATCATCGGTTTTCGCGCTGGTGTTTTAGTCTCCTGTACAAGGATACTGTCGAAACGTCAGCTACTGTTGTATTGTATTGTACTTTATTGTTTTTCTATGGAAGTAAATGTATGCTGTTTAACAACCTCGCGATTGCAGAACAAGAAAACAACGCATTCATATTCCCGTGCCGAGGTTAATAAAAAAGTCGATCCTGGGAACTGTTACCTACAGATTTATGTTCATTACCCAACTACCATCTCTACTTACAATTCCTTTCGAGAAATTCATTGTTTGAGATGAGATGCATAGATACTGACGTGGGCCGCCTTATCAGTCTCATTGAGAAACTGCCGAATTCAGTCCACTAGAATTTCTCCGTTGCTAAATTTGCCAGGTAGTAATAACACCTAGAATCCCATAAGAGCAGATTTCCAGCAGTCATGCATGACGAGAAATTAGACCCGCGTGAGTTCACATCGACCCATTGTCTTTGCGATCGTTCATTTTGCCGTAAAAACATCTTTCGTCGTTTATATATTCAATCGACAACTTACTGGACATATAGAATATGTGGCAAACAATATCCACCAAATTTGCTGAGGAAATACACGAAGAGAACAAATTAGAGGGCGAAAAGCACAACAAAATGACCGAGATGCTTGCTGTAGGGGCGTTAGGGGCTAAATGAGTTGGCACCAACTGGTAGCGAAGCCGCCAAAGAAATTAGGGGTTAACCAGTTGCGCCGGAAACAAGTATTAAATTCTATTTGTTCAAATGTAGCCAAGTGCCACAGCTATTTTATATGGAATCAAACCTCAAATTAGTCTAGACAAAGAAAAAGGAAGTAAATGAAAACCTAGTGTAGATTAGAACCGTGGGATCATGGTATTACAACACCCCATTACATTTGTGTGGAAAAAGAAGAAGGATACATCTGTGTCTTCACACTTTGTAGAACACTAAGTCATCTCCTGTGTAAGTTGCACTTTACTTTAGGCACATCAGGAAAGGATAAATGGCGAACGCGAAAAGTTAACAAGCAGAAATACAACGTTGTATCGAAACCTCTTTTTCAAACACGCCACTACGGTGAGATCACTACTGTATAAAAAAATGCTAGGAAGCAACTCATTAAAGAACAACACATCAATAATGACCAACTCGAAGCGTTACCACCGAAACAGTACATCGACAAGTAAGGAAAACTGCCGAGAACTTTACAAGAGGGTCACAGGCCACTACAAGAGCTTAAAATACCTTTTCCTCTGTTTTATGCTCTACTGTCTCGTCTTCAAACTATCTTGCAGTTCAGGAAGTCTTCATTTTTTCTCCGTAAGGTATTGCAACTTGCATGTACACATTCACAAGAACAAGGAAGGAACAGAGAATGATTGGACCAATTATTGCACCCTAAAATGATTATCTGTTGAATGACCTACGTAAACTTCATTAGCCTCTAGCCCTAAAACAATTTGATAACATAGAAATGCAAGGTGGAAAGTCGATGTGGGTTGTTTTTGTAACATAAAGGAAGTTCGTTTGAAGATTAACCCAGAGCTCGAAGCTGGTTTCTCAAAACTGATGGTAATTTCTCGATCACTAGAGAAGAACTAAGAACTTCGCATATTCACAAAAGATATCAGGTTGTTCAGAAATAAATGAGCGTTTTTAACTATATTATGCAAAATTTCATAATTTGCTTCAAACAAAACTTTATTAACGAGGATAAGAAACGAGTCGATTCATTCGTTGCCTAAAATTGTGGAGTTCTGGAAGCGATGAATTTTTTTGGAAGCATGTTCTGCGTCATCGTGGTTGGTGAAGCATTTCTCGCGCAGGAAGCTGTCAACATACTTGAAGAGGTGAAGGTCGGTAGGCGATAGGTCTCGAGAATATGGCGGATGAGGCAAAATTTCGTAGCCCAGCTCGTTCAACTTCTACAGCGCTGGTTCCGCAATGTGAGGCCGAGCGCTATGTCGTGGAGGATTGGTCGTTTTCTATTGACTAATGCCGGTCGGTGCTGTTGGAGTTTACGGTACATTTCGTCGATTTTTTGCAATACTTCTCTACCGCAATCGTTTCGTATGAATTCAAAAAAGGTGTGATGAATCAGCTAGGCTGCAGACCATCAAACAGTCACCAAAACCTTCTTGGTGCAACTTCGGCTTAGGGAAGTGCTGTGGAGCCTGATCGCTGTTCAGGCATTTAGTTGAACGTCGCCGGCTGTCGAAAGAATCCACTTCTCGTCGCACGTCAAAATTCGATAAAAAAAAAGGTCGTTTTTGCTGCGCAGAATAAGAGCAGGCGATTAGTCTTTCCTATGCGATTCAAGTGACTGCAAATTGTTCCTGTGCTTACGCCGAGCTGTTCTGCAAGCTCTCGAACAGTTGATCGCGTGTTTGCTTCCATTAGTGCGTTCAGTTTGTCGTCCTCAAGTTCACTGGGACAGCCGCGACCTTCCTTATCTTCGAAGCCGAAATCACCAGATCGGAATTTCCGGAACCATGTTCGCACTGTTGATTCACCAACACTACCTTCACCCCAAACTTCATTAATATTTTAAGCCGTCTCTACTGCATTATGACCGAGTTCGAACTCAGAAAAAAATTTGACGAAAACTCGCCTTTGAGATTTAAAATTACAAAGCTCAAAACAATTAAAAAAGTCCAACTTTCGAAAAAAAATGTAAAGACATTGTTAGAAAGAGCATAAAATCGGCTTTCTGATGATATGCAACATTGGAAGGCACAAAGAACATTTTATTGGTAAAAATGCATTAAACAATTAGTATTTTTAAAACGCTCATTTATTTCTGAACAACCTAATACTTTGCTCTATTGTCTAATCCTATCATTTCATTACACACATGTATGTATGTGGATATATATATATATATATATATATATATATATATATACATATATGTGTATACATACATATATGTGTACAGAATTTTTTCTATAAAATACTCTTTCAGTTCTAAATATGTTCAGGATTTAAATTCGGGAAAATAGAACGGAACTAACTTTTAAGAACTCCAAATTTAACATCAGCCGTTACAAACATCAATGACATTTTGGGGAACATAATCATATCCTGGTGACAAAATTCCACTTGTTCATTTGCTCTCGTACCCCAAATAAGAGCCTTGACGCAAAAAAAAGCAGGAAGAACTGTGTCTCGTGTGCTCCAGATGATCAGCGCTTCACTTTGTAGAACAGGAGAACCTTCGTTTCATGAGCAAAGATCTGCATTCTCCAAAGGCTCTCATTCGAATAAACAGAGTTCAGTATGAACTAATATACGTTAGTTTAAAGTTTAAAACGGCCATTGTTTTCGCACTAAACGCATTATACTAAATATATGTGGAGCGTTACACGTCAAATAGTAAAGTCAGAGCATATGAAGGCCATGTAATTCTGAGAAGAAAGTATTATGAAATGTCTTCATAACCATTTTAAAACGCTAAATTCCCGACACACGGACACATTCAACCTTGACCCGGAGATAAAACATATTAATTAAACAAGTTTTAGAAGAATAAGTATGACGTACTTGGAGTCCGAGCCAATATATGCCTCCGATAATTGCCAAACCAGTAACATAAGGATGAGAAAATTTGACTTCTCTGTAAAAAGTCACATCGGCAAACATGTGTGGGGCAAATGATATTAGGGTGAACACAATTGCCACTGAAAGTTCACCTCGCACCTAAAACCATAACAACTAGGAGAAGGTAATTTTTACAAAGGCAGAAGAACTTGAGAGCTGTAGCAAGAAAGCGAATTCTCTTTCTTCAGTAAAAACTTACTAGCCACAATTCGAAAATCCCCAATATACTGACAATGTAGGGTGGCATGATAGGAATAGCAGCAAATATGGCCGCAAGTGCTAAAAAAGACTGGGATATGTGCATAAAAAAACGATTTGGTAGAGAATGCAGGATTACAAATGAGTTACTCACTACAGGGAACAAAAACCACATTCAGATCGAAAAGACTGTGCACGAAATATGTGTAGAGACCATAGAAAACAGCCATTTTCGAGGAGAGCACAAAGACACCACTAAACTTCTAGTTATAAAAACGCTGGAAGCATAGGAAGCATAACGAATCGATAAGACGGCAGTTACTGAGTAAAAGATATGGAAAGAAAGATTTAAAAAAACTAACGAAATTGCTTGCTCAATGGCATTCGTTAAGTCGTACTCTGTGACCGATGTGCTGGACTTTACTGCGTTTGAAGTAACAGAAGCCATATTGGCTAGATTACTCATCCACTCAATAGGTAACCACCTATCACGTGAAGCGGATAGAAGGTAGTATACCATTGTCAGAAATACAATTATTTCAATGATCAGATTAATAATGTCCATCCCAAAATCAAAAATTAAGCCGGCAAGGGCGCCCATCAGCGAAAAAAGGACGAAAAGGTTGACAGACACAACTGCCCATATAGAATGTGCAACCTATAAGAATGGAAAGAACATTGGAAAAGTGAGCAGAAACTGTGACAATAGAGAGAACATAGTAAATCAGTAAATAATGGACAGGAAATAATGAACAAATAATAAAAAACTAAAAAAAATATAAACAATGAGAAAAAAATAAAAAAAATAAAGAGCAAATGTGATAAAATGATAAGTATAATATATACAATAATGAACAGTGACAAAGGAGATAACACAGAAAATCAATAAGCAATGTAATACTTACACCCATTAAAGTATCAAGGTTCTCTTTAATAATCAAGACGACTTCCTCTTTCAAGGCACTCAAGTTTGTGATAGACAACAACTGCGTTTTCCAATCTCCACGTAGCTCATTTGGATCCGTTTCTAAACGATAGGTGATATAATGAAGCAGAGAGGGAGTATAGCAGGTTAACACACCTTGTGGTGCATTATTCCTCTCTTCCCACATTTTATACAAATTATCAACAACCTGGAATAGAAACTTCGTCAAGTGCTCTCAATTACCAATTTAGAAATAGACTTTTTAAAGCACTACTTGTAGTGATTTTCAAGTGCTATACCTTCATGACTTGTGCCTCGAGCATATCAGCCCTAACACTGTCTTCTGGACCTGCCAACGAGCGCACACTGGATGCCAACCACGCACGACTTTGTTGATAAGCCTAATAAGAAAAAGACTAAGCAATGTTTTATAGCTGATCTATATCTAACTCTACATTCCAATTTCATCCTACTGGCCCTTAACAATAATTACTAGACTATCCACTAGATGGGATGCGTATAGTACAGTGGTCGGAGGTGCCCTGCAATTCACATGGGATCGATCCCCGCGCCCTAGGCTCACCAAGCCATCCATCCCTCCGGACTCGGTAAATTTGTAGCAGAACTGTCTGGAAGGATAGCAGCACTGGCTCGATACATCGGTAGGCCACCGCGAGTCATTGTAAAGATATGCATCCGATCACCTACAACGATGCTTGGTGAAGTCGAGATGCACGGCGCATCCTTCAGGAACTGATCAACGCCAAGAGTTTTATGCTTTTTTTTACTTCATCCAGTAGAAAATTTGAAAAGTATGAATCCACTACCATCATTTCACATGAAATTAGTATTACTGCTTAAAAACCCACTAGCAAGATGTCTATCTGGCTTCTGAAGAATTTTAAGTTTTTATTCCCATGTAGTAATTCTTGAACATTAGTAGTAGAGCAATGGCACACCTGTTCCATACATTGATCAATATTGATATCATGGTCTTCCAGTTGATCTTCTGTAAAAGTCATCGCAGCTCTAAGCCAGTCTGGGCGCGAGCTAACAACATTCGTAGAAAGTCGAATAATATGAACCGTTTCACTGTGGAGTTGAAATCCGACGAATAATAACGCAAAAATTGTAGAAAACCCTAGAAGACCCATCACCATTACAGAAGAAACAACATCCATTTTCGAATGAAGGGACGTCACCAGCATTTGATCCGACGTGAACAGCATCTAAATGGAGACTACTGAAACATAAACAGTAGTGAAACTTAGAGATACAAAATTTTTCATCAAAATGCTCCGACAGTAACTTCGCAGAAGAAGACGGGCAGTGAAATTTAATGGAAACCTAAAACATATAAAAGTTTGGTCTGTGAAGTAACTAGTAGTCAGTACCTTAATAAATTGACGCAGGGATCCAGAAACCATGATATCGACGATTTTCTTTACATGAGGATACAAGCGATCCCCAATCGACAGGAACACTGCTTTTATACTCAAACACAAACCAACATTGGTTCCTTAATAGTCACGAGATAAGCCACCCAATGAACAATGCATAGATATGAACAACCACTTGAATACTTTTAAACATGTCACATCAAAAAAACACTGGTCAATATTCACCTATTCTTCCAAAAGCGGCAAACATAAAAGGGATGAAGATGAGGATAAGCGCCCAGTCGTGACGCACCAGCCAGGATAACGCACACAAGCCGGCAATAATCAGAATGAGTGAGTCACTGCCAAGTGCTTTATCAATAGAAACCGCCGTAGCCAGATCTAAACAGGTACTTCGATATCCACAAAAGTTTTAACGAAGCAACTGTAAAAGCCCTCCCAACGGTTTATCGCCTCGTCGTGGTTGGGAGGTGTTCCGGGATGTGGGGCTACGATGTAAGCAGGTAATTCATTCCCCGGCAAGGGCTCCCAAGCTGAGAAGGATTCTGGCGTTCCAATCAGGAAGCCCAGCAAAGAATAAACCAATACCAGGATCGACCACCGTTCTTGTATCAAACTAGCCGCATGATGGCAAATCTCCCTCAGATCCACGATCCACAAATGCAGCGACTGCTTGTGGTGGTGAGTGGTGAGGACGTGGGGCAGACTTTGGTTAGGGCTGACCTCGGACTCCAGGGAACCACAATGGCTAAACTAGCAAGACTTCAGAAAGGTGGAAATTTTGCTCAGGCCCGGACAACCAGTAAGGAAGGGCCATCCAAATATCCAAGCATCGAAGTAAGTGTAAAGACCAGTTATAAAATGTAGGAGAAAAGAGGTGAAATAACCGTCTATTTTAGGTGAACCGCTTTCATCCACACAATTAGCTTTTCCTTCCATGTCGGTTTCTGAAAATAGTAAACTTATTGAATTTCGAAACTTGTTTCAAAGGAAGAAATAGTACTAGAAAGCACCTGCACCTGAAACTTTCGACTCCTCCAAAATCCAAGCTCCAGCTGACAGAAGTATCAGAACTGCTGCCGACGCTCCAAAGACAGCAGCTTTGAAAACGCCGAAATAAAAAGAGATATATGAAAGCGCGTATACCCTTAAAAGAAGGTATGTTTCATGAGAAGTGATGAGTATAGAACCAGAAACCCACCAGATAGGAACGGAAAACGCTCTCGCCACCTTCTTATTGACGGTTGTTCCCTGTTGAACGTAAATCCAAGAAGCGTATGCGCAGAAGTAAATTAACATCAAAGGAAATACCCACGTAGCCGAATAGAATACAATGAAATCATCAGTGAGACTATAAATACGCCCAATGAACGCAATGATGTACACAAATGTACGTTCGTATGTGAGTATCTTCAAGATGAAATATGCGACCAGAATTCGAAAACCCGTTGTGCTGAACAGAAAAGAACATCTGCACAAGAAATGTTATACGTTATTAGTACTCTGAAATATAAACACCTAAGTAAAAAAAGGATAACGCTCTCGGCATTGAACAATCCCCTGAGGGATGCGCCACGCAATCGACTTCATTAAGTATCTTTGGAGGTGACCGAATGCATATATGGACTTTATAATGACTCTCGGTGGCCTACCGATGTATTGAGCCAGTGCTCGTATCCTCCCAGACAAGTTTGGTACCAATTTGCCGACCCCGGAAGGATGGAAGGCTTGGTAAGCCTTGGGAGCGGGGATCGATCTCATGTGTATTGCAGGGCACCTTCTGACTATTGCGCTACACGCGCCCCCCAAAAACCTAAATAAATTCATGGAAAACAAGATTCGTGGTAGCATTATTCAACTTACCTCATTGCGGTGGTATAAACTTTCTCAGATAACTTCCTGAATGTTGAAAGCGGCATAGTCAGCAACCCGACCGCCAATGTTCTGTTTGTTTGTTGAAGTTCGTCAAGCCAACCTTCAGTAAACAATAACGTCGTAGGAATGAAATCTATTCACAAACAGAACAAAGTAAAGAAGCAAGAGCAGTAAAAGAACGCCCTGAATTTATCTTAATACCTTGGACGATGCCGGTAACGGTCTTCTTGAACGGAAACAACACCGTTCCAACGAGAACTGCCCACATCATTGGTGATAAAAACATATACATCATCTTGTAAAGAGCAAACAGCCCACAGAGACACACACCAGTCTGCAAGACAAGCGCTTGAAATATTATTATTCAACGAAATTGTGATGTTTCCATTGAATATTCGGCCACTTGGGAACTTGGAAACTTAGATGGCCCGTCTTCAATGGTTGTGCGGGTCCCAGCATAATTTCTATTGTTTCGGTGTTCTGCTGGTTAACACATTGTGGTTCTCTGGAGTCCCGAGGACAGCCGAAGAAAGTCTGAAAACAGGTCGCCACCAGCACAGGCATTCGCTACCCTTGCGCATCTGAGGGAGATTTGCGAACATGCGACTAGTTTGATACCAAGACGGTGGTGATTCCTGGTACTGGTTCACTCTTAGCTGGGCTTCCTGATAGAAACGCCGGACTCCTTCTCAGCTTGGGAGACCCTGTTGGGGGAACGAATCCTCCGCTGTACATCGCAGCCCGACACCCAGGAACATCTCCCAGCTACGATGAGGCGGTAAACCGTTGTTCCAGCCACTAACGTGATTAAATTATATTTTCCAAAAGTGACACTTTCATTTCGTTTCGGCATGAACAATACTTTCTTCTTTATCAATGAAATTCCAGAAACATTGGACTTAAACGGAAACATTGGACTTAAACGGTGTCGCAAAAGAAAAACCACCTTATCCACTGTAGCCATACTGAGCAGACATGAAAATTTTACGATCCAGAAAACCCAGAAAAAACCAAATCAATCGGCGAAACTCACCAAGACAAACAGAAGAGTGTTGAAGACGGCGAACTGGAGAGCAATCTGTTGATCTTCGCTGGTGGTGAAGCTTTTAATCAAGTTGGTTGAGGAGCTTTCCGTGGCCATAGTTCGTTCCTAAAGAAAAGTACCTAACTTACTATGTGTTAAGGATGGAGAATAAAAACTACTAAAGATAAAAGCATCTCCATTCTAAAGGATGTCAGTAAACGGCTGCAAGCTCCATTTCAGTTCTTTTTGCAGCTACTAAGAGAAGGAAAATGAGAAAAAAAAGAAAGGAAAGGAAGATAAAGACGAACAACATGAATAATGAGAATATGGGCAGAAAAAGCGACAGTGATATGAGAAGTACACAAGAGACGGCATGTTTGCTGGTCTTCTGTCCATTCATCATGAAAAATACATGTGGAATACAAAAAACACTTCAAAAGAAAACAAATGAAGAAAAAGAATCTCTCTGATTTCCTCCAGGTAACGTCAAGACAAGGATGAAGTGAAGAAGAGCATGAAGTCGTCTCCGATCCGGCGGCACGAGACGCTTAACGACATGTTGCCAAAAAATCAATAATCATACTGAGCGTTATGTTTGTGTTTTCGCAGGCAGCCGCTGCTAGCACTGGGTAGGTGAGGGATGTTGTGAACAGCTTTTTTTTCGACTTTGCTTCCACGGGATGGGGAACAAATGGAGATACATTGAATAAGGTCACACGAGATGTTAACTTATTCTTTATTCCGGTAAAGCTGACGTTTTGGCAGTACCGCCTTCCTCAGAGCCCAGAAGGGTTACATGGACAAAAGGATAAAAGGATAAAGCTCTCGGCATTGATCAATTCCTGTGGGATGCGCCATGCAATGGACTCCATTAAGTATCATTGGAGGTGACTGAATGCATATCTGGCCTTTACAATGACTCGCGGTAGCCTACCGATGTATCGAGCCAGTGCTGCTAATCCTCCCAGACAAGTCTGGTACAAATTTGCCGACCTCAGAGGGATGGAAGGCTTGGTGGGCCATGGGCGCGGGGATCAATTCCACGTGTGTCGCAGTGGCGCTTCCAACCACTGCGTCACACGCGTTATATGGATACGCAGTTTATTAAGCCAAACGCGTCAATATTATTTATTACTAGTGTTGTTGATTATCAAAACATTTGGCGTAATAAATTGCGTCTCCATATAACCCTTCCGGGCTCTGAGGAATGCGAAATCCGCTGAAACGTCAGCATTACCGTCAATAGACAACTAATTAACACCTTGTGTTTCTCCAACAAGAATATAATGAATTATTTGACCAATGTCGAGGTTAACAGAAAGTCGGCCCTGGGAATCTAAGGACAACTGGGTCTGGAGGTCTTGGCTACTAGCGAAGGGGGGTTCAGAAATGAGATCAGGTCATTCTACTGTTGTACTGTAGTACTGTACTCTACCAATGTTCAAGCACTAAGAGACCATAGAGCTTTAATTGTGCTGTTGCCAACCTACAAAGGCATTACCGAGCAGGTTCTGGAAAGCTAGGAAACAAGTACAAACTGACCTGTGAGGAAGCATTTCACATAGAGTGGAAGGTAATGTACTCCGCAGTCAACTTCAAAGTATTCTTCTTCTTGTGTCGGCCGCTGGTGAAAAGGGTTGTGAAGGAACACTCCTTTGTTATAATCCCTTTGGTAAAACACTGCCAAGCCCATTTCTGTAGGTCTAAAATTTATAAAGATCAAAATTAAAGGTTGTGGCACTTACAGTCACGTGGATATCGATGGTGAACTATGAACAACGCCTGGAAATTTCCTGCTCCCGTTTTTAACTATGCGACTATCACTACTTCAAAGAAGTGTCGTTTTAATGAGAATCATTCTTTCGCTTAAGGTTATACTTCTCGGGAAAACCACTAACCCTCGTAGTTCACCTCCTCCGTTCTACTCTCGTCATGAGCAGCCAGCCCTTTTCGTAACAACCGTGGCGTGCCCACTCATTCATCTCATCGTAGAGGATTCACTTTCATCCACGATCTTTGACTTGCTGCAGAAGAACATCCATCGACTAATTAGACAGCTATGACAACCGCCGTTCCGTTGGTGAATACCGTTCACGTTTTTTAGTCGACCTAGTAGTGTGCTAGACTTGTCTAGTCGGCACTCCATCAATAAAGGGCAATAATTCTATTTTCATTCCTACCCTGCTTTCACTCATGAGTGATAGCAAAATAACCACAAGGATAGTGAGATATGCAGAGCTCAGAACCTCACGTGGGTTTCGAACCCGTGATTACCTTTTCAAGGGACTCACGTGCTATTCACCACATCAACCGGGGCCTTTGTTTCGCCTTTCTCTTAGCCAGGTTTTTTTTCTTGAAAAAGACATTGTGGTGACAAATTATATGGAGAATAAAAAACATCCTTTTAGCTAAGAGACACCGCTAATGTCGTTGTGATGCTTTAATGTCTCAGTGCATGTGCACAATGCAGTCTTTCTTAACCAATTTTCTTCGGTTTAGTTACCTCTTGTGATCTGTTACGCAACTTTTTTTCCCTTGTAGATGGAAGTTGGATTCGTTATCTGTGGTACGAAAAAGCATAGCAAAGCAGACAAAACAGAACCATTAACATCCCTCTTCGAAGATTCCATCATAGGATTACTTCCAACTTCTTGTCTGGCGGTATGCATCGAATTTAATGCATAAGACTTCTGATTCCCTTCTACAACGGAGACTTCTTAATATCCTCCTGTAAGTCACAATCTTTAATGCTACTTTATCCGAACTGTAAGCAACAAATCGGCGCTGTAGTCTTGGAGATGGACAAATTCGTCTGTTTTTTTCCTCTTGTAAATTGTAGTCTGCAGAAAACATCGTTCCTCGAGTCAAACGCGATACGGTACGTATGCTATCAATTTAACAGATTCGTGACAATGTTGACCACTTGAAAACTGGAGTACATTGGAACTCGCAGTTGATGAAGTCATGGAAGTAATTTTGTCCCATAGATGTTATGGCCCACATAACCGTTAAAAAAAAAGCTCTCGGCGTTGATCAATCCTTTAGGGATGCGCCATGCATTCGACCTCACTAAGCATCGTTGGAGGTGATTGAATGCATATCTGGGCCTTTACAATGACTCGCAGTGGCTTACCGATGTAGCGAGCCAGTGCTGGTATCCTCCCAGACAAGTCTGGTAGCAATTTGCCGACCCCAAAGGGATGGAAGGCTTGGTGGGCCACGAGCACGAGGATCGACTCCACGTGTGTCGCAGTGGCGCCTCCAACCACCGCGCCACACGCGCCCTCACATAACCTTTATAATGAGTTGTTTCCATTTTGGAATTGCTTAAAGTTCAAATTTTTCAGGCATTTTTTTCAAATGTTCCAAAAAATGACGAGAGAAATTCTCGGTTTTAGATGGTCAGAGGAAGTCGAACAGCAGTAAACACAATGATGATTTAGGGGCACCTTCGCATTCTTGTGGATAAAACGGCACTTTTTCAGTCGCTTCGCTGTTCGGGGTGCGAACTTAGTAGAAGTAAAGGTAAGTAAAAAAGTAAAAAGAGAACAAAAACAACTGGTGAACTCAGGAATATTAGAATTCCATCGCGGT
This sequence comes from Angiostrongylus vasorum, assembly GCA_018806985.1. Lineage (NCBI taxonomy): Eukaryota > Metazoa > Nematoda > Chromadorea > Rhabditida > Metastrongylidae > Angiostrongylus > Angiostrongylus vasorum. The sequence goes on from JADANN010000187.1 coordinate 819,853, forward strand.
AGAACAAAAAGCGTGAATCCTGTTGTCCTGTTGCGAAAGGTCTCCAGATTCCAATGCTCTTTGTTTTAATTGCTGATCAAGTTTGCAGGAGGTAGCTGGTCATTTTTTTTCATTGTGGCCAATGTTTCAACTTTATCGTCTTCATTAGAACCGAATGGTTCTAGTCGTGTGTCAAAAGCGGTTGGTTTTTTGTGATATGGGTCTTCTTGGTCGCTTCGAGCCTGACCGAGAGGAGTGGGACATCTTACAAATGAAGCGGCCTTACCCAATAGTGCTCTTTCAATAGTATACTAAAAAAAGGATAAAGCTCTCAACATTGATCAATCGCTGAGGGATATGATATGCATTCGACTTCATTGAGCATTCTTAGAGATGACTAAATGCATATCTGACTATTGCAATAACTCGCGGTGGCCTACCGATATATCTACTCAGTGCTGCAATCCTCCCAGACTGGTCTGATACGAAGTCGCCGATCTCAAAGGAATGGAAGGCTTGGTGAGTCTGGCGCTCGGGATCGATCCCAAGTGCATTGCAGGGCGCCTGTAACCACTGCGCTTCATGCGACCCTTGACAATATCAATTCGTGATATTCACTATGAGATGAGATATGTTTGCTTTGAATTGAAAGGGAAAGTTATTTTCAGCAACTTACGAGCAAATCATCATATCACTCATATCATCCGCAGTCACATGTGAAATATACCGCAGGGGAAAAAAGTTTGTACCGCGAAGGAAACAGATGGAAAGAATATGCAATGAATTGAATGGATATTGCACAAATTGACCATCTGCGCATGCATTGTAGTCAATGCATATGGTTGCCTATTTCCGAATGAAGCGGGTTCCGTTGACCCAACCGCTTACGTAATCCTGTGCGCTCCTCTTAAGGATTGACGCTGCTTTAACTCTCTCAGTAGCAGTTCTTAACTTCTGTGCTTTACTAAACCAAGAAAGTACAAATGCCTGGTAAGCGAAATTCGATAGTAGAACATACGCCGAATTCATAAAATATGATGTTTTCATCCGTCTACAACACTATAGGAAGGAAGGCGTTACGAGAGAATTTGCTGGTAGAAGGACGTCAGAAAAGAAAGAAGGTCGCTCTCTAAACTTGTCTATCATTTTCCCATCTTCCGTTCGGTTAATCATTATGACGTATCTTTATGGGCACAGAAGGAAATGAACACAATAGAAAAACTTCAGAGCAGAATATTTCACATCTACTTCAAACGACGCCGTCATCATACTGAAGCCATTTGCAAACAGCTTTGTCGCACTTCAAAACCGGACCACAGCGGCTTTGAGGCCGAGTTAGTACTTAATAGTGTAAGTTTTTGCTGACCTGGTATCTTACCACTCTTGTGAACAACTGCATTAAATGCGTGCACTAGTTTAAACCATCGAATAAATCGAGCGCTCACCAACAACCCCATTATTACCTGTCACTAGGTTCAGTAAGCTTCATAGGCTCAATCAATGCACCTAGTATTTCCGTATTATTCCGTCTCATTTTTACCATTTTTTGGTCAGAAGTAAAGCATAGTTTGCTCATTATCGACTTCATCCGGACCAGAACTTTATCCCTATTGCGATTCTGAATGGAAATACCTAAGTTCTCCGGTTCGCTGACTCTGCTACAACAATGAGCACCCGCTATAGTTGCTCGCATTTCTACACCCATTAGCATCCCAGGAACTCTGTTTGTTATTCTGAATCTTCCCTGAAGTTCACTAGAAAGGCAGTTAAAGATGAAAAAATTATGTTAAGCACTACACAGGTTACGAATCATTATCACTACATCTACTCTTACCATACTATGCTTCAAATTTACGTGCTTGAAATATCCGATAATATTATCCTACAAATGAGCACGAGTGGCGCAATGGTTAGATATGCTCCTCAATGCACACTGGATCGGTGAGTGGTTCGATCCCATGCCATGGGCTCACCAAGCCCTCCATACCTGCAGGGTCGGCAAATTGGTACCAGATTTGTACGGGAGGATAGCAGTACTGGCTTGACACATTGGTATGATACCGCAAGTCATTGTATAGGCCACATATACATTTAATAACTTCTAGTCACGCTCGATGAAGTCGAATACACGGAGCATCCCTGAAGGAATGATCAGCGTCGAGAGATTTATCTTTTTTTTATAACCCTACATTTCCTTTCTTGTTTATAACCGCAATGATTTCGACTATTATTCCACTTTCAGTCCAATTGTAGAATTTGATAGGTTCCACCATCATACTTCTAAAATGTCTACATTTACTTTTACAACATATTGCGATATTCTCTAACTTTGAAGTTGACTGGGGTCGTTTTATCTGATGTTAAAGACGACGACGTCTTGAAGTGTTTTGACATGTGATGTTCTCAAGATGAAGATAATATTTGTCTGAGTTCTTTGTGTTCTGGAGCGACGCTTATATCGGAGTCATGGTTTTTGTCTGACTAACCCTTTTCTATGCATCTTTGATGGAATGACTGCTGTAGGTTAACACCATCCTTCAGGAAACGTCTTCAACAAACAATGGCAGGTGGGTATATTCGTATAACTAATCTGTATTGTTTTAACTTTTATTCTCTGCCTACTCTTTTTTTCATGGCAAGGTATGATGTGAAATATAATCATACGGTTGCTGAGATATGGGCAAAACTCGGAGCCTTAGTAGGGCTTCGAACTCGTTACTACTCCTGCAGGGAGCTCATGGGCTATTTACTACACATACCGAGAGATTTACTTTGCCTTTCTTTCGGCCAGTTTTAACTCTATCGCTTCTATGAAGGGCGCGTGTGGCGCAGTGGTCGGAGGCGCCCTGCAACACACAGATAGATCGATCCCTGCTCCCATGGCCCACCAAACCCTTCATCCCTCCAAGGTCGGCAAATTGGTACCAGACTTGTCTGGGAAGATAGCAGCATTGGCTCGGTACATCGGTAGGCCTCAGCGAGTCATTATAAAGGTCAGATATGCATTCAATCGCCTCCAAACGATGCTTAATGAAGTCGAACGCATGGCGCATCCCTTAGGGAATGATCAATACAGAGAGCTTTTAGCTTTATCGCCTCTATCAGCAATCATCCGTCCACTAGAATAAAAATAAAAAAATGAAAGTGAATGGAATAAGAATAAAAAGTTAGGACATTGTTATTTCGACTATATCCTCAGCTCAACTAGCTCCAATGCCGATGTGGGCTCCCCAGATCAATTCCGTTGAAGAGTGATAGTTGATAGCATCAACAGAGTGAAAAAATGGCTGAGAGAAAGGAAAAGCGAGGGCTTCGGGTGGTGTGGTGGATAGCTCGTGAAACCCCGTTGAGGGTAATCGCGGGTTGTAAGTCTAGCTGTGGTCCGAGTTTTCCTTATACCTCGGAATCCTTGTGATCCACATTGTGATTTTTCCCACCAAGTAATCTATCCCTTTCCTCTCCGCTAATATTCACTGTACATGTTCAGGCTGCTCAATTGCATGTTATGTTGGAGTTATCTATAACCGTTTTAAATAAAATGCTTACTGGTAAGGGTACGTCGTCGCTCTTTTAATAGGTAGCATTAAATGACTAGCGTTATTTCTCAGAAGTTCTCCATATTTCGTTAAATTCAGGTTAACAGTCACGATTTCTACATGGACTTCTACTTCGAAAGAAAAACCCTTTTCAAAGGACGATTTTCTATGCGTAAATGGAGCAAGCGAATCCGCGCAGTTTTAAATTGTCCTAACATAACGATAAAAAGAGCCACAAGAACTTTTACGGTTCCAGTTTTGAAAGTGTGTTAAGAACTGACAAGATGGTAGAACTGCTATGAATAATTTTAACAGCGTCTGAATTTCTTTTTAAGAACTAAATAGTTGTTTATGAGGGTGAGTGCATCGCAGCGGTCAGAGGTCTCCACATTAAACCTCCGGAGTTTGCAAGTTGGTATCAGATTTGTCTGGGATGATAAAAGCACTATAAAATGCATCGATATGCCACTGTAATTCATTGCATAGGCCAGATGTAGATTAATTGACTCCTAACTATGCTTGATAAGGTCGAATGCATGGCGTATTCCTCAGGGATTGATCAACATTGAATGCGTCATATTTTGTCCTTTGAGTCTACGTATAAGGCTACCGCATAGTTAATACCGGCAGAAGGAAATTGTTGGTGTCGGTATGCTGTGCTCATTCTGTGATAATTCTTTCTCACTGTTATTGAATATTTGGAATATTCTATATCACTCCTAGTTCGTTCCGGCATCGAGTGTATCAACTGGATGTTACCGATCACTTTTTTCTCGTAGTTATTCCATACCATTCGTGCCAATCTTAATTTTCTTAATAGTTCAAGAGACCGACTTTCTATGAACCTTGGCATAAATAGTTGGTATATTTATTTATACGGTCTTATAAACTGATCTTTTTGAGCTGATGCGAAGTTGGTATAGATCTTCATTGTCGTTGTTAGCTTTTGTTGTCGTTGACCTTGTCAACGACGAAGACCTATACCAACTTCGCATCAGCTCAAAAAGATCAGTTTATAAGGTCGTATAAATAAATCTTAACTTTGTTTAGCAGGTTCTAGAATTTTGCAACTACATGAATAGTCCCATATAGGGTATCGTGACAACGTTCCCGGTTCTATCCAGGCATATTTGTAGACTTGTTCGTAATGAAGACGGATGTTTCCAGCCATATGTTGTTGTTGTCGCAACATCAGCGTAGTCTTGAATAATTGCAGCTGGTTTAGACACATCTTTCACTTCGTCCATGTCGTTTCAAGTAATCGAACTTGAAAATAGTGTCATCGTGCCTCTGCATAAATTCTCAACATTCACGTCAACATTTGTAGCTCTGTGATCCCACTTACACACATTGTTATGTCTTATATAGTCAGAGTTTTGGAAAGCATCAGTTCCTGACCAAACACTAGGCTAGTTCCTGATTCTTCTGAAGGATACCGTGTACTGACGATTGTAGTCGGTGTTCTGAGCTTTGTGTTCGTGAACTCCTTCAGAGCCCCCCAATGCTTCTCTTGTGGATTATTGCTTTCTCTGCAAGTGTTTCATATATTTCCATCACTATGCTCACTTGTCTCGTGTGGCGCAGTGGTCGGAGGCGCCATGCGACACACGCGTGGAATCCATCCCCACGCCCATGGGCTACCAAGCCTTTCATCCCTCCGGGGTCGGCAATTGGTACCCAGGCTTGTCTGGGAGGATAGCAGCACTGACTCGATACATCGGTAGGCCACCGCGAGTCATTGCAAAGGCCAGATATGAATTCAGTCACCTCCAACGATACTTAATGAAGTCGAATGCATGGTGCATCCCTCACGGACTGACCAGTGCAGAGAGCTTTTATCCTTTATCCTTTAATTATGCTCAGTTGTCGTCTTAGGTATATGTTGATGTCTTCCTAATCAAAGAATCATTCCTTTTTCCTTCGTTTTTCATCATACTGTGCACTTTTCATAAATTGCTGAACGTTCTTCCTGTTAGTTCAAAAAATCTCTTCTTTTTTTTCCCGTTGTTGTTGCACTATTTGAGTTCAAGCGTTCAACACCAACAGCTAAATGGGTCGTCTCCAGCGATGGAATATTAATTCAACAGAATCAATCACATGTTCGACGTATAGTGTCATCGTCAACTGCAAGAGCTGCGAATATAGAAGTCAACAATTCCCAGGACCGACTTTCTGTTAAACTCGGCATTGATCAAATAATTCTCGATATTCTTGTTTAGCAAACACGAGGTGTTACTTTATTTTTTTATTGACGTTAATGCTGAAATTCCGGAGCATTTCTCCTTCTTCAGAGCATGGAAAGATCAAGCTGACGACTTCAGTCTACCCATCCAAACACCTCCATAGCAAAAAAGAATAGTAATCATTAAGAACCAGTAATCTCACGCAGTTGAGTGCTATTTTAATATGAAAGGTACGTTGTACTTCCATATGAACTCTGTGCGGTTGGTCTCCGCGTGAAATACTCAGTGTAAGACTCATTAAAAGCGGTGACTCTGCGAAGAAGCTATTCTGTGTTCAATGCGATTGAAATCTTGGTTCAGTGTTTTCTTTGCTTGGCAACGGAGGTGTTTGGCTGAGTAGATTGCGGTCAACATGACCTTCCCAGGCTCCAAAAAAGGCGAAATCCGCCAATACGTTTGCTTTACCGTAGTAGAGAATTAAGTAATACGTCGTGTTTGCTTAACAAGAACACATAGAAATCAGTCTCTACCTTGGAGAATTTCCTTTATCTCTTTTTGGTTAGTTTAGTTTAGGTCTTAAGTCTTCATTTATGTACGAGTTGTATACTGTTCGCAAAAAATTCCCACCTTCCAAGTTGTTGATGAAGTTGCTCAACCTATTCGGTAATCTGCTCATGGCCATGTGGGGATATTATGGCTACTACACCCAATATCTCGCGGGAAATATTGTTTGTTCCTTCATACAGTTATAAATTTCGTTTTTGTTGTTCCGTTCTTTTGGAAGTGCTCCGACGTCTACGCTGTAGAAAGCCATGTCTGTCAAATCATCTGAGTTTATCGCACGTCTTTTCTGAGCACTTATCATTACTCCTAACGCATTAGCTAGCATAGCTCTTTGTCACTGGCGAATCCCCATGGATAGCGTATTTTATGGTCTCCTGCGGTGCTGGGCTTCCCACCCTAGAAGCGCACATCAAGTGCTTTGGCCAGCGAAGATCTCTCAGCACTCATTTTTTTGGGTTTATGCAGCTAAAAGATCTTAGCAATTTTTTTCATCAAAGGTCCATCTAGAATTTAGCTTTTCTTTGTCTACGACTAGTACAGTACTTCTGTGGGAAAGCTATCGACTGAATATAGAAAGCATAGCAAAAGATCTTGTCCACCAAAATAAGCGACTGGAATGGAAATACGTTGAAACTAATGCACAATTTCTCTCTAATTATATACTGGAATCGAAGCGAGCACGACATGAAGGTTCTGTTCAAATTTTGAGTTGAGGTTATTGTGGATCAAATCAAGGAGCGAAAGTGTGGAAATTGTTTTCTGTCTCACTCCTTGGCACGGTGGATTTACCAGTCAACTGAAAACTGAGCAGGCTAAAGCTTGTTATCCAGTTCCGATGATCATTTATTCAAATTCATGCTTTGGCCAATTCAATAGTCGCATGTCATAGGACTTTTGTGGCATAAACAAGTGGCGGACTAATCCACTGCTCCATCATTGCACTAATCCGCCTTTAGACCTTCTTAATTGAAAAACTTGCACTCACAATGTGATGGATGTTAGTCCTAGAACTTCAAGGATGGGATCGTTCGAGATAAAAGCGTTCGAAATTTTCAGCGCTTTTAACTAGTCAACAGCGGTTTAAGTAAAGGAAATGTAGTAGTCCTTTTTTGTATTCCACAATTCTCGTAACCCTTTACAAGGACTGTGCCACGTAAACCCATAAGGTAGGACTTTTCGTTATTGATCTTCTTGTTTTTTGGGCATTGTTACCCGTTTGTGAGTTAATGGAGTCCAAATAAAGGATTTCGACCGATAATCTTCCAGTTTTGAGAGCTATCTAGTCTTCATGAATCAAATTTCGAACTTCAAAGGATAATGTTAATTTCTTGTTTGCTGCCTACTACAATTTTCATGGCAGGGTAGTATGCGAATTACAGCCACAGTGATGCCGAGGTATTTGCAAAACTCTGGATTTGGGTCCCCCAGATCAATCCCATTGACGGGTGATGGCACTGATCGATTGAACTAGCTGAGACACAGGCGAGACGAAGGACTCGCATGGTGTGGTGGTGAACGCGTTACTCTCCGGAAAGAACAATAGCGCGTTCGTTCCCCACCGCAGATACCTGCGGTCCGGAGTTTTGCAAACATCTCATCATCAATGTGATTATAATTCAAAGGGATAGCTAAAAGAGGAAAAATGATTTTCTTGCAGGAAGGATTTAAGGGTGTATTAAATGTAGTCGTGGAACAGAAAACGTACAATAGAACTTCTTGGTGTTAATGAGAGAAATGGTAACAGAATGTTGTCAAAATCCTCTCTTCGTTCTCCACGGCGTACTGGAGTGTTAAATATGAGAAGGATCGTTGTGCACTTCGTCGTATTCCGTCTTCTCTAAACTCTGTTGAATAACCTTAAAGTTTTCTAATTCAATCGGTTCTTCTGTTGTGAGCAGGGATCTGTTGACTTACATTACAACTCGGAATCTGGGGTCATTTCATGGGAGTACGTCGTATGTACTTTGTAATTTCAACTTTAAGTGTTTTATTACCTAGGAATTACTTAGGTGATTTCTTCTTAAGCAAACTCCTAATGGTTTCATAGGATATGTAAATCCTAATGGTTTTCTTAGGATATGCAAGCCTCATTGTCTAAAAACTCCAGCGTATTCGTCACTTCTTTGAAGTCTTTTCATAAAAAAGTGCTTGCATTTAGTGAAAGGATTTCATGTTGTTGTCATAGATGACTTGCTTTTCTTCTTAGATCACTCTCTAAGTAGTTATAACTGATCGTTCATTTTGTGTTTCAATAAAAAAAAAGCGACTTTTTAATTATGGAATCGACCTCCGCGCCTATGGCCCACCAAGCCTTCGATCCCTCCTGGGTCGGCAAATTGGTACCAGACTTGTCTGGGAGGATAGCAGCAGTGGCTCGATACATCGGTAGGCCACCGCGACCAAACGATGTTTAATGAAGCCGAATGCATGGCGCATCCCTCAAGGATTGATCAACGCCAAGAGCTTTATCCTTTATTTGTTTGTGTTGAAGGGTCCTATCTATTTTAGGTACGTAGTTCACCTTCAATATTGACATTTTCTCACACACTCTGAAGAAACAGCTACTGTAGTCTGTCATAAATTGTTTTCGGAATGAAGAAATGATTCTCTGTCAAGTGTTGATAAGTTCATTCCGCAGAGATGTTGTAATCGATTAAGCTCTTAATGCAAATTAGGTTGTGAAGAGTAACTTCCTGTCGCAAAGACGTTAATAGGAGAGTGCATCGTTAAAATAAATGCATTAAGGAGTTGGAAATGTGAAAACCGGTTATTCAATTCCATTCAGCACTTTCACTGTTCACTAATATTGTTTCCTTGAAAACTACAGGTGATTGAACATGCCAGATTCTTCTGGACAAGTTTCAACTCGGGGATCTGATGATATAAGGTAGCGCACTATTTAAATATCTGTAGGGAAAATGTCTTTATGCCTCAATTTCCCCTGGATTCTACAACTTTTGCATGGTGATTATCCACTTTTATCTTCTCTAGGCTTTGTGATTATCGAGTGGCGTGAGCCAGCATCAATAAACTCTGCTTTCATCCCCATCACACGCTCGAGCTACTTAGTAAGTTCCACCCACTCAAGAGACACGAAACGCACGACCAGCACATACTCTTCATATGAGGCTGTTTACCGCTAGCGTTACTTTGAAGGTAGCGAAAGACAACGAGCCGTGGGAGTTGACGTGTGGCTTATTCAATGTAAGCCATGATGAATTGCACTCAACTGCAGGCGTTAGGCGAAATCGACGTGCAGGATACAGTGTAAGTATATGACACACGACTCCGAGTAAATGAAGATTGTTATGTGTGTAAGTGGTATTTAAGTTGTTAAGATATAATAGGGCGCATGTGGTGCAGTGATCGGAGGCGCCCTGCAACACACAGGTGGATTCGATCTCCGCGCTCATGGCCCACCAAGCCTTCCATCGCTTTGGGGGTGGCAAATTGGTACCAGAATTGTCTGGGAGGATAGCAACATTGGCTCGATACATCGGTAGGCCACCGCGAGTCATTGTAAAGGCCAGATATGCATTTAATCATCTCCAAACGATGCTTATTGAAGTCAAACGTATGGCGCTTCCCTCAGGGAATGATCAAGACAGAGAGTTTTATCCTTTATTCTTTTAAGATATAATAGCCTCATCGACGCAGTCAAGTCCTCGTGCTTGCGCATGATTATGGTTATATGTTAAGGATTATGTAAGTCAATCCCACCTAATAGACGCAAGTATTCCATCTCCTGAATACGCCTAACTCTGTGTGAAAGTCGCCGGTTTTTTTAAACACCCAATCTGTTTCTCCGTCGTGGGTTCATGATTTACTGGCTGGAGATTCCTTAAAGAATAAAAATCAAAAGATAAACCTCTCGCGATTGATTGCTCATTAAGGGTTGGTTCGGCTTCATCAAGCACCGTCAGAGATGTTTGAATTCATATTCTGCCTATACGATGGCCTACAGATTATCCAGCCAGTGCCGCTATCCTCCCATACAGTCTGCTACCAACTTACCAACGCCGATGGGAAGGCTTGGTGAGCTTAGCGCGCGGGATTGATAGCATTTGCATTTGCGAACACCGCTAACCGCTGCGCTACATGCGAAACTGCTGTAATCTCGAGAAACACGGAGGTTCCGAAGTTCTTTTTTTCCTGTTGTGAGTTGTTGCATCAGTGTTGTCGCTTTTGATGACTATCTAACTCTTCTATAATTGCTTTATGCAACACATTTATGTTGATGCTTACATTCTCGGAAGATTTCTATTTAATTCACTTCACAGTACTACGAATTTTACAGGATGCACACAAAACTGAGTTAAGGTAGGTTTAACTTGGATCGAGGCGCCCATGGCCCACCCAGATTTGTCTGGGAGAATGGTCGCACTGGCTCGACACATAGGTAAGACACCGCGAGTCATTGTAAAGACCAGATATGCATTCAATCACCTCCAAATGATGCTTAATGAAGTCGAATGCATGGCGCATCCCTCAGGGGATTGATCAATGCCGAGAGCTTTATCCTTTATTTTCATCTTTATACAATGTTGACAAAATTGGCTTTTCTTTACCATTGATTGCATTGTACATGAAGGCTCTAAACGTTGTCCTTTACATGGAAACGTAAATGAATAGATATGAATTAGTACTTATCGTGAAGCCAGTATCGCTTAATTGTGCAGTAAAAACGACACGCAAAGTGTGTTCCACTTTGAAGTACTTCGCTTTTAAGCTCATTTTACTAGGTTCCACTTTGGACTACTTCGCTTTTAGCTCGTTTTACTAGTTTTTTCTAGAATTATCTGCATCCGGTTCTTTGAGGTACTGAATCTTAATGGGCTCACTGGAGCTCTTAGAAGCTATTATAATAACTCAAAAGGGTTTCAGCTCAACAAGGACAGTTTGTAGGAGGTATCATAGTAGTTTGTTAGTATGAAAGTAATGATTTGTGGTTAGAGGTGCTTTACAATAAACAGAGTATTGTTGGCTCGATTCCTTACCTCAGAACAACTGAGGCTTCCATTCTTCCGCAGTCGGTGAATTTTTTGTTATTTGGGAGAATGTCAACACTGACTTGACACACCTGTACTCAGCTGCGAAGTCTAGATGTAGGCCATATATGCATTCAACCACCACCACGATATTACGAGTGGAGTCGAATGCATGGTGCTTTCATAATCGAATGATCATCGTTGAACGCTTTATCATTTGCAACTTCAATATTATGCAATACGGATGGGGCTTTGGCCTTTAGCTTTCGGCTTTTCATTTGGCAATGAATGCCAGCCGACCACAACCTCTAGCTAGGCAGAGCGTCTGCCGCATGAGTGAGATTAATTAGTTCTCCTATGTGAATATGAAACCAGGCGTGCAAATTCACACTCCTTCCTTTACTTGATAGTTTTCACTATTTGACTTACTTTAATCGTAATAAATATTTTTTTACTAACGTCAGCTAGCTGAGGTTTTTTTATGAGACTTTCAGTCATAACCGTTTCAACTCGTTCAGTTTAGAGCTTCCTCTTGCTTGAATCTACAGTATTCAGCTCTGATTCATCGTCGGATATCTAATGGCAGAGTATTGAACTTTTCAAGACATCGCCATTTTTTCGATAAATTTGTTACCACCTATTGTATGGTTATCTGCATTATTGGATTCGTTTGACAAGTCTATAAACAAGTGAGGATCGGTTAAGAATTCATTACTTGGATAGGTATTGATCGGCCACAACTGTTGTTTTTTTTCATCAGTGGTTTCTTCAATCATTCCCTCTCAGCCAGAGTTCTATTTAGGGAAATGAAATGGGTTTATGAGAAGAAAACCAAACACGACTGGTTCTGAAGTGAATTGCTGAAATAGTCGTTCATGTTTCGCTGATTGCGTACTTTAGAGTACAAATCTTGACTTTGAATAGAGACGAATTACGCGATTCTGCTGGCGTTCTCCTCTTGTCGACTGGCAGTCAACAATGACCCTTCAATGACTCCAGCAACACATAACCTTGACTGAATTCGGAATACCTATTGAGAGCGGAAGGTTGTCCTCCCGTAGGCAGTCTTCTCGGCCAACCGCTGAGTTTCTCATTACCTTACCTTAAAAGACAATTTTCTTCCCTTTTTCTCCTAAGTGTAATCCATTAACGTTAGGTTCTCGTTCTTTGGTCACAGATTAAATCATGACATTCATATCCATGAGTAGAGTTTGAAATTGAAGGGAGGGTTTCAGTTCTTACAAGTTTCTAATGGAATGGAAGGGGGCTTTAAAAAAATACACTTTTGAGTAATAAGCTGGGATTATGGAATTTTACGTCTTTTCCCAGAACATACCAATCCTTTGACGCTGAGCTGTGCTGAATAGAACTTACTATGGAGAAGAGTATAGTGCAGAAAAAATCGCTAACATAGAAAAGTTATGACGTCATTTCTCGTCACGTAGCTCCTGAGGCAGCTGCTAGAAGTACCTCACCAGGGGAAAACGAGCGTTGAAGGTGAAACTCCACGTAAAAAATTGGTATCCATGGCGTGAAACTAAGTTTTTGACGATGTTAAACTGCATCGTTACACAAATATTCGGTTTTCCCACGCTCTGACTGTGTTCCTGGTGGAGCTCTACAGCATTCGGCACAAATTACACCTTTGTAGTTTGGAAACGCCATAAACTCATTTATCTTTTCTTGCCACTCTTCGCCATATGCAGTGTTTTGAAAGTGTCAGATGTTCTTCTCGTAGATGATGAGTGCTGTCAACTTTTCACGGTTATCTTCGTCCCAGTGCAAGTCACTCATCGGGTTCTGAGTTACCGTCTCCCTCCTTCTCGTGCTCCCCCCGTCCTTGTCCCCTCCCCATCGCCGTCGTCTGATCAATAGACCTTACGGCACACACCTCTTTCCGATTTACTCATACTAACATCGCCACCACGTGCCACATTAACCCAGGTGCATCATGTGAAGTTGACGAGCCATGAATTCTCTTCAATCACCAGTCGTTTTCTTCTTGTAGAAGAGCTCATCGTTTGTTAATGGATGAAATAAGCATTATTGTCTCTTACCAGATATAAGCACATACAGAGAACTCGAAAAAAGCATGTGCTTTTAGCAGAGTTTTGATGAATTTGATCGAAAGGAAGAGCTTCGTAAGAACTTTGATCAAGCATTCATCAAATTTTTTTCCTTGTCTTCATATCGAGCTACCGTTCATCTTTCTCATATCTTTTCATCTCTTCATCATCTTCGTCTTTTCATCACAAATCTCTTCATTACGGTTCTTCTTTTAGTTCCATCTCACACTGTTCAGTTGGTTTCTAGTAATTGAGTACCACCATTGAAACGTGTACTCAATAGCATAGTCTTTTCCTCTTCGTTCTTGCTTTAAACATGAAACTGATTACGATGAAGACTTGTGTGGCTTTGGAAAGGGATTTTTTCCTTCTCAGATGAGACCCAGAATACTCAAAGCGTGTGAATCTGGGAGAGAAGGGAGTTAGTGGAAAGTACGACCGTAGATTTTTAATGACCGTGGTGTACGGTAGCGTATCTCTATGGGATATCTTCCTTTTGCACATTCTCACCGGTCATACGATATATGATAGGTACAGCTTATATCAGTTTTTTTCTTAAAAATACTTGACACCAACGTCGTGTTAGCTTAAAAGTCCAAGAAAATTTTGGCTACTTTCAATGTCAGGTTTATGTCCCTCATCCTTTTTATGACATGAACTGTCTTTTCCGAAAGAAAAGACTTTGCTTTATTCCTCATATGCGTCACTTATATGAACAGATTTAAACGAAATTCTTTAAAAAATCCATGATTTACATGTAATAAAGCAAATGCAAAAGCGTACTGGATAGCGTCTAGATTAAAGAACTAAGCGAAATCATTCTCCAGTTCCAGCTAGAACAGGGGTTGTTCCATAATTTCTGGCCCAACCTCGAATGTCGACATTCGATACTGCTATGGGTCGATCGTTTATTTCATTAGTGCTGCCATGCAAATCACTACCACTATGGTCTCGGAACGGCAGTTAATGAGCACACTGACCCGAGCCGCACCCCTCTGCCCCCTATTATCGTGTCCATCGACTCACTAAGCTAGGGTTTTCGGGACTTCACTACATCATTTCCGATTATCGGTCGGATTTATTCAGTTATTAGCTCGTTAATGCATTTATGTCATATTTTTGAAGTCGATCAATTAAGCGGATGTGAGTGAATGCTTCTCACGTTTTGTCTCAGAGGACTGACTGCATTCTGAAATTTCTAGGTGTTTTTTCTTCGCTATTCATTATTTCAGCCTTTCCCTCATGAATATTCGCTTTCCTTTCCTCTCTGCTCATAAGTATTAACGGTTTAAATGGAGCGACAGATTCCAAGCATTTTTCCTCTTGTACTCCATAACTTTCTTAGCGACTCGAGTTAATCCTAGTGAAAATTGCTTCTATTCATGCTAGAGATCAGTTAATCTTCGTGTTCCAACGTAGAAAAGCAAGGATAACAATACAGGGGTATTTTTTGGGAAATGCATGTGGTGTAAAGAAGAACTGTGAGATAGGCGTTAAGCCTGCAACAACTTCTTACTGTTATCGCATCGTTCCAGAAATTTCCTCCAGACATACTGCGTTCTTCCCGGTATCTCATGAATGTTTTCGTCGAATGATAAATAGAACACTGGAATGATAGATAGAACACTGACACTGGGCATAGCATGAGCTGCTGTTACCAATTAACAGATGTCATATATAAAAACTTACCTTTCAGATAGCTACACCCAATCCAATCGTGTTGGTGCCAATTCCTAGGAAGTGAAATTTTCTGATATTTCCGGTGCATTAAAATGAATTTTGCTGGCTAAGTTGACATAAGATAACCCGTGACATTTTGTTCTTGAAGTTCCAACAGTTCCTATCACTTGTAACGAATACGAGTCACTGCTCTTTTGCGATTGCTACATGGTCCAGTGGGATTTGCTGTTCTTCGAACTTTATTCTGGCTTTGTGACGCATTTCCTCCCATAACAAGGATTGTATCTGGAGTAGTTAAATATTGTCGTACTGCTTCGATTTTGCTGTTTCTTAGCGCAAAGTCCAGCTTCACGAGGCTCGTTCAGGCAAAAGTTGAGCAACTCGAGCAAATCAAATTCCCTGGTTTCGTCTGAAACTGCAAATTTGCTTTGTGAGCGCAGTTGAAATCTGGTGAAATTTGCTTGTAAAAGTCATTGTTCTTTGAGAGCTGCTCAGGTTCACTGATGAATTCGCTGCTATAATATGGTAAAAAATGTCTCGAACACTTTTTTAAACACTAGCTAGTCTAAATCATGCTTAGATGGTTTGAAAGTAACGGTGGATTTGAGCAGCACAATTTCCACCTGACAGGTAATTTGTTGGTTTGACAAAAATTTTCATTCCCTAGAAAATCGAGAGCTGTGCTAGGCCTTTTTCCACGTCGTCATCGCTTGCGAACTAAGGGCTGATTTTTTGGGGACGAGGACACGCCTGATTACGAGGCACTCAGCCCTATCGGGATTCATCGAATTTTCCACAGTGTTTTGAGTTTCCCGTGCACTTCAGAATTTTTCTCTATTATGCCTTTGTGTCTCATGAATGCCTGTGGATTATTCTGCTTGACTTTAAATTTTTCATTCAGAAGTTCTGCTGCCCAAAAACAGAGTGGTCCACTCAGAGTTCTCCAATGTACAGTCGTTCTAGTGCATTACAAAAGATCAGATACATCGTAAGAAACTGTTCAACATGCGGTTAAAATAAACGTTTTGAGTTCTTCTTTCTTGCTTGACTTAGCGGATCACTTATCAACGTGACACATCCAAGGCTTTGAAGAAGGTTAAATGCATCGAAACAACTGTTGAACAAATCTTATATTAAGAGCCTTGTATCTGCTTATCAAACGAACATTAACTTATTGATCAATATCGAGGTTACTAGACAACTGATCCTGTGAATTATGGCATCCAGTTATGTTGCGGATATGCAGAAGTCGTTTTACACTACCTTTAAAATTGTAGATAAACTTGATAACGAAATCATCCAAATCTCATTGTGAATAGAAAGTTGAGTAGCAGTTAGTGAAATCTTGGTCAGCTTGTCGATCAGAGTTCGTATTCGATTGTGGTATTCTGCAGCTGCTGTTTAGACCACACACCATGCCGCTGGTTAGAACTGGAAGGACTGCTAAGAGGTTGGATCAAGTCAAAATCGTGGTAAAAAGCGGTTTTCTACATGTTTTTTGCAGAACTCTCTTGATGACGAAGTGTTCATCATCTACTTATTCGTTCCTTTTTTTATTTCACGTTCTTACGATCTCTTTTCTATGTTCCTCTTATTACCCCCTGAATAGGAATGCCTAGAAATGTTTGTCCCTGAGTAATTCGAGTCCGCTAATCCCTTAGCATTTTCAAGTTCGGTACGATTGTTTTAATAATGTCGTCATCTTTTATTTAGTGCATACTAATTTTTTAATGGCAGGATGTTATGTGAAATATAACCACAATGTTGCTGAGATAATTGCAAAACTCTAGACCGCTGGTGTCTGGGGGAGGAGACCGAAGACGCTATTACCCTTTCCGGGGGCTAACGCGTTCACCACCACACCATGCGAGTCCCTCGTTTCGCTTCTCTCTCAGCTGTCTTATTGACCTATTGGCGCTATCGGCGATCACCCGTTTGCAAATATCTCAGTAACAATGTTGTTATATTGTCTTAATATGTCATCATATTTTGGTAACATAGTGGACAAGAGATTAATACGTGATGAATCGCGAGGAATCAGATAGAAATACCTAAGAAGACTGAGAAGTAGATTCGAATTTCGAACTACATTCTTATGCTAACTGAAAGCTGATTTAAAGCGGAATCCCTCCTTCAGCTGGGATTTCTGCAGGTTTTCCTTCTTAGTCCCTTTCATCTCAACTATGTATTTGGCCCAGGTGTTTTGTTTTCTAGTTCATCGAAAACATTGAGAAAGAGGTAGATCGGTACTACTTTACCTGTTTGCTCGTAGTATTTTCACGGAAGAGTTTGGAAAATCTTCTCAAATGGTGTACCTGTTTGCCAATTGTCACATCAAGCAAAGGAAAAACCTGAGAGATAAACATTGGATGAGTTATCGGCTCACTTGAGTATAAAATGATTCTGTTTCCTATGTCTATTCAGTTAGCTAAGATTTACGTCCTCAGATTTCATACAGAATTAATACTTTTATATTTTTTATACTCGGCCACTAAAAATTTGTTCTCTTTAAGTTAGAATTTTTTTCAAGATTACTCAAGTTGAACATGAACTCGAAGCTATCATTCCTTCACCTGCTTATTTACATATTCTCTTCTCTTCCTAACCATTTTTTGAGCAATTGAGCAGCTCTATATCTGATATTCTTGGCTTCAGTGTGGGCAAATAGACGTGGAATATGACCAGCATGGGACAGCCAGCCTGGTATAATGTTACCAAGAGATATTTCACCATAGGGAAATGAGATGAACAGTGAGGAAAGTACAGTTCATTTTAGGGAAAATGAAATATATTTCTTAAAGGGCATTACCCAACAGTAGTTTATAAATCCATCTGTTCATGGATTGCTTCCAGAAATGAGCACCATCGAGAATCCTGAAAACGTTGAGATTGAGCCAATGGATACAAGCTTAGTCAAAGACGAATTTTTCCGAGATCAAAGAACATCTGGAATGCTTCAAAGAAGAAGGTGATGACAGTACCACGAAGCGTAATCGCCCAGAGATTTTCCACCACGAGGAACTAAATGCTGAGAATGAAGTTATCCAGCAAGTTGAAAAGGAAAAAGACGATGATCGTAGCAGATGAAGTTGAAGATAGGGAATGTTTGGTACGTTTGTAAATCTTTTATTTAAGCGTATAATTATGGATTACTACCTAATTCCTGAATAGGCTCTCTTTGCGGCCATCGTGTGCGCCTCAGTAAATTTTTTCGCTTAGCGGCTTAGTTGGTGATTTTACGAGATTGTTTTCCTGGATTTCCCATAAAGCTGTTCCAGAATGTTCCTAGACTATTCCCCCTAGATGGTAGCCCAGCAATATGGAGGTTTTCCACCTAGTGATTTAGCTTTCTTCAATTTCTAGAGAAGTGCTTAGGTGTTTAGCAGGAGAGGGAGGTTGTTTCTATCCATAATAGTCGTTCTTGAAGACTATTTTATTCTTAGGGATGCGTGGCAAAGGCCTTAGCGTTAGGTATGATGTGGTTGAGTAGCATTCAAATTGTCAGCTTCAGAGATCTTGACATTTTTGGCATACAACTCCAGATCTCACTGGCCATGGTTAAATATTCTTACTAGTAACATTTTCCAAAGAAGGGCTGCTAAATCCAGATTTATGTCTGTTTAGCAATTTGGAACCCAAAGGTGGAATAATATCGAGATTGGAACGGAAAGAAAAAGGAACAGAAAAAAAAACGGCGAAGATGCAAATTTGCGTCGCATTCCATTAATTTGTCGTATCTGTCATCTTATGGAACTGCTACTCTCCTTTTTTCCATTTCAAGGACCAGTGGTGTAATTAGTTGTGAACATATTTGGCTCGGTAAGCTATCTGCTACAGAATTGAGGGAGATAGTCATTAGGTTCCTATAAATCTTGCTAATCTTCTTCCTGCCCACCATTTTCCGTTTAACATCCTTTAGTAATGCTCTTGATAAAATCGGCATCTGTAGAGAGATTTTCACGAGACTTGCTAGAGACGCTGCTTGCTTGAATTCATCGAACTTTAACATCCAAATTGATGGTCCCATAAACTTATCCAAGTTCGTGCCATGAGGGCTAACGGTGGGTTGGCAGTGATCATGTCGCCAAGAGTTTACCGCATAGCGCAAATATACAGTCATGACAGATTCCTACGAGGATAACCCGATGGTTGTAGGGCTTCTCGTTCGCAGGGTTTACCGCCATATTTGTAAAGAAGACAGCTCATTGTCTAAGGTACCTGTATTGTCAATTACCAACCACATTGTCAATAAAAGTATGGTTTTGTGTCTTTAGAATTTGATGATGTTGTCGTTGTGCGACTCTACTGTAGAGTTTAGAAGTTCAACCTTAAGACATTTGAATAAGTAAAGACTGCCTATTTTCGTAATGCTTTGTGAGACAGCAACTATCAGCGTTTAACATTGTGCAATTTGTCATAGCCTAATAAGCTAAAAGATTTAAAGGAGGTAACAAATTAGACCTGGAATAAAAACGAATTTAAGCGATCCGTATTTGTGATATGGTGAAGTATCTCAGTACAAGTACTACTATTCTCTTTGACATCAGTGAAAAACTCGAGAGAACACATGAAGTGTTCTGGGGTGGGAAAAACTACCCAAGAGTAAAGCGCATGTTCTGAGCGCTCGCTGATTGATTAACGTCGCTAACAGCAGAATCGCGGAGCAGATGGGTTATTCGGAAATACGATTGTTTTCTATTCCAGACACTTGCCAACAAATGCAGCTCAATCAACGGCAACTCCACCTATCATCCACCAATCGTCCATGGTTCGTATGCTGCTGTCTCTTTAAGCATCTGCATTGATGCTCACGTGCACTGACGAGCGAATCTATATACAACTGCGGACTTGATTCGGATGAGTCGTATGGTGTTCAGTCGTTTCATGTGGGACGAGTTTAACTAGTATCAAGTCCGCAGTTGAATGCATTTTCTTCGTTCATGTTCGAATATACTCGAAGCTGGCACAAATTCAGAACTGGGCAGTAGTCGCAGTTCTAGATTAACCTTTGTGATAACTGGTGATTTTAAGTGTCCTATGACCTCAAATTTGTGGAAAACGACAATTTTCGGTGACCGGGGTTGACGCAATGGTAAATTTACGCCTTCTGAGCCTATGGGACATTTCATTCTTTCCTTGTGAATAATGGAATAGCTATAGTGGATTTTTCTTGTCGCTTTAGCAGAACAGCATTCCAGAATTATTACACAGTGATACAGAAAGAAGTATCAGCATAGAGAAGGTATTTCCCCATCCTCCAAAATTCTCTTTAGAACGGATGGGCCAACAAAATCTGGCTGTTTTAGTACGAAACTAATTTTTTAGAAAAGAGCCGTTATCATGGTAGGAAAATGTAGTATCGCGTAGAGAAGCTGCACAGTCCTACGAAGCAGCTCCAGAATAAGCTTGGCGAGATCGAATTCATATTTTGCTGATATTTTTATGTGACTTGAACTACTCTTGTCCCTAAGTGAGGCAGTAACATCCTCAAAAAATTGAAGTCCTTTGCTAACATCACCAACTTGCGTGCGTAGTTCATCACGTCAACAACGTTCCTTCTTAAATAGCCTCCTCTGTTCGCAGCTTTCTAAGCTTGTTTGAACAATCCGCTATGAACAAAACATCCCGACTTTCGAGGAGTATCGACTTTCATTTCTACTCCTATTTCTGATATCCTCTGTATCAGTTCCATAAGATATTATACAATTTGGATAACAAACCGTATTGTGACATATTGATGTTTTCCCGCCAATTTGGCTGGTAAATGATAGCTATGTTTTCAAATGTTGCCCCCCAACATCGCTGAGCATCACTTTGAAATCAGAACGTTGATAAGGTCTTGATAAGAACTCATTCAATGTGTCCAATAGATAACTGTTGAAGGTAACTTCTACATTCTTGAAAGTAGATAACTTTATAATGTGTGGAATAATTCGCTTTAATAATTTAATAGCACTGACCAGACGTTTCTTCGGAGTACTGACCACTAACTCTTGACTCTGGCGAAAAGAAATAAGGATCGATTTCATGATAGAGTTAAACAAAAGTACTACCAGGTGTTGCTGACATGCAACCAGTCCTTGGTCCCTGCCCCGGATATGCCCGCTAGTAGTATCCTTACAATCCCTGTTTAGTTTAAAATATTAAATCATCTTTAAAACATCGAAAATATAGAGTTGATTAACACAAGAGGGAAATTAAGGTTGAATTACATAGGATACAGTGGAGGCGGTAAAGTAATGCGGGTATAAACAATCATATTGCACTGGACCTTCAACAAGTTCTCTCTTCTTCCTGAAGAAGACGAAGTCTCTATGGTCGAAAGCGTTTGATGGTGTCGAAGCCGCTCTTCACACAATGCCCTAGCCGTCATTTGAAATCGGCATTGCGCGCGTTATTTAACGACTGTCGGAGGGAGGGATGCCGGACTATGCAAATCATGCTTATCGATCGCCGTGCTTGTCCTTATAGTATCATTTCAACATGTATCCTAAGACTCATACCATTGTTTTTTGTACGAGAATCAGTTGATCGCCGAGAATTTGATTGAGTGAGATAGTATATGATATTTGATATTCGCTAACGATCATTACTCGTCTGCAGTTGTCTCATTTCCTCAGCGCTATTACCGGTAACGGCCGTCTTTGTTCCATATTGTCTTACCTTTGCACATTTTTTTGTATCGTTAGCT
Organism: Angiostrongylus vasorum; assembly: GCA_018806985.1. Lineage (NCBI taxonomy): Eukaryota > Metazoa > Nematoda > Chromadorea > Rhabditida > Metastrongylidae > Angiostrongylus > Angiostrongylus vasorum. The sequence goes on from JADANN010000187.1 coordinate 841,540, forward strand.
ATTTGCCTTCGACTACAATCTCCTCGCTCCGTGTTCAGTCCATCAGGCATGTTACTTGTTGCTTCTACTCACACAGCTTTTGTATCGTTCATTTTTTTTTGCTTTGAATTGAAGTGTGGACTTCTTTACTTCATAAGGTAAACGAAAATTTGGTTGTTAATGACTGTTGTAGGGCAACAACAATCACAAGAAGCTGTATTAATAAAGGAGGACAGACTAGCTGCAGGATCTCATAGAAGTAAGTCTCGTTGGGATACTTATCGTAATCTTTCGATAGTCTTCCTAATGTGGAAGTTGCGTGAATCTACATACCACCTGATAGAGCTCATATACAATATCATTAGTGAAATTTCACACTGGCGAAGATAAGCTAGTAAAGGCTTGTGCAAAATATGCGTATTGATTATTTGTCGGAATCCAGCGGTACACACATCATTCTACTTGCTTGCAAAATGAACTCTGGAATATCTTGGAATGTTCAATGTTAGCTCTGTTCACATCTTAGACTTTTCAGTTTGAAGAACGTTATATCTAATCGTGTCTGTTCTAACCTTTCATATCTGTCGAAAACATGGTTTTCTTCGATGGGCAGATAACAGTATTTTTTGTTGGTTTGGTAGCTTCCAAAAAGAAAGAAAAATGGAAAGAAACCATTTCTTCTCGAACATGTTCTTTGTTCTTTACTCTTTCGTGATACTATCGATATGTTATAGAACGTCGAAACAGGTCCTATTTGTCAGTAATACGATCCCACTGGGTTAAATCCATTTCAGTGTTTTTTTTACTAAATTCTACGACACCTCAGCACTCATAAGTGTTTTTGAGGTCATGTGTACTCATATGATTAGATTCCTACATATCTTTTGTACCTTATGAATTGTTTGATTAACTGGGACCCTCAAATACCTAGGCTAAAATGTGTCCCTTGGCTGGAATTGAGTCTTCTGATCTTCGTCTCATGATTTTTTGTTCAAAAGATTGTCTCATTAAATCCAAATAGGCGATCGATATTTTGGGAAAATCAGGCCTTAAAAAGCAATTATCCCACATCAGCGCGCTAGCGATCGTTACGAAGGTCAGCGCAATATTTGAGGGTTATGGTTCAGGCGCCTTCGATGTTTGAGCTGCGAGTAGCGATGAACTGGTTTGTTGTAAATCATCAGTTGTATCTGAAGAAGACACTCTTTAGCCAGTGTTTTCTTCATCAGCAGACTCGAGATTGCCTAATGACAAGATTTGTCCAACTGTAACCATCATGATGCGTAATGTCTCAAATTGTTGATCGTCTATTTCGATTTGATGAAAACGTCGATTCTGCTGTATAAGAAAGCACCACCTTAGTGGGAAATGCCGAGATTAATAGAAACTCGGTCAAGCGAACGCTCTTGAGCAGCAAACGTGCGTTACGTTAGGACATGTCGTTCATTTCACCATCGACTGACAGTCTAATTCTGTGAGCTGTCGCACTGCGTGGTCTCATAGTCGTCCGCAAACTCTGACCATCCGCGATCGTTTTGTGGGAATAAGCGACCGTGAATTTCTGCTGCTTACTGTATCGAGAATTTTTTGAGTTATGTAGTGGCTAGAGATGATGGTTTAGACCCTCAGAGAATATTAGGTGTCGCGGTTTCTTGCTGTACAGCACCGCCAACCTACGAGCTTTGCCGAAATTCGATCCACACGGTCACCAATTGATGCTGTTTGCCTTCTGTAACCCAGAAAGCACCATCTTCTTGGGGTCGTAAGGGCCGTTGTGGTCGACAGAGTTGTATTTTGAATATTTCTTATTCTACACAACCCTGACCTCACATGTTGTGAAGATTTCAGTACTTCTTGCATTATATCTCTTCTTTCCTATCTCTCATCCACGGAAGAATTCGGATTTGCGTGTCCGGCGGCTTTTTTGCAATTTTTGGTTTTCTTCACGAATGCCATTGGATGCTGGTCGAGAAGGTTCTCACTCGAAATCGGAGTTTTCCATGCTAAGGTATTCCAGAATTCTCATCACAAGCAGGTACCACCTTTTGTAGATTGCAGGGAGCTAGGAATCTAGACGAATTTAGTACCATTTTCTCGGCGCCGGATTGGTCAGTGGTTTGGTAAGCCTGATGCGAAGTCGAACCAGCGCTTTCGTTGTGCTAAGAGAGTATCACTACGACTGCGCCACCCATCCCATGTTTTTTCAACAAGTTAGATCGATAGGGAAAATATGGATAAGATCGGCATTGTGCTGCCAGCTAATGGTTCAAACTGTATAGATTGCTGGTACATCTTGTAACAGTTCCCAGGATCGACATTCTTTTAATTAACCTCGGCATAGGAATATGAATGCGTCGTTTTCTTGTTCAGCAATCGCGAGCTTGTTAAACAGCATACATTTACTTCCATAGAAAAACACAATACAATACAAAAGTAGCTGACGTTGCGGCAGTATCGCCTTCTTCAGAGCCTGGAAGGGTATACTGATATACAATTTATTAGAACATCGAATAGGAATGAAAATGAAGAAATGGCGCTATTAGCACCTCTTCCTTTTCCCAGAGCGTTCTTCAGACAGCAGGACCCCCCATGTCGAAATTGATACAAAGTTTCGCATGTTTTTCGGACGATGTTCTCGAAACCCTTGTCCACTATCACGATAGAAAGTATATCTCTAACCTCACAGCTGCGCAAAAATGTGGTATGCGAGAAATTAGAGAATTAATAAATTCAAAGACCATCAGACTACCAGTAAGTGATAAAGGCGGAGAGTTCGTAGTTATTCCTCGCCAGCTGGATGTTGAGATAACAGAGGAACATCTTAGTGATGTTATTCTTTATCGCCCATTGTCTGAAAAGGAATACAAAAGACAATACCAAAAAACTTAACAATGAATGGATCACAGTAGCAAGGGCGGCGGGCTTAAAACCATCCGTTATTTCGCGTTTTTAAAGTAGATCGACCAACGTGTCCCGTTTAACACTTAGTTATTGAAACACATAAGTTAACTTCAACGAAGCTGAGATATTTGCAAAACCCTGGACCGCAGGTGCCCATGAGTGGGGGAACGAACGCGCTATTGTCCTTTCGGGGAGTAACGCGTTGACCACCACACCATTCGGGTCCTGTCTCTCAACTAGTTCTATCGATCTTTTTGCCATCAGCAATCACCCGTCAACGGGATTGATCGCGGGAGCCCAAGTCGGCATTGAACCCAGTTAAGCTGAGGCTATAGTTATAATCACAAATTTAACCTTTTTATTTACTGCCTACTCGGGTGATTGCTGATGGCAAAGATCGATAGAACTAGCTGAGAGACAGGCGTAACGAAGGACCCGCATGGTGTGGTGGTGAACGCGTTACTCCCTGGAAAGGACAATAGCGCGTTCGTTCCCCACCATAGGCACCTGCGGTCCAGAGTTTTGCAAATATCTCAGCTACATTGAAGTTATATTTTCGCAATATACCCTGCCATTAAAAAGAGTAGGCAGTAAATAAAAAGGTTAAAATTATTACGCACAAATTAGAGGGCTGGCAATGGGACAGCGGTTGGCACCAACTCTAGCCTTTGCGTTCACTTCTAAAATAGAAGCCACGGTCATCGATCTCCGGCCGCTACTCTACTGCAGATATATAGATGATTGTTTTGTCATCTTCTCTACTCAGGAGGAGATGGACAAATGCTTTGAATTATTGAACGAGCAGTCTGAGTATATTAAATTCATCCGGGAGAAACCGAAAGAGATTTGGCTTCCATTTCTTAACGTTCAAATCAACTTATCAAGTAGCGGTTGTATGACAAAGTGGTACCGAAAACCAAGTAACAAAAACATCCTAGTTCATTTCCTCTCTTCCCACCCTTCACACACAAAGAGGGCGCTTGTGAGGAACATGTTTCGAACAGCCACCTCTGTGTGCACAACCAGGGAAATAAAGGAATAATCGCGCGACTTGACTCGGCAAATAGCCATCTCCAATGGCTAAGAAGTACTTACCGCACGAGATAAGTTTAGAAAGCGCGCCCAAGCGAAACACTTGGCCAGAAGAAAGTCCCGTTTATGTTGCCCTTTATTAGCGATGAAGTAAGCGTAGCGATTAAACGATGCTTAAGAAGGAGCAGGTCTAGAGGAATCGGTAGCGATAGTTGAAATACCACCGGCTACTCTACGTCGTCAGTTAGTTCGTAACCGCCTGTATGACCGTCTATGCGAAACAACAAATTGCGTAATTTTCCCTTACGACAGGGACGGTGATTGCATGAGCTGCAGGTACGATATACCTGATCTCTTGTAATAATTGCGGAGATGAATATATTGGTGAAACGGGCAGGCCTTTTGTGTATCCGTATAAAAGAACACCTAGATGGCAAACGAAAAGCTAAAGACAAAGTGCCCCATTAGGCACGCATAGAATACAAAAGCACAGCGGGGAACGATTTTGAAGTCAGTCAATATCCTTGCGCAGGAGACTAGAAACGCCAGCGCGAAAACTTCTTGAGGCTTTTTGGATAAATGCCAAAAAAGCTACAATGAATAGCAGGGATGAATGCCCAGAGGTCACACTTGACCTGGTCCCGTACCTTCGAATCAGTTTCTGATGTGGGGTGGTGCAGTCATCAACCAGATGCGACTATAATCAGCTGTTGTAATCTTCCTCATGGAAGTCACATAAAAAGCGGTGAGGTTTTTCGAGAAGCTGTTGATCATGTGATTGCCATGGAGTTTTTCGTCTTTTTTGTAAGTGTTATTGAAGCGTTTGGCCTAGTAAATTGTATGTCAGTATACCCTTCCAGGCTCTGAAGAAGGCGATATTGCCGAAACGTCAGCTACTGTTGTATTGTATTGTGTTTTTTCTATGGAAGATTTTCTATGGAAAAATGTATGCTGTTTAACAACCTCGCGATTGCTGAACAAGAAAACGACGCATGTATAGATTGCTTCTACAGCAATATCAGTTTTGTCTTCGGATTAGTAATAAATTATTATGTTCTTGATCTAATCTTAATCTTATAAAGTTATCACGCAGCCTGTGTTCGTAAGTACTTCTGGAAGAAATAAACACACTAACGCCTTTAAAAACAGAATACTTTGTTTGCAATAATAAAGGTCAGTTCTTTAGGTGAATCTTCACTAAAGTGTAGAGCTGAGGAACAAGATCATATCAAAGAACAGGTATGGATTCGCCTAGATAACATATTGAATGCAAAAATCTAGCAAGCTTGTAATTGTCTATAGTCACAACCCTTTCCATTGCCCAGGTTCACTGAACTGAATCGAAATGACTTCGCGAAAATCCGAATTTTTTTATAAAGGGTACACTGCCAGTTTCTTATCCACTTCTGTCCTTATGAAACATGTTCCGAACTTCGTTTTAGACTCATATCAGCTTTTGAACTAAATGATCATCGTCACTCAACTCATCTTCAACTAATGTGGCATAAAAACGGTAACGATATGCCAAACTCGGTCAATTAGGCTCTGATTAGAAAAAGCGCATGTGGATCTCTTTTGAGTGCATGATTTAAATGAAAATCCGCTCTATCACTGACTTCCCATAGCCTTACGATGACATTTCTTACTCTGCTCGAATTTGTTAGATATGCGCCGGAATTTTTGTTCCACACTCATAAATTTCTTTTAGTCTATCGAGTGATACGAATTAATAGCGTTGAGAAACAATTTCCTAATAACCACTATGATGCTGAGGTATTTGCCAAACTCCTGACCGCAAAGTGTCTGCGGTGGGGAACGAACGCGCTATTACCCTTTCCAGGGGCTAACGCGTTCACCACCACACCATGTGGGTCCTTCTGTTTCGCCTGTCTCTCAGCTAATTCTATTGATCGGCGCCATCATCATCGACCAGTTTCCTAATATGTTTTTTTCTTCATATTTTCATTCAATGGTTAGTTTGTTTTCTTTCAGGAAGAAACCATCACCAAGCAAGAAACCATAGCCGGAAAAGAAGTTTTGGTTGATCAGCTGATCGAAAAGTTCAACAAAGAACACCTTGAAGACACGCACAACGAAACACTATCTAGAGAAGGAACGAAATATTCGGCTGAGGAACCTAAAGCCGTACTCCAGTCACTGCAACCATTAGCTGCCGCTGAACAGTCAATAGCAATGGAGTCGTTGTTGATTACTCACAAAGACCAAACGACAACGAAATTCGACAACGACAAGGATTTAGAATCGAAAGAACACGAAAAGGATGACGGAGGTAGTGTGGTTCTTGACTGTTCAATTTCACTTGAGCGATGAGTCCAAATTTAAGTAGTCTTCTTCAGCTGAATGTTTCCGAATGTTTCTGGAGTATTCGAGTGTTGACTATGTACCATCTGTATGCGCCAAGTTATTTATGCTGGTGTTCAACCATACATTTCAACCTAAAACTTTCCAATTATTTTTAGTACTTGGTCCTTAACTCTTCAGCTAGTCAAGTTGAAGGGTCAAACCATTTCACCAATAATTTTTAAAAGAATTCCAGCCGTTTATAGCACTATCGGTTTAATCAATGTACTTTCTTTCATTGATAAGCTAGCACGAGTTTGTTACTAATCATCTATTGGACTAATGTTTCGATGTCTTCGTCTTCTTCTGAGCCAATTATCCGAGTCGATGGTTCACAATCGTTCGTCCTAGCGATGTGGTGTCTTCGTTTTCGTACCGAAGCGAATCTTCTGGAGCGGAGCAGCGCTCGAACGAACTAACGACACTCGGCGATGCCCTTTTATACCGGATTGTTGTTGATCATACTGATTGTCCGTTGATAGTATGACACTATTAACAAGCTTGTCTCATACCTACTCCTGCAGGATGGTTTGTTCGTTGGAAAACAAATTATTGTGCAAATGAAAGTTGGTTGACAACAACAGCTGCTCGTTTAGTTTCACGGTCGCGAAGTGGAAGGTGAACAAGGAAGAGACGAATGCGAATCTCATTGCAACACGGCTGAACCCGTCGTCCAAGACGACCAGATGGAGAAGGCGACTGAAGTAATTTCTCGAATTTTTTAAACATTTAGCTTTTTTACTTAATTTCGACAAATGCAACTAACTTCTCTGTGATCAGAGTAGATGAAAAGTACAAGAGGCTCTATCTCTGTATGAAAATTTCCAAAAAAGTGAAAATGATACGCAGGTGCTTCAATCACAAAGACGAATGCGATGCATTGGGGATGGGAACCACCATTGTTTTTCTTGTGGAAGGAAATCCCGCCTGTTTACCTTGATGTTCGAAATGTAACCCTAACCGAAAACAGCTGGAAACTCGTCCTTTCGGTTTCCAGAAAACTAGAATCTCATCCTGGAAGAATAAGAAAACTTGTCTTATTTTTGGCAAAGATCTGAAAATTCTAGAAGTTTCTATTTCAGTTCATAAAATTCACTAATGGTTAGATCTGTTAAAAGCTGAAGATGTTATGTTCATTAGTTTCACACCATATGAATCAGATATGAGTCACACGGTCGTCACTGCGTTAATGATAACAGGTTTCATCTAAAATAATCGTCTCGTAGTAAGATTATAGATGATGTATCTTAAATGTTTCGTACATAAGTTCGTATACGTTTTCCTGAGTTGATAGATCGATAACTTCTTGGACAAACTGAGAACGAACAAATAACGAATATGAGAAGAACCTTTTAAAGCGTTTGCCCGTTGGATCGAATACGTCCTATGCAAATAGTTTTCGGAAAAAGGGCTTGCGCTACAATAGTGATTGCTAAGTCCAGTAAAGCTGAAGGGATGAGACGAATTAGTGTTATCATTCACATTCGCAGTCTTTATCACTTTCATTTCATAAAGAGATACAGGATATCGCTTGTCCAGCTAAAAAAAATGAAGAAAAACTACCCACAAGAATGCCGAGATATGAGCAAAATTCGGAACCTCAATTGGGCTTCGAACTCATGATTACCCTTACCAGGGCTCACGTGTTAGCTACCACACCAATCGAGGCTGTGGCTTTGCTTTTCTGTCAGCCAATTTTTTTACTCTAGCGCTGCTACTAGCAATCATCCGTTAACGGAAATGAGCTACGGATCGCAAATCGGATAAAACAATTATTGCGGCGTCCTTGTAATTATTCATACTATCATGAAAAAAAAGGAAATAATAGGTAGTAAGTAGACATTAAAGCAAAGAAGAAATCGTCCACGGATCTCGACTCGAGCATCAAATATCATTGGTGATAAATTGTCTTCATTGCATTCTTTACGTAATGTCATTCTTATGGAAATACTGTAAAACTGAAGGATATGTATCTCAACAAGTTCTAAACCACTGAGGTTCTTGAACAGTTCGCTAATTGCTCTCGAGTTTTTCAGGAGCCTATCAAAGTCGCACACGTCAAACCGCAGAGTCGCCTGGTACGACCTCCGGATAGAGTGGTTCACACGTAAGTAGTGACTAGTTTCAAATTATGCAAAACTTTAAAGAACCGAACACTTCCTTTTGTATAGAAAGAGCTGACTGAGCTATACTTTTAAGAATTTCCTTTTCAAGAGCATATTTGTTTATCTAACGATAGCATCGAAGTAGTGTTCAATACAGGATCGATAGTTCTTCATTGATTTTGCATTCAGATCACCTCAGACACAGGTTAATCGAGCACAATCAGCTATTGGATCAAGGTTAGTTAGAATTCACAAAAGCCATTTTCCAATGTTGTAAGCGTTAACTAGCTTTGATTCTTAGAATAAAAAATTTACTGACGTCAAATGGGTTGGTGTCAAAATGACGTGTAACCATGAAAGATCCAGAAATTAGACTTGTACTCTACAACATAGTGGGCGCCGTCTGGAAGCATTTTTTCCATGGGTAGTGCGTAACAACGCGACTACTATGAACAATTATCTCCACTCTGGCTACGTTCATCGCAATTCTGACCCACCTCTAGACATACCTCACTTGAATTCTCAACTTATGTGATCGTTGTGATCGTCTGTGTAAATTCAGTTTAACCTAGCGGCAGTTGCACTGATCTGACATAGGTAGCGCTAGTTATGCAAGAATGGCACTTTTATGGGACATTAGAAGTGGGTGAATGCGACATAGTTTCTGGCTTAAAATACGGTTGTTAGGTGTAAGACGGTCCTAAAAATACGTAATGTTGTTGATTTACAAAGGTGAATGTCGTTACCAAAGTTGCGCAGTGGTTTTAAAGAATAATTTAAACATTGAACTACAAGCGAATTTACCCTAAAGAGTTGGACCATAGCAATTTTGAATTCAAATACCCATGAAAAATTGTGCGTCAAATTGCAGCCAACATATCGAGCCGCCCGAGAACCACAATAATTTGTTAGCATGACACCTGTCATTTTTGCATAGCCTTAACCGAGGTCGGTCATTTTAGCTTGCAAGCCAAGTTGTAGAGAAACTTGGTTTGACTCACGCTTGCTTTTGTTGTGCTGAAGTCATTGAGATTGTTGATTAGCTGTGCTTAGCAGGGCTATTCTCCTTTATCTATACTGTAATCCTGAATCAGGAAACCGCGACTTTCTAGTTCTCTTCATTTTTTTCTCGGTATTTAGTTGTGATTTCTCCCTTAACAGGAGATATTTGGTTTACTATTTGCATAGAAGTTTTGTGATGGTAAGAATATGAAATTTTTCGTGAGTATAACAATTGGATAGACTCTACTTTTTGTACCTATTTTTTATTAGTATATTTAACTCTTATTCTACTTTCCCTATCTAAATAGAAACCAGAAACTTTATAGCTTCGTCATGCCTAAGCCGGAGACGCCGTTGCCTGGTGTACGAGCTATTAGGCCTCCAGCACCCAGATCATTTGCCAGAGCTGCAGAAAGAGAGCCAATGTTTAAGAAACCGACGAGTGGGACGCAGTCACAACCACGTCCAAGTGCTGAGAGTAAGTCAGATCACCAGAGTATGAGAACGAAGGAAGTGAAATCGTACTGGGCACATGATAGTGAAAGCATTCCGAATAATCTCAACTACCCACCATTTTTGGAGTGCGTAGATTTACAGAACTGACCAGCTTTATTCTCCATTTGCCCGAAGTAAACGTTGAATCAAAGTTTTTCTTCTGCCGAAGTTCGACCGGCGATTTTTCTTCTGTGGAAGAACAGTGCATGTTTAAAAAAAATCTAAGCGTATGCTTATTCTCCCAACTAGTTGCAGTATCATTTTAATCAATGTAGATTTCAATCGCCAATGGTGTACCGTTTATTCTTGGGTTGGGGATCGAACTGCCATTCAAGACAAAGTTCGACACCATCATCCGGAAACCCGGTTAAAATTGCCAGGAATCGTTTACATCTTTGAATAATTCCAGTAGCAAAGTAGCAAGCTACTCTCCGATCCGTAATAGACGACGGCTGCTTGTGGTAAGGGACCTAGCAGGAGCTTATTGAGACCTGAGTGAAAAACAATCTATGAAACTAGCTGACAAAAGCAATTAAATGGGAAATATGCGGGACGAGCATAATTCTGAATAAAGACCAGCTACTAAAGAATTCAAGCAAATTGATTGCAACAGCTAATAAATAATGTGGTAAAGAAGATAGGAACTCATTTATACTAATAAATTAGTACTAATAAGAAAGTGTGGGGCACGTCGAATCGATCCTCGCTCCCATGGCGCACCAAGCTTTCCTTCCCTCCGGGGTCGGCAGTTGAAACCAGACTTGTCTGTGAGGATAGCAGCACTGGCTCGGTACATCGGTAGACCACCCTAGAGTCATTGTAAAGGCCAGATATGCATTAGATCACCTCTAAACGATGCTTAATGAAGTCGCATGCATGGCGCACCCTCAGGGATTGATCAGCGCCGATAGCTTTATCATTTTATCCTTTAATAAGAAACTGGTCAGATACCTATCATAACTGTGTTCTTTGTCACTGTTTTCACTATGAATGTTAAATTGATCGGTGGCACTTGTTATTGAGAATTTTTACTACATTCTGTCGTTATGTGCAGTGAGGAGAGAATGAGTTCGAGTTATCACTACTATTATTACCCTTACTTGAGCTACATAAACAATCATAGTCTTTTCTTTAGAAAAAACAGTAAGTCAGCCTACTACGCCCAAAATTCGCAGGAAAGTGGTCACTGTGTCCAGGTTAGTGGTTGATCGAAATCTTCATCTTATATTTGTACGAGATCTCCCCCACTACCTACGCTCGATGACCCAGTGCTAATTTCACTCTTCCGAGTTCTAAAGCTAACTAGTTGACTTATCTATCGCTTTCATTGTGAATGGTTACTGCATCTCTTCCTTTATAAGTTCATATACTACAGTATTCAAATGCATAGCTTCGGCGTGCTTACAGACTCAACATGGTCGTGGTCCCTAGTCTCATAATGCTGAAGAACCTCACTGAGCAGTTAGTTCGCATTATCCTACGTAATTCTAGCAAAATCGGCTCGTTCACTGATCACAAGCCACAAGGGGGTAATGTGCAGATTTTCTCCGAAAACCGAACCTACAACGTCCAGTCGAAGGTTGGCTCGCTAAATAACGTCTGCCACACTCCAGGTTTCTTTTTAGTATTCATCGACTATCCACATCAATATTTTTTGTATTGATAATTTCCGGAATTAGCAAGTTAGTTGATTGATGAAAAGAAATTCACTAAGGAAATTAAAAAGAAAGTTTAGGCGGTGGAAATGTAAGAATTCCGAACATGAAGTTGGATTTCAAAGAAAAAGCGACGCCGAAGATCGACGCAAAATCGGATTATGTGCCTTCAATTCCAGAAAAGAAGGTGATGACCAGTCAATAGATTTCAATCACATTTCTCTTAATATGAAAGGTATGAAAGGGGATCGATCGCACGATATCTGCCATCATTTGGCGCTGCTCCTGCTCTGTGCCGTGTCCTTACGATTTTCGGCTTACTCTGGTTTTCCTAAAAACTAGGATCAGGTCAAATCAGAAAATTCCCTTAGTGCTTAACTTCCTCTGTTTGACTTTAAATTTTTCTGCAAAATAGTAAAAGTCTAAACGTGCCGCATACAAATAGACACTTCACGATGTACTAATGGAAACAGTGAAACCAAGAAAAACGTGTTGCAGTTTACTGAACGCCATTTCGGTTTTGACCTGGACATAGAATTTGATATGTTCTTGATAAGCATCCACGAGGTTATGATATACTATTTATTCACAGCAGCTGAGGTTTCGGCACATTTCGCCCTCTTCGGAACCTGGAAAGGTCAAGCTAACGGCAACCTGGTCAGGAAAAGACCTCCATAACCTCAGCCCTCAAAACCACATTGCCTAGATTCATTAAAAACAAAGTAGCTTCCTCGCGAACTCAGCGCTTTCTCTAAGTCTTCCAATGAGTATTCTACGTGGGGACCAACGGCACAGAAGAGTTCACACGGGTCGGTAGTGCGCCTTTCTCACGCTAAAATATGTCTTAAATATTGTTTGAGATTACGCGTTATAACGAGGGATTCCTCCTTGCGGTTCATTTTTGGATTCTTGGAATTTAACCAGAATGCTTCGAGAGTGCTACGCGCTGAAGTTTCGATTCCTGTACGAGAATGGTGATTTCCAGTTCAAAATCTTTCCCATTATGTTGCTGTGTCCTCTGCGTGCCTAGTGAAGTATTTGGTTCAATTTTAAGTTTATCGACTAGGTGTTTTTTTATACGGACACAAAGTTCACATTACGTGTGATGTGAACTTCCATGTGAACTCTGTGAGGTTGGTTTCCAAGTGAAATGCTCAGGGGGAAGACTCATAGGAAGCGGTGAGTGTGCGAAGAAGCTATATTGTTTAGAATGAGATTGAAATCAAGGCATCGTGGTTCTGCTGTTGGGGCTATGAAGGTGTTTTTGCTGACCAGGTTGCGGGTAACTTGACCTTTGTAGGCTCCGAAGAAAGCGAAACCCGCTGAAACGTCGGCTGTTTTAAATAAATAAAATACAATAGCAACCTCATTCCTATCAAGGAAATGGCGAATTATATCAGTGTCGATGTTAACAGAAAGTCGGTCTTAAGAATTACTAGACATAGAAATGATATGTACCAAATAGATTTCTTTTTCCACTTCAGCTTGGAAGGATTTGGTATGTATAGATGTGATAAAATACTATGGGAGAAAAAATAACCGTATGAGAATGAAAGGCATGAAGTTTTTTCTCCTGTTGAAGGCGATCAGTCAGAAGTTGAGTTGGACGGCTCGATCAAAGATCGGCTCCCTGGATAATGTGAAGCACAAACCGGCCGGTGGTAACGTACAGGTAAGAGAATTGGTCCCGCTCCAGTTTTTTCACCATTCGTTCCTGACGTTCGTCATTGTATTGTTTCGTCGTTGCTGTTCTCAACAGCTTTTCTGTCGCTCGGCTTCAGATTCTGGATCAGAAACTCAAGTGGCATGCCACCAGCAAAGTCGGTTCGAGGGATAATATAGGTCACAAACCCGGAGGTGGAAACGTACAGGTCATCTGCGATTGCGATTGACTGTGTTAAGTGACCGACACCTATCATTCATTCATTCATTCATTCATTCATTCGGGATCGGTGTATACTCCAATCAAGCTCCATGATGAGAGTTATCCGAAAGATTATCTGAATAATCAGCAAATAGGGAATATAGTACGTGGGGTTGCTGATGCTAATGTTCCACCTTAAATGTGATTTCTGCGATAGAACAAAGAATAAAGGACCACTTTCCTTTTGTTTCTTCTCATCGAGATGGTTTTTATCTTATCTGATCTCCACAAGGTATAGTTAAGTTAAAACATCGTTTCATGGAGATTTGATGGCGTAAAAACAAGATCCTGTAGTTCCGATTTCCACTTGGATAGCCATCATCAGTCAAACCCCCCACCATAGCATAGTTTCTGGATGCCTGGAGACCGCGTATTATTCCTATAGCATTGGCTGCCGAAGCGGCATTATGAATAATGGATTACAGACGGGTTCCTTATTCTAATTAGTTTTGCACGACTTCACATTGTATGGCTATGCATTTCATACGAATTACTGCATGGTGTTCATCATTTGTGCTTAGCTTTATCACTTGTAGGATTTTCCGTATGCAGTACCGTAAAGCGTATAGACCGATCACGAATGCTCCCGTTAGTCGGTTAAATACCCATACCCAATTTTTCTTTGCTTTGCATTGAACTGTAGCTATTGTTTTTACAGTTTAGATATTTGACGAACGGATACAGTATGTATCGACAGATCGTAAATCCAATAGCGGATCGCTGGGTAATATGAGCAGTCAGTCGCGTACGGCTTCACGTACCACAATCGACGTACTCGATCTATGACTCGTCCCTCTTGTTCTCTAAAGAAATTTGCTCAGTTATGGTATGCTTTGGTGTTACTTCGTGTTTTCGCATTTCGCTGTTTTTCTTTTTTCATCTACATGCCATCTTTTTTTTGCTTCAAGCTTAGCACCTACGAACGCCATTACTTCAATACTTGCCAGGAATTAGCCTAGCGTGAAAATCGATTTCTAGAAGAAGGCGCGAACGCGCTATGTGGGGTGTCACTGGTGGCCTTCATCTACACAGAGATTATTTTCTAATAGCTTTACACTTGCACGTCTATGCAGATTGGCTTATACTTCGTTTATGGGGAAGTCTTTGGGTTTTTCTGACTCGTTGCTCATTCTAGTCAATCAGTTAAAAGTGGCCGATTACGATGTTCTTTTAGGGGGCCATCTAGTGCTATTTTAATCATACTAGAGCTGGGGGAGCTATGGTAAGACGGATGCATTTAAGAACGGCAGGCTATACCTTGGATAGGTAGAGCTCACAAACTAAACCACTACTAAGAAGATGAGGGGTATAGCGTTGGTCTGTCCTTCGGAGGTGTGTTATGCTCCATATCTGGCCCTACACATTTGTAAGGGACTGTTCCGAATCAGTGTTTTTAAACTCCAAGGAAAGTCTGGAACCAATTTGCTAATGCCAAAAGAATGGGAAACTTGTACAGAGGAGGTGGCGGGATCGAACCAATGATCATGTGCATCGCAGAGCACCTCTAACTATTACGACCTGGGAGTCCTAAAAAGCCGCTACTGGAGATGAATGATATCTCTGTTAAAACGGAGTGGAATTTTTTGCTGATGCTTCATATTGCATCTCAGACGTTTTGAAGTGCTTGCAGTGCATCTTCGACTTGCTGCAAAATCCGTCCGTTAATCCAATATGAAGAATGGTGATGGGTACAACTCTTCCTTCGATGAAAGAAAAAATAGCAAAGATTGTTTCATAAACGAAAATTATTAAAGGATAAACGTCAATCATTCCACTTCTTCGTTTCATCGTTGTTTTTCTTCATTCATCATTTTCTCATTTTTCCCGTCCCAGTTTTACATGGGAAGAAAGTGGAAAAACACGTGTCCCGTAATTACTGACATGCAGACAAAAGAAAAAAGAGTAATAGCTAGCGTCGTTCTTTTTTTCCCCCTCTGCATATCAAAAATTAAGGAGAGATTTTGATGTTTCCTGGTTTGCAAAGGTTTCCATTGACTTTCAACACCTCATCTACTCTCCGCACACATTCTAAAGAATGTAATACTTCGTTTTTCGGGGATCTCTTCCGGAAAATCGACTATCCCTTCATCTTTTTTTCTATAGCCGAGATTTTTTTTAGAACGAGTTTATAAAGTACGATAAAAGGACAAAGCTCGCAGCGATGATCAATTTCTGAGGGGGCGCTATGCATTCGACTTCATTAAATATCGTCAGAAGTGATCGAATGCATATCCGGCCTTTCCAATGACTCGCGAAGCTCTATCGATGCATGGAGCTAGTGCTGCTCTCCTTCCACACAGGTCTGGCTGTCGGTTCCGGAGGGATGGAAGGATTGATGAGCCTAGATTGCTGGATCGAACCCATGTGTACGGCAGGGCGCAGTGCATTTAACCACTGTGCTACACGCTCTCCTAGAATGGAATGAAAATATAGGAAAAAGTAAATGTAAAGAATGAAAATGCGAGAAGTTATGTACCCTTGAAGACATTATTTACAGTGGTTTCTTTCGTGTTATTGAAATTCGACTGGGCTTTTTGCAAAAACTCGGGCTAGAAAAGAGACTGAATTATCTCAGAACGGATTTTCTTTTTAGCCTCGGCAAAATGAGTGGCGTTTCGGCGAATTTCCTTCTTAAGAGCCGTTTTTTTTGCGTGACTCTCAACTGTTGAGGGAGGTCTGATGCGCAGAGTTCACATGAGTGATGTCTACGTGGTATAGATATTTTGCTAACAACCTCAGCTCCGACTATGAAGAAAACATACTGGATATTGTAGAGTTTCTCTTGTGTTCGAAGAATGATCAGAATCAATATTTGCACTATAATATACTTTTAAACTGCGATGTAAAGGTTTAGTAGAAAGATTTCCATTTCGTTTCTGTGCTTTGTGAAGCTTATGTGGCTAGAAATTTAGCGCTTGAAATGTGGAAACGCTGCTCATGTCGACACATTAGAACTCATTCGTTTGCTCCAATACACCTTCAAATCCAGGTACCGTAATGCTCACAACGAATTTCATCAGCCTCAGACTGAGTCAATAAACAGTAGCGTTTAAAGGGAATCATCTTTAAAGGGGCTTAAACGAGCGTCTACAGCGCTTGTTTGCTGAACTGTTGTTGATTTCAGACACCATGTACCAGCTCGATCATTTTGCTCCCACTGGGCGGCGACACACTCGTTCCGATGCCCGGAGCGGTGTACCCACTTACTGCCGATCAAATTATGGGTACTCGTCTTTGATATCGGCCTTGGTATATTGTGTGAGAATGTACTAGAAGCAACACAATTTGATGTGGCTAACCACTTTGGTTCGGTGATATAGCTTTTGCGCATTCTTCGCGCAACGATTGCAAGTAGGAACTTTTGTTAGTAGCCTTTAATCCAAGAGATGAGTTGATGATTATAAAGTTAGTTATTCGGTAGACTCCATTTATTTGCATCACAAAATCCCTCATACTTCTGGTCGAGCTACAGATTTCTCACTGCTTTACCAGTGAAGGGTTATCTTGATCTGATAGTCATATAAGCGAAGAAGACTACTTTTCTGTGCTTGAGATCTATACACGGCTACTCCTCAGTTTACGTGGGGATCGCTCAGGACCATGGGAGCAATGTTTCATCCCATGGCATGCATTGAAAACGTCATCCGTGTGAAGATAGATGTTTTGTAAATTATTAATTGCAGAGAACAGCTTTTCACAGTTTACGCCTTGCACAACATATGTGTTAGATAAGCTATCCACTGAGAATGAAAAATGTCGTAAATAAACTCTTTGTGGCAAATTAAACAGTGTGAAAGGACATGCATTGGCACCAACGCATACGGTCGACTCTGCTCACCCCGTACGCATTAGAGTTGTTGTGTGTTAATTCGCTTTCTATTTGTGATCCCATGAAGGACCCGTACTGTATTATAGTCTCAGTTATAAAGCGAATTAGTGAAAAGATGATATATAGGGCACCGGCCACAGGCAGTTGTTTCATGTTCTAAGGTTATGATGTTCGCTTTGCGTGTATTGTCATCGAAACAACAATCACGTCATCTCCTGTTTTATACAAAATGGTGTTGCTCTGTGCGAGTTTGCTGGACATTTTCAACAGTTTTGTCTTTTTACAATAAATCCTTGTATTATAGCCTTTTTGGTAGTAAACATTGTGATACACGAATGAATGTATCACCACAACAATGTGTATCTTTAGGATTATGGTGTAATATTCCTCGTAGAAAGACTAGATTGCGCTGTAGATTGTTACCCAAGGCAAGCATTTTCTGGCCGGCATGCTTGTAGCCACCATCATTATTGCGAAAGCGGAGTAGTTTATTCGAAATCTTCTCGCTTCAGTGTACCTCTTTACACCTGAGGAAGCATTTCCACACCACCATACTTGGAATCCATCTATTAACAATGATTATTTTTTTCCTTTGTCCACCCTTTTCTGTTCCTTCTCTAGGAAGCTTTCATATCACAGAATGGCTTGAATCATTAGAGTACTACAAATGGAGTTGAATACTGGTCAGTAAGGAGGTGTCCATAGCAGGAATTCCAGAAAAATTAATGCTACTCAACGATGGAAAGTGAAGCAGATAATCGTTAATTGAGGACATGGTGAACGAGAAACAAGAAATCCAATACTCACTGTTGACTAGAATTTATGGATTGCGAGTTTTCTCTGATTTGTAGTCATGTAAACCGAATTGAATAGGTATGCATAGTGTGAATTTGGACTGAGGGGTAGAAGAGTTCAGAGAATAATGGCGTGATCCTCATTTACTCATTAAGAAACCTCGAACTTCCAATGGGGAGAACAACGTGTAGCGAGAAAAACAACAGGAATGACCTCTGCCAAAGTATTAATATCTTATGAAACATTTATGGTATCGAAGTAGTAGTGCCTAATTTCCTCACCAGAAAAAAAGTGGCAATTCAACTCCAAGAAGCAAAAAAAACCGCGCAGATGTAACAGGACATGAATTCGAACGGGGTATTGCCGTGGAAAAGTAGTTGTTTAGTCAATGACAGCTTCTATTTGATGGCCATGGTGAGCATAAAAATCACTGTCGTTGCAAGCCTGGAGGGAATGGACCAGCTCAGGTTGTTTGCTCACGATCCACCTTACCTGAGAGATGATATTACTTCTTAGAATGCACACTACCACAAGGTTGTTGGCCAAAGTTGTCGACATTGTTGCCTTTCCGGAAATATCACAAA
Source organism: Angiostrongylus vasorum (assembly GCA_018806985.1). NCBI lineage: Eukaryota > Metazoa > Nematoda > Chromadorea > Rhabditida > Metastrongylidae > Angiostrongylus > Angiostrongylus vasorum. The sequence continues at coordinate 860,202 of JADANN010000187.1, forward strand.
ACAGCGCAACATTTTTAGATGCTTCATATTTCCTGTTTTCACTTCGTGGAACACTCTAAAGATACCACTGAACCTGATATCGGCTGTTTATTCTTTCTTAAGTTCGCGTGACTCGTTATCAAGTCTGCTGCAAGAAATTCAAGCAGATCATAGATTCAACTAGTTTTCCTCGCATTCGTCGTCCACAGAGGTCTTCGAACATCTCGCGCGTTGTTTTAGCCGCTGCTTCAGGATTGCTTTATAAATGTCGTAGAGTCCTGGTTGATTCGATTTCTTCTTGCAATATTGTGGATAGCCGAGCTGAGGCGTCCTCACAAGTTGAGAAATTTCACACACAAATATGCAACAACGACCTAAATGGTTTGACAGTGTTGTGGATTTTTTACTTGAATCGAATTGTAAACGAGAATAATGAGGTAAAGAAGATGAAAGTAAGTTTTACTAAATGGGTGGATTCAGCATTCACTCGTGAGCTTTGACGAATATTCAGCAGCACTGAATAGACTGCATTTCGATGAATCATCATTTCCTTCCACATCATGAGGGCAATTTAAAAGAAAAAAAGTTATTGTTCACTCTTGAATAAGTGGTCCACAAAATGGCGTAGTGGTCCACGGCGGTCATGGAATTCCACTTCGTTCTTTTTTAACGAATTTCCTCACCAGCTTCGATCATAATATTTGTACAGATGGTTTCTTTCTTCTTTGTATGGAAAAATTCGAACCTTACTTACTTGGATACATGCATTCCCCATCGGGTTCCAGCATAATTTCCATTCGTTTTTTTTCTCGCGCAATCGTCGTCCGTGGCGGTGGTCTGCTTCGAACAAGGTGATGTCCGCGAGGCTCATGCCGAATTTCTGAAATGGTTTCCATCTGCAAATGCAAATACGTGACGTCAGCCCCAAACACGCCCGCTCATAGTTTGGGTGGTCTTCCAATGGAACGACATTCTCTTGGAGTCCACTATGCTATTCTCTTCGTCTGTCATCCGTTCTTCTTATTATGTGACCGGTCCCATCTGTGTTTCGCTATGTATATTCACTTGGATCCCAAGATAGGATATGTTTCGAAGATCTGAGTTGCATATTCCGGCTAAAGGCTGTGAGTGCTGGTTAGATTTCAGAAGATATCATTCAAGCGCTTTTTGAGTGGTGCGCAGATACCTTGTCGTGGTTGAAAGTATCAGCTCACATCTGTGCAGCATAACAGAGTGCGGGAGGACCGTTGAATCAAGACATGAGCAATGAGCGCGGATTTTAGGGCTCTTCTGTTGGTTGGTGGCTTCTATAAAGAAGCCCGAATAGGGCCTGTGCTGCTGTCTTTCTTCTATCTCTTGCTCCGTCATGTTGTTCTCCATGTTCACTGAACGTACAAAGTACACGTACGAGATGGTTTCTGTAATCAAAGAACCATCCAGTCGGTTTGTTCGCCTTCACACCATTGGTCTTTCATGATATGGGTTTTCGTCTGATTTACGCGTAGCGCAGTCTTTTTTCCCCACTTCGTCGAGCTCTGAGCACCGTCTCCGCTTCACTGGTACTTATCGAAAAGATGACAATATCATCTGTGAAACGAAGACCTGGTAGGGATTTTCAATCAATATGTATATTTTTTTTCTCCCCACTCAAGTGCCTTCATCCACTGCAGTGCGGCGGTATACAGCCTTAACGATATTGTGTCACCTCTCAAACCCAATTTCATAGAGGTATGGTGAGGGATCGACGAAAAACCTGTATATTTGTGCTGCAGTACCGATAAAAGTTTGCTTGTGTTCGTGTACAGGACGGGTCCACTCCTTGGTCGATGAGAACAGAGAGGATTGCTTTCGTTTCATTGCTGTCGAGCGCTTTCTCGTAGTCGATAAAGGTTAGGATAAGGGATAGATGGTATTCCCAACAGAGTTCTGTGTCCCCTGATATGGTTTGGATGTGCTCCATACAGCTATATCCTGGTCGGAGTCCTGCTTGCTCAGCTGGTTGTGCCTCGTCCAAGGTCCTCGGTATGAGGAAACGGATAATATTCGTGAATAGCTTGCAGAGTACTGTTAAGAAGCATATTGAGTGGTAGTTATGAAAATCTCTTTAATCACCTTTCTTGGGTATGATGACCAAATGCGAGATCCTCATTGGTCTAGGATGTTCTCTTCCTGAAGATAGGATATCATGTGTGTTGTGAGAGGAATATGAAATTTGTGAGCACCAGTTCTAAGGAAATCGGCATTGATGTTATCGGGTCTTAGAGCTGTGCCTCTCTTCATACTTTCTACCCAACTCGAATTGCAGAGAGTAGAATCCTGAACGTGTTTTTCACCAGCGGGAATTTCGGTGTCCAATACGGGTTTGTGGGGCGGAAAAGATTGGTATAGAACGTTTTCGTTATCAAATCCAAATCATGCAAGTATGTAGTGATAGTCCCATCTTCGTTCATCAGCGTGGATAGAAGAATATCATAGTCGCAAAGATCTCAACGGTGCTTTTTTCAGATTAAGTCGTTCTGAGATGCCTGCAATAACTTTTTCTACCTATACAGATGTAATCCTCCTGCAGAGACCTTCTGCAGCTAGCACTTATTATCAGCCGTGTTAGGTGCGTTACACTAGGATCAAGCTTCAGTGTCTTTCTCTATTCTAGGAACTCGTTAGTGGTGATGGAGATGCTGTCTGAACTTCTTGTTTGAGGAACTGAGAGCTCGGCACAAATTTTTAGTCTTTCGACAAGCAGCGTGTAGTCCTCGGTCGGGTCTTCATTTATCTGTCTGTCACATGAAACGAGAATATTATCAAGATTATCCTCGTTATACACGACTTGTTTCGTATTTCTCGGACGATGACAGGACTTCTTTATCGGCTTGCGGCTGAATCGAAATTTCGCACGGAGTAGGCAGTGATCAGATCCTGTACAGACTACAGGTACCATTGAGGCGTCATAGAGGCATCACTGTCTGTACGTCACCTAGTTGAGCTATGTTGGTCTCGCTCCTATTCGTCTCTTGTAGCACGATCATATGAAATTTGATACGATCAGCAGCTTCAATAAGAGCGTGCGGCATTTTTTTTTGAAGTCGTAAAGGCATGCAGAGACTGTTTTCGCATTATAGGCCGATAGCAAGAAGCAGTATCCATAGCAGGTGGTGGGTGCGCTCGTTTTGTTCGTTTCCAATGACGTCTTTTGTTAGCCGAGATTTGACCGTCTGTCTACGGTTCTCTCACCGCCCATCCTCGTAGATCGGAGCGCCCGTGTGCGGGGTACTGGGGGCTGGGATTTCGCTGAATGAGCCATTAGCCATTACAATTCTCTGGGCTTCCAAAGAAGCCTAGCCGAAGCCCCTCAGGTCGTCACAACTCCAGGAAATCTCCCTTATGGGTCAATGGGAGATTTGCCACAATGTGACTAGTTTCATAGCAAGAAGGCGATGTTTGCTCGTATTGGTTCGCTCTTACCTGGGCTTCTGGATGGAAACGTCCGACTCCTTCTTAGCTTCGAACACTGCCGGGAGATGAACCTCCACTGTGCATTGCAGCCCGACACCCAGGAATACTTCTCAGCCAAAATGAGGCGGTATACCTTGGGGATGGTACTTAATGTCGTTGAAAATGTCAGGATGAGTTTCGAGGCACCACTTTCCATTTTCAGAATGATGACATTCTTTTCGAACAATAAAAGACATTTGACACTACAGTAAAGGCCAAATCAACTATATGTTACCCGAAGCAACGTAGGAGATCGAGACGGTGTGAATAGACACTTTTGATTAAATTAAATTCAATTGATTAGATTAAACAGATGTTGATTATCTTACTACCTAGATTAAGTGGCGGTCTGTTTCAAAATTATTGTTTTGTTGTTCGCTACGTGGTAGCTAACGTTATGCCGACTGCTGAAGGGTGGATTATCTGTTGAAGAACAAATTATTATCAACCGATAGCCATAGCGACAACCGCCCTGTATAAAAAGAGTGCTGTCGGGTCAGGTTGCCTCATTCGTGCAGTGTTCCACTGAAAAAGGTCCGTCTCGGTAGGACTAAGAAGACGCCACACTGAGAAGAGGAATAACTGTGGACCACCGACTCGGGTCATCGGCAATCAGGAAGGCGAAAAACGTCGAAACGTTAGTGGAATAAAATTAATTCATCAACTCTATGTAAGGTGAACAAACTAAATACACGATGGTACTTCCCAGTTCAAAATTTGAGAACTAAAAATCCTATTTATTAATGGTTTAAGTCGACAAAGGAGCATCAGATCGGCACATCTGTGAGGAATTACTTGTATTCTTACGATAATAAATATGTAGTTGCAATTCGTCTTCGGCAACTGAACAAACTGCGACTAGTTTCGCAGATGTTTTTGAAAAAATGACCATTGTCTTTAGTTTGCGATTTGTGATGAGAACATTGTTTCTTATCACTGAAATATTTGTACATGTGATTGCTGATAGCACCGTTAAAGAGTAAAAGATTTGCTATGAAAAAGTCAGAGAAAGGGATTCGGATGGTGTGATGGATAGAATGTGAGCCCCCGGCTAGGGTGTAATCGTCGAAACCCAATTGAGGTCCTGAGTTCTGCTCATCTGCTCATATCTCAACATCCTTGTGGTTATTTATAAATCATGGAGCTTCTCCACAAAGATTGTTTCGACTGCATAGAATTTTTTTGACGGTTGTTTCCAGGGAAGTCACATGAAAAAAGACCGCTGCAGTTCGATTAAAACCGCATGTCGTCTTGCGGTTGTTCACAATGGCCAATTGTAATCCATTACCAATTCAAACTCAAATCTGTAGATAAAGTTGTGAATGGACTCTAGAATCTCCCAAACTCGATCTCATCACTTTAGAGACTTCTGCTGTCGTCAGATAAAACTTCATAACATAACAAACTCATGATAACAGAACTTCTATCTCATTTTGATTCGTGTTTACTTTTTCATTGTCTTAAAAAATATATTGCACAGATGTCGTTTTGTTCTCGTCGACTATTATCGACTCTTGTGTGCAGAGTTCCTAGGTTCTCGATTCCTAGAGCGTCCGGAAAGAGTAATCACTGGTTCGAATCAGTTCATGAAGAACCCATGGTGCGAAGGCGAACAAATCAAACTATGAAGTTCTCTGATTACACAGACCAGCTCGTATGTGTACCTTGGACGTTCAGTGAACATCTAAAAGAGAATGCAAGCGTCCTCTTGGAAGAGCATCCAAACGATGGGCTGACGTCAACTACCTGCATTTGCAGATGAAAACATTTTAGGAATTCGGAATCGGCAGCGAACGTCACCATGTCCGAAACAAACCATCATCATGAATGATGATTGCTCGAGAGAGAAACGAATGGAAATTATGCTGGAGCTTGCACAACCAGTAAAAACCGTCATCCAAGTATCCAAATAGGTAAGAGTGTTTATATTAATAGGTATTGTATTAAATTATGCTAGTTAGATATGTGAAAAAAACACCTTTAGAAGTTCTTCAAAGAGGAAATCTACCGCTTCTCATACTGGGTAGAAACACTGCACCTTTTCCAAATCGTTTTGGTATTTTTGTTGGCTGCATGAGTTCTGGTGCGGTACAGCCTATCTCTTATAAGGCGTACGGGGACCAATACGTTAGCGAAACGGGTACTCTGCATCGGTTTAAAACAACACCTAGTCAGTAGATTTAAATTGGAATCAAACACTCCACCAACGGATAAGGTCTTGAAGTAGAAGTTACCATTCTCGCAAAGGAATTTGGAACTTCAGAGCGCAAAACTCTGGATAAATTCGAAGAATCCAAAAAAAGAACTGAACAAAGCACCCCTTATGATTTCGCGTTTTCGCGCTATACTCTAAAGCTGATTTTTTCTTTGTCTGCGCCAGGGACATTCCTCATCTGTTCCTGTAAAAAAATTTGTATCAAGTTTTATGTGGTGAGGTTACGGAAGTGTTTGGCTGAGTGGATTGCAATATCAACTTGACCTTTCCAGTCTCTGAGGGGGCGAAACCACCGAAACAACAGCTTTTAGGAATGAATAAGTACTGTAATAATAACTTCGTGTTTGCTCATCAAGAAAACTTAATTATTTGATCAATGCCGAGGGTAAACGAAAGACGGTCCAGGGATTTGCTAAAGGGGTCTATTATCCTCGCATAAGGTGAAACATCAGAAATCTATAGTCGACAGTACTTTTATATGGAACTACGATCAATATTTCAAATTAAAACTCACAGTAAACCGTACACAGTACCATAGACTTAACACTTGCAAATATGAATTTTGCCGCTGAAATATACACTGCGGCAAAAAATATTTCAAGCATATGCAAAGATGGTGGTTAACATAATGCGCATTAATGAGCAATTTGACAGAGTATGTAGAAACGAATGGTCACTTCAGTTCAACGTGATGGGGACAAGGGAGCGATGCGGCAAGAAATGAAGAAAGCGAGAAAAAACGACAGACATGATCTATGAATGAAACTATGAACAGAATTTATAGGGGGAGAATTCGAAGTGACCATTTGGTTAATAGTGGGAGCACACCGCTTTCAAATTTACAGTAGTAGTATAATAGTAATGTTGCGTGTTTAAGACTGTGTAGATAAAACACGATTAAAAAATTACCAAAGCATTCATTTTACCCTAAAATTTTTCTCCAGAGATTCTTCGGAAACCTGCTACGTTTGGTGAGTACTGCTCCATAATTCCCGTAGAAAGTTTGCGTTTCATCGTTTTTTCTTTTCAGCAGAAAAACCAGTGGACAATTGTCTTTTGAACTAATTTAAGAATATGTGTTCACTTATGCTTAGGGTTTGAAAGAAATGTAGGGAAGACAATAACTACTAATACTAATCATTATGTCATTCAAATTATGTAGGCCACAGTAGATTGAGTAAGTGGATGAACACGACGATGGCGTTAAGCGACGAGTTACACCTGCTGCCTCAGCTGATTAACTAACTAACAGACGATATTTACATGTGTACCGAAGCACTATAGCGAACGTGACTACTTGGCACCTTCCAGCGTGACGGGCGATACTGAAAATAAAATCGTAAAAAGAGCCTACATATTAAGAAATGTAAGTAAATCAAGCTTATAGTAATTGTAGTACGTCAGTCGTTCCCTTAACACAGCACAATAAGGAAGCTCTGACAGAACAGTTATCAGAGACATGTTTTCATAACTGTAATGATCTGACTGGTGGTGACGACCTGGGACACACTTTGGATAGGCTGACCTCGAGACTCCAAGGAACCACAATGGCTAAACAAGCAAAACTCCGAAACAATGGAAATTATGCCGGGGGCCCTACAACGAGTGAAGACGGGCCATCCAAGTATCCAAGTAGTGATCTGACTAGTACGATATGGAGATGTTACATCTAAAGACGGTAGGATACAGAACGATATAGTGCTTAAACGCCCATACCCAATATTTGTAATTTTTTGCAGTTAAGAAGTAACTCGAGTAAAACAAATATTTAAAGATATTTAAAAGTTTGTAAAAGAACATTTCCACAATATCCATAAAGCTATAGAACCATGATAAGCCTATGAAGGACTATTCTTCCTACTTTTTTTCTTCACAATCTCGGATAATTTCTAGGAAGATAGGTAACTGAGTAGCTGGGAATTTGAGGCGTTTATGGAACAGGCGTTATTCCATCGCTTTTAGCATACATGTGATATTTTTCTGGAGCATTACTCCGATTTAAAATTTGTTTAAAATTGAAATTTTTGAAAAAGAAAGGAATTTTAATCATTACAACACTTTCGAAAACTTTAGAAAACTCACAAAATGTGAGTTCGCAAAAAGTGAAACACCGAAACAAAGAACTGACGAATTCCGTTCTTGAAATAGCTATTAAACAAGCAATCTAAAGTTATTAACTAACTCATAAGGCAGTTATCTTCTCGATAACTGGTGATAATTCCTTGACAACTAGAGTATGAGATCATGATAAACATTTAGATAAGATTCTTTTCTATTACACCAAAGAAATATACAACCTCCGTAAAATGTCATTTCGACTGAAGTCTGTTTCAAATTTAAGCTTTCACAAGGTTGAAAACTAAGCTTGAATTATTGAAGCTTTTATCAAAACCGCGACAATCGCAAACAGGTAGAGGGGGAAGGGGGGTGGTACGGATGCATAATCATATTCTCTTGTGCTTACTCAATTATTTCGCTACCCGAGATAGAATCTTTGACAAAAAAGCGAAAAACAAGCTATTATTGAGAACAAGAGACGAATATGATTCATGTACTCCTGAATGTGTTGAATAAAAACAAAAGCGACTAACACTATAAATTTGACGAAATTACTCGAAAATAAAGTTTAAAACCCTTAAAATAAACCTTTATAAGTAGTTGACCGCTTGTGGTATGCGGATTGTAATATGCATATGCAAGCCATCCAATCAGGCAAAGTGACGAACCAAGTGTGAAGACAAGGGCTGCATAGCCTCCTCCATCAGTTTGCCCTGTAAATGATCAAGTCCTATTAGTCCTATTAATATTACACCTAAACTCCTATTTTAACACAAAAAACGAAGAAAAAAGGGGACTGCATGTCAGTAAGAACGTGGGCCAATAGCAAAAGTGAACAGTGATTTATCACAATTCTCTCTCGAATACACCATTAAAATTTCCTTAGTTACAAACATCACTGTTATAGCGACATCCATTTCCCTTCCTGTTTCGTTTAAACTGAATCATTCCTAAACAAGAGTTGAGCTTACTCAAGGAAATGAAGCCATAATAAGTAACTAGGAATTGACTGGTCGATTCTAATCTTGATAGGTATCATCTCATATGCGTGTTTCAGTAGTCAAGGTGCAAGATCTTTCTCTATGTTAACCAAAACAACACTCGTCCCCAATAACTCATCCGAACTGGGAAATTCTCATAATACCCACAACACTGGCGCAACTACTAACAACTTTCCAAAAGAAGAAAAAGGAAACGAAAAATCCAACTGAAAGCATTGCTTAAATTAAGTTAATATTTTGAAGTTATCACGTTCTATACGGCGAAATTTCGGTTGCTGAAATGCTTTCCTTCCCCGAATAGCAGTCTCGAACAGAAAAAAAAGACAACAAAGGACAAAAAGAAAACGACGATTTGTAAGCTCAAGAAACGCAGAAATTCAGCGCGTAGATAAGTATATTCGCCACTTGTTAAAGAAATATGTACACAGCATAACCGTATATTTTCAACCAGTGATGTTCACTATGAGTCAACACATGTTTGTTTAAAGTCTACAGGTCTGTTGAAAATGTACAACTAATTTAATTTACGCCATGTATGCATAGGAATGCTGGTTCCACCGAGACTCGTTTCCCTGCGAAGTCGGGAAAGACTGGTACTAGTCAGGAATAGGACTTCAGGGAGACTCTACTCAACCAGCGGTCAGCGACAATTATGACGAAAGGGGAGATACTCAAGCAGCAGTCGAACACAAACTTAAAAGTTGGGAGACTTTTGTGTATAACGAATGCGATGAAACGAATGCAATACAAAAAGTGTTGGGATTCGCATAGTAGATGTGAATGACCGATGGTGTGAATAAAAAAATAAAAGCATAGAAATCAATGTGAATCACCACGAATGTGTTAAATTCCTAACTGTAACTGTTTTGAAAAGGTAAATGAAAGTTAGGTCATGAAATGAAACGGTGGCATTTACCTTTAATTTTGTCTGACCGCCGCTCCTTTTCTAGGGGTATGACATCATCAGGAGAGGATGGACGACCAGAGGACGGCGTTGAACTAAAAGCAGACCTCAAAATTGAATTCATGCATGATGTTGCCAACGCAAACACATTGATTCTAAATAAGGAAAAGCCCATCCTTTCAGGGACGTGAAAAGACAACATTTGAGTAGGTCCACACTTTCTTGCCAAATAGATCATAAAGAAGAGATTATTAGAGCAAAGAGGAATTAATGAAACAATTCATTCACCGGACAAGCCATTGGAGTGCAAATAATAGGGTATGGGCCATTGTGAATAAGAAATGCACTATGAACACGCAATATGAAAAAAAAGGGGGTGGGAGGGGGCGTTTTTGCCCACTGGTCGGAGGCGCCCTGCAATACACAAGGGATCGATCCTGGCTCCACTAGCCCACCAAGCCTTCCATTCCTCTGGGGTCGACAACGGCACTGGCTCGATACATCGGTAGGCCACCGGGAATCATTGTAAAAGCCAGATATGCATTCATTCACCTCCAACGATGCTTAATAAAGTCGAATGCATGGCGCATCCCTCAGGGACATATGAACGCTGAAGGCTTTATTCTTTTTAGCTTGTGAAAAAAAATACGCTGCAATGTTGAAACAAAAACAACGAAGCAAATTAACTGTCTTATACCTGTCATCGTCCACTTCCTCCTCATCAGCTGCCGCACTACAATACATATTCTTCCCCTGGTTTTTACAATTGTTTTCAGCCCAGTGCTGACGACGACGATGAATGCCAGCCTGGTCAGTGCAAAACGGTCCGCCGTGGGACTTTTTCGCATGACACCATGAACAAGTGAAATGTTTGAGAGTCGCATTTGAACATGCTTCGCAAGACTGGAACTGTATGCATGCTGGAAACATATGAAGACGAAATTTAAGGCAAAGACGACGAATAATACATACTTATTGATTTTTTGTTCATATTTTATGTACACATAGTCATCGAAATATCAGAAAAGTCCTCCTAAAATTTTTTTCCATTACTCGAAAAACAGCGGAGAGTTCTTACCTGGTTGTGCCTCAAGGTAAACAACTGTGTCAGGCACAACTTTATCGAGTGGAATTTCAATTCGATGATACTCGTAAATTACTCGTTTGGGACTCACTGAAATAGTGGTGATCACGATCGACCATTTTTGTGGCGTCTCAAGTCCAACAAACGATTGGAAGGATGAAAAAACCTCTTAAAATAAGAGAAGATGGTAAAACAACGCACTAGCACCGTGAGTCATGAGCATATGATGGTAAAGATAAGCGTCACTGATTCCACATTTGACGGGATGCTGTTCATCACTGATATTTGAAACGTTCATCGGTACCTGCAGAGTTCCAGAATTAAAAAAAAGCAAGTAAATGATCTGTTAGTCAATTTTGCAACGCTACGACCCCCAAATGTCACACAGGCCTTTGACTCACTTTCCGAATACCCAAGTAAAGATGGAATTCCTCCGAAATTGCACTTGGCCAATATGTTCTGAACGCTGCCAAACGTGAAATTTTATGAAATTCTATAGAATTATGTATATGTATGTACAAATATAAATACAAGTGCATATATAAACAATACATACACCATTACTATCTGTATTTTACTCCTCCTAACAGTTTGCCGTCTCATCGTGGCTGCGAGGTGTTCCTGGGTTTCGGGCTGCGAGGTGTTCCTGGGTTTCGGGCTGCGATGTATAGTGGAGGGATTCATCCCCCGGCATGGGTTCCCCAAGCTGAGAAGTCCGGTGTTTCCATCAGGAAGCCTAGCTAAGAGTAAAGCAATATCAGGATCCACCACCGTCCGGGTATCAAAGTAGAGTGGTGGCAAATCTCCTTCTGATCCATAATGGTGGCGACTGCCTGTGGTGGCGACGACCTGAGGCAGACTTCGACCGGGCTGACCTCGAAACTCCAGGGAACCACAATGGCTAAGCCAGCAAAACTTCCATAAATAGAGAATATGCTGGGGTCTGCACAACCAGTGGCGACGTGCCGCCCAAGTATGCAAGTACTTTACCAGAATATATCTTTTAGAAGGGCGCGTGTGGCGCAATGGCTGGAGGCGCCACTGCGACGCACGCGTGGAATCGATCCCGGCACCCATGACTCAACAAGCCTTCCATCCCTCCGGGGTCGGCAAATTGGTACCAGACTTGCCTGGGAGGATAGCAGCACTGGCTCGATACATCGGTGGGTCATCTCCAACGACACTTAATGAAGTCGAATGCATGGCGCATCCCTTCAGGAATTGATCAACGCCGAAAGCTTTATCCTTTTATCCTTTATGTCTTTTAGAAATATCATTGGGGAATCTACACCCGGTTAGGCGCGAAAGCATAAAAAACGAAGTGATAGAGCCACCAACCACGCATTACAGAAAGGACACATAGGTCTTTTACGTAAGTAAACATTCATGAATGCTAGAGTGAGTGTTCTTCCGTATACGCCGAGTATATTCCGTACATCGATTAAACGAGAAAGCTGTAGTGAGAAGTGCAAAGTGTAAGTGGCTTGCAATCATAAAAAAAATAAGCTCCGAATCATTTCAGGAAAACCTCCGCCTAGTTTCTTGTAGACATTTGTGGTCGACAACATCAAAAATGAACGAGTGCATTCCCAATGAGCACAAAAACAAAGTGAAAGTGTTTATAGAAACTCAGAAGATCAAGTAATTGTCAAGCAGTCATCAAGCAGTCATCACTAAACTGTGGGAGATGGGATACTTCCCTTTAAACCCGTTTATGACATCACAAAGAAATTGACCATTAGATCAAGTGTTAACAAAACAGTTGTAGAGTTGGTTACTTCTTCCACACGAGTGTGGAATTGAACATCGATTCCTCTCAAAAAAAACCTATTACCAAAAAATTAACATAATGAATGGCATCATAAGAAGCCAAGAACACCGTCCAACCGATATCCCCGTTTTTAGCTTCACATAAGAGTAGACAATCGTCTTGCGCAAGATTCGCTTTTTTCTAAAGCTTAAAATTAAAGAAAGGATATCTCAAAACCATCGCAAACTGTATTTTCTTCTATTGGTTGACTGGTAATGGGGAAGTTCTCCTATTGAAAACCACCAACAAAGAATACAACCGGCTCAACGAACACTTCCACGATAAAGTTACATAAGCAGAGAATAGCAAAGCCGTAAAGATACGGCCTTCATCAGAAATTCTCTACCTGACAATTAAACATAAGCTTTCACAAGCTACAGACAATAAATAGACTTGCACTCATTTCTGCAAAGCTTTGCAGAACGACGGTGAAAAGAAGTCTTAAGAAGAAAAGAACAGTAAAAAAAGTACTACCAGTCAAAGATGTAGAAAGTTGGAAATGGCACTTTCAACAGCTGAAGGGAGTTTATCATGCAGAATACCGAGATGATCGCATTCCGACAGCGAGATGAAGCTCACTGTTTCCAGAAATATAATAGAGAAGATCGTTTATGATCACTGCAGCAGTTGCATCCACTTCTATCCTTAGCAAGTCAGGGAGCTCAGGGGCGCTTTTGATACACAAAGATAATTAACAACCTATCCAGTAATGTCAAAACCACGAATTCATCATTCCGTCTACATGGAAACATGAAGTCCAAAAAGCCGAGATCGTCCCTCCAACCTATCCTACGACGCTTTTAAAACCTTCATGATGAAAAAAAACCGACCATATTTCATTTTAATTGATGACATCACTTTTAAAACATCAATCAGTGGCCAGGCGAAGCGAACATTGGTCGACTTTTACCTCTAAAAAAGATGGGTCTTCGGTTGAATACAATGGAAATTCATCCACAAAAAACATTCGTTCCTGACATCGCCGACGCTCAAATGAGCGGGTACCTCGAAACTCCCAAGTTATAGGTATCTGACTTGCAAACTGGATATAATAAAAAAACTACCGGCAAAGCTGAGCACAAGGTGCAAACAGATTAGGCAACTTATACAAGCATTAAAAGGTAGTGAAAATGAGAAAAATCAAACGGCTCCGTGCCCACTTTTGAACTCCACAGTTCTTCCTGCGTTGACATAAAGGATTAGAGGAACCAGCAAAGAGCAGGTCTGGTTGGCAGCATGCGACATCACGCAAGAGAGAAAGTCTAAGGTGCCGACTATGACAGCGATCAAAGAGATACGCAGTTATTTACTGGGGGAATATAATAGAAAAAAACTTCGTAAAGTTGATATCTTCAACACAAGTTAAAAGAAATACAAGACTTTTAAAGTCTTGAAGTTTATAGTCGACTGAACCAATTTTGAAAGGAATAGATAAGTCTGCAAAGTATATAAGAACGGTTTTAACGGAAGGAAAACATTTTTAAAAACAATGAACATTGCAAATTTACCTCCTTGTAAACAAAAGCGATGGAGCCGTTCTTGAAAAGCGATGCTTGGAAGGTAAATGCACCTGCTAGAAAGAGTTACGAGTATCTCATTGAGAAATGTTAACTGCAATTAAATAGTAATTACATATAAATTTGCCCAAAATAGCTACACCTTGGTGTTGTTCCCTTAACTGAACTTTTCTCCACTCCACAACAAATCTCTCACCGTCATCAGCGTAAAGTATACTGGAGCCCTAAAAAAATAGCATGAGAGATGGCAATGTATGACTTTAAAAAAGGTAAAATCACAAATGTTAATGGAACTCGCATCTAGCATGGTGTCAAAATTTGCCATAAGAGGAGCTATGTACTGCGTAGCAGCCAACCAATTGTGTGTTTGGTCACCAATGTAGAGAAAACCTCCTGTAGCTATAGTAAGATTTGTCATCATATGACCATAAAATGGAAACTTAAAGCTGAGCTTAGCACCGACAGCCCTCCTATAAGTGCCAGTTAATAGAGGGTGACTTGCGTTTCCGGCTACTCCTGGCTTCTTGAGCATAGCATCAATATCCACCCAGTAAGCGTTCATTTGTTCAACACGATTAGAATAAATTGTCATAATATAGTAATGATGATCTACCTGAAATCGTTCAGAGTAGAGTGCCGTGAATGTGTCATATGCAGGTCGACACATCTCTGCGCTATAGATAAGTGCATTATAGTCCAACTATAAATTCTTAACAGCTCTAATGCTACTGTCCATGCTACTAAAGAAGTGATGAGGGAATTATGTATTTCATTTCAGTTTCTGATATAAGACGTTCTTCACAAGCGTATTTACGAAATAATAATCCTATAATACCATAATGATGATGAAATATTTGAAGCCTCAAGACCGCTGGTGTTTGCGATGACGATCGAACCCCCACCATGGTGTGATGGTGAACATGTTAGCCTCCGGAAAAAGGTAATAGAGGACGTTCGATGCCCACCGTTGACACCAGCGGTCCGGAGTTTTACAAATATCTTAGCATCATTGTGGTTGTTTCGCATAATAAACTGCCGTGAAAAAATAATGGGCACTAGATGGAAAAGTCCTCTAGTAGAAGTTGTTGCAGAAATCCGAAACAAGGCTAAAGAAAAAAGAAGGAAAACACTCACCGTGTTATTCTCTTTCTCAACATCGACATCACCTGGAATATGTGCGCCCCACATATCAGGCTCCTCCTGTTCTACAGCTGCTTTCGCTTCAGGTAAACCATATGTACCACGACGAACACGACTCTTTGGTAGCAAACGGAACATCGGCGACGAGTCTTCATATCGAAGAATGAGAGGCAGATTATTTTCTTCTGAACTTATGGAATTCTTTAACAAGATATCCACCATTATAAGCTGCCCCCCTTGTTCCAAATCTGTTTAAAAAGCACAAAAATCTTATGACATAAAAGAGCTTGGTGCTAAGTAAGAAAAGAAAAAAACAGGTGGCAACAAGTAAATGAACTAAATCCAGAAACAAGTTATTGAAAAGAAAACCTACCAGTTAAGGATTCGATGAGAATATCGTTATAGAAGAATAGTAAAAATAATAACGAAATACAACGTGGCATCGAGAATTTCGTTACTGGTCGGTAAGTAGTTAGCAGTAATGAAAGAATACGAGTTAAACTGAGAAGTAAAGAAATAATCTCTGGAATGATTAAACAAATGAAACCTCCAAAACTTTCTGACAAGAAGTTCTAAAGGAAACTGCAAGAAGAACAGGTATTATCAGTAGACTGATTTCACTCGCTCGGAGATCACAAGGAACACCGCATCATACCATATTTAGTGAAACCGGTTACATTCAAGTAGTAACATAGCATAAAAAAATCTGCATCTACCGTAAAAGAAGCGAAGGGAATGTGGCTTAGAATAAGACGGACCAAATGGTCCACATGATGTTCATACCCACAACAAAATTATGCAAATGAGGGTATGACATATATAGAAAGAGCAAGTAAAGTACATTGTGAAAAATTTCCAAAAACCCTATTACATAACGAATTTGATGACCTGAAAATAAGAAATGATAGATAGCAAATTAGTAGAGGGTCGTAAATCAAACATAAAACACTGTCAATCATGTGGTTTCTTAAAAATAACACGATCGACCTTAACTTGATCATCAATCAATCGGTACATATACGTTACCACACTGTCAGATTGGACATCCAGCAGAGCGAACGAGGCGATTATGGAACTGGAAAAAGAAAATGCTTTAAGAAAAAGCAATCATTCAGCCATACTCAAAAGGGATACGAACTATTAAGACCGCGTGGTTTAGTACAGAATCCATAAGGTTTGCGGTACGGAAAACTCCATTCCATATGGGACATGAACTTGTTTCTTCTATACTGCAAAGTGTTTCACAGTATGTTCACACTATCGATCGAGCAAGCATAGAAGAAACGAAGAAGACTAGGCAAAACGACAGTAGTCAAAAAAGGCTATGGTGAAAAGCTGGCTCAAAATGGACCCGTTTTAAGAGAGAAAAAAAAAGACTGCGCGCATGAAGTGAACCTTGCCTGCGTTATAAACCATAGAAGACAAATCTATCAAGTAAAACACTAAGCAGATTCTTACCAGGAAAGGCATGAAGCCATGTATTCGGGGGATTCATGAAACAAAAAGTAACTGTGGAATGGGAACGGCTTTTCCAATCAACAAATGCCCATACGTTGAATTCTCTACTACAGCTACAATTGTCATCAACTCATTTTCGAATTTACAAGTAATGACAAGAGGTTTAGCCATGGGATAAAATTAGATACGGGGCAAATTACTAGCTAGTAACACGGACACAACAGGTTGAACGCTTCGGTGCATTACCAAGGATAACTAGACGCAATCGCAGAATTCACCAACTGAAGGCTACAACACACATACTATACAAACTTAGAAAATGGATAAAAGGTCCACGAAAGTATACTAAAGGTCATGACCTTTTTCTAAGAGACGGGAAGATGCGAACCTTCGCAGAACGTATATATAGAGGCGTGTGTTGCGCAGAGGTGTAATGCGCCCTGCAATAAACATAGGATCGATTCCCGCCCCTCAGGCTCACCAAGATCTCCATCCCTCCAGAGTTGGCAGATTGGTACCAGACCTGTCAGGGAGGGTACCAGCACTGATTGGATACATCGGAAGGCCACCGCAAGCCATTGTATAGGCCAGATATGCATCCAATCACCTCCAAACGATGCTTAATGAAGTCGAATGCATGGCGTATCCCTCAGGAATTGATCAACGGCGACAGCTTTCATTTGTACTATGACATATGTTGCTCCATTCACGCTCAACGGAACGACTACCTCCGAATGCTCCAGTTACGTCTATCTAGGTCGGGAAATCAACATGTTGAACGACCAAACTCCAGAGTTGAGCAGAAGGAAACGAGCGGCTTGGGGAGCTTTCAAGAGCATCGAGGATGTAGTGAAGAGGACAATGAACATCCGACTCCGTGTCCACCTTTTCGACTCAACGGTACTTCCTGTCCTAATGTATGCGTCAGAAACCTGGTCGATGCGTAACCACGATGAAAAATCACTCAACGTTATCGAACGTGCAGTCAAAAGGACGATGCTAGGAGTATCTCGTTTCACACAAGTAAGGGATGGGATCCGAAGCTCCGACCTGCGTCAACGATCAAAAATCAAAGATGCCGTTCTGTGGGCCAAACAATCGAAGATAAGGTGGGCCGGACACGTAATGCGTATGAATGACAACCGATGGACAAGAGCCGTTAGTGACTGGATTCTTCGGGATGTCAAACGCACTGCCGGAAGACCACCGACCCGATGATCAGAGTTCTTCACGAAAAACCTAGAAGAAAGACATGATGCTCGAAGAGTCCCTAGAGCGAGCAGGATCCACTGGGCTACTCTTGCACGCGACAGGGAAAAATGGAAGATTTACTGGCACCCGCTGGAGTCGCTCGACGATCAACGGGACTACAGTATTACAGTATAGTACGGTATGACATATGTTCATTCTTATAATTTGACATCCACCAAAACCCAATGGTTTGCTGCCTCAGCATCGGTAATGTGGGTTTCTAGGTGTCGAAATGCAATATACAATGTAAGTTGTCTACCGCAGTCTCTTCTAGGAAGTTCGAAATTTCTATTGAAAATTGTCATGAAGCCGAAGTAGGAATATATTTGTAGTGGGAACAGCTAGCGTACATGAATAAACTACTCAAGTACTCAATGGTATGGGCCTTATCTCAATTCACAGGGCTACGTACTGCTGCCGGTAACGATCTTGGAAAGTACTGATGACGAGAGTAGAAGAGGAGATAACTATTTATCCAGCCAAGAACAACGTAATTAAAATGAAAACAGTGCTGGGACTCACATGATATACTGACAAGCCTTCTTACTTACTTACTTGGACAGTTGGACGGCCCGTTATCACTGGTTGTGCAGTCCTCAGCATATTCTCCATTTTTCAGGGTTTTCCTAGTTTAGCCATTGTGTTTCCACAGAGTCCCGCGGTCGGCCTGGCAGTTTGCCCCAGGTCGTCAACACCACAGGCAGTCGCCGCCCTTGTGGATCAAACAGAGATTTGCCAACATGCGACTAGTTTGATACCAGGACGGTGGTGGATCCCGGAATTGGTTTACTCTTAGCTGAGCTTCCTGGTAGAAGCGCTGGACTCCTTCTCAACTTGAAGGACCCTGCTGGGGGACGAATCTCCTTGCTGTACATCGCAGCTCGACACCACAGGGCTACACCCAGGAACACCTCCCAGCCTCGATGAGGCGGTAAACCTTTAGGAAGAGACTTGAAATAATGGTTCAGAAATTCCTTTCATAGTTCTGTAGTGATGTCATCCAGTTATAATCCATAATAACACATAGTATAAAACTGATTCTGCGAATTTCCGATAGTTCAATTGCTGAAGAAAGATGTTCAGATAGGACAAAGTTCTTACATAGTTCAGCAAACCATCTTTCATAAGTAAAGTGCACTTATTCTATCAATAGATACCCTTTACATATAACTGAGAAAGCGCCAGTAGCACTGCCTGGATTGACGTAGAATCGTCCGTCTTTTTCCCTAACACTGCACTCATGAGAGTGTCCACTAACGAGTACATCCACATCGAGTTGTCGTGCCATTTGCTCCAACATCTTTAAAGCAAAACAATTTCGAATATCATGTAAGAAACATAAATAAGATCTAGATGACTTAGGCAATACACAAAGAAGACTATAAAACGATGAAATCAAGAACGTAACTCGTTTTGTATAATCATTACTTCACACCGAGGGTGTGCAGTACAAAGACATACCGCCTCATCTCCCCAAGGAACAATCTGATGGCCATGAATAAGTCCAATACGAAACTGTCCTATAGTGACGACTTTTGTCTCCGGATATTTCAACGACTGATCATCGAAATCGCCGCGAACAACATGCACATCAGATGCTAATGTCCTTAGATAGTCGACACTTTCGCGATTGCACAGATTTCCGGTACAAAGAACATGCTGTATCTTATTTGGAACTAGAAGCTTTCGAAACTTAGCCGAAAGGTTGTGTTCACGATGAGGAATATGGAGATCGCCAATTAGCAGTACTAGCTAAATCTCACCAAACAATTCGATGTAGTTGCATGCACTTGTACTGATCGTAGTTTAACCCCGGACTCACCATGTCGATGTACTTGAGAAATGACAGTCGCTTCGAAGCACTTGTCCAACTTCAATACTGAGAAAGAAAAAACCTTAAAGTAGAGAATAAAAAAAGACAAATCTGTCGCAATATAAAGAACAAAATCCAAAATCAAATGGTACAGATATAAAGTAATTGAAAAAGATGACGTCATCGTGCTTAAATTCAAGAACTATAGAGAACCATTCATTTACAGAAGAAAAAACGGAAAACTTCCAACCAACTTCCAACAGAACAAGCAATAACATATGGACATGTTAAAACACCGAGAGCACGTAAAAATCATCTTCAATAAAAAAAGCTCAAAGAAGGAAATAAAGAGACAAATCTGCGAGATCTCCAGCAATCAGAGGAGATCGGAAAGGTCAGATGACGCAATAACATATGGACATGTTAAAACACCGAGAGCACGTGAAAATCATCTTCAATAAAAAACAGCTCAAAAAAGGAAATAAAGAGACAAATCTGCGAGATCTCCAGCAATCAGAGGAGATCGGAAAGGTCAGATGACACGCTAGTTCATGGCATTTCAGACTTTACAGATGGTATGGATTCCAAATTTGGAAAAAAAAAAGAAAAGAACGTTTATTTAGTAAACCATCTTGAACCCATTCTTTTCAAGACCCATTATGTTCAACCATTTGGTTATAGCATGTGGACACCCTATAGTTTCACGGCAATGGACACTTGGGTTGGCAGCGAGCATTCTGACCGCTACGGCAGCTCTAATAATGCATTTGGACTGGAGATTAATCTCTTTGAAGATAGATCCACGAGCCCAATAAATCTAGAACAACGTCTAGAACATCATAACTTATTAGAAAAGACAAACAGGAAGTAGAATGCTGAGTGAAGCAAGCTTCAAAACTGAAATATCATGAAACAAAGCAATGCAGACCTTTCCATTTGCGTCGATTTCGTGTAAAAACCCATTTGAGAACAGACTTCTGCGGTCATCGTTTGACGTACGAGACGGGTCCACCATTTCCAACACAGCTATGTCGGATAGAACAGATCTGGAACACAAACAAAGCATAAATAGATGAGATTCAAATACTGGACATTATAAAGTAGAAAAACCAAAAAAACTAGTCGGAAGCTGATTACTTTACGTTTATCAACATAAACGTAAAGAGTTATTCGTAATTCCCTCCCAACGGTTTACCGCCCCATCGTGGCTGGAGGTGTTCCTGGCCGTCGGCTTGCGATGTACAGGGGGGCGATTCATTACCCTGGCAAGGTTTCCCAAGCTGAAGAGGAGTGTCGCGACTCCATCAGGAAGCCCAGCTAAGACAGCGGAAGGATCCATCCCACTAGCAGAGTCTCCCAAGCTGAGGACTCTGTCGTTCTCCATCAGAAAGCTCAGCATAGAGTAAACCAATACTAGGATCCACCACGGTCTTGGCATTCAACTAGTCGCACGGTGGCAAATTTCACTCTGATCGACAACGGCGGTGACTGCATGTGGTGGTGACGCCCCAAGGCAGACTTTAGCCTGGCTGAGCTCGGGACTCAAGGAACCACAATGGCTAGACCAAAGAAAAAACTCCGAAAAAGTGGAAATGATGCTGAGATCCGCACGAACAGTGAGGACGGGCGATCCAAGTATCCAAGTAAGTACGAATTCGTAACTCTGAATAATTAAACACAAATTCTGTAAGAGGACCTTTACATTTGAGGTGACCTAAAACTAACTTGGTCGTACTATATATGTACAAGTGAAATATTCTTGTAAACGTGGTTCCATGACTGAGTAAGTCATCTGGCTCACGAAGCACAGGTGCACCAAGCTCATTACCCTCTTGAGGATATACAAAAATACTGAACTCCTGTAAATGCAAGCTTTTTTTTGAAATTTCCAAAATTCATTGGAACGTTTCTCTTACATCAAACTAGTGGATCAAGAAGGAAAAAAGCAGGGCAAAACAAAAACCCTGTTGATAACTCAGAGGAAACGTACTTGATAGAGACTATCATAACGATCTCGACAATGATCACAGTTGTGATTTTCAGCAGTACCCTACCAATAATGTCTAATAACGTGTTTAGAAAAACTCTGGGCTGTGGAATTATAGAAAACTTAGAAAATACGAATAACCACAACGTAGAAAAAAACTGGCATTTCTCACCAAAGGTGCCCTCACAATTCTTACTGAGGGTTCGTCCTCTTCCATATTAACAACAGTTGGTGCTGGGATCGACGTTCTCCACGAATCCAAAAGCGTACTCATCATAACCTCCGTACACTTCCGCATACTATCAGCTCGATCGACATTCTTTTCTACCTTATTGTCGTTCTGAACACTGCGTGTTTATACTCAACAAAACCTACTAACTAACTAGTTAACAACTTAGTTACTTGGATATTTACTTGGTCGGCCCGTTATCACTGGTTGTGCAGGCCTCAGCATATTCTCCATTTTTCAGAGTTTTGCTGGTTTAGCCATCGTATTTCCCTGAGTCCCGAGATCAGCCTGGCAGTCTGCCCCAGTTCCTCACCACCACAGGCTGTCGTCACTTTTGTGGATCAAAAGGGAAATTTACCACCACACGACTAAGTTGATATCAGGACGGTGGTGGATCCTCGTTTTGGTTTACTTATAGCTGAACTTCCTGATGGAAACACCGGACTCCTTCTCAGCTTAGGAGACCCAGCCGGGCTGATGAATATCCCCTGCACATCGCAGCCTGACACTCCCAGGAACACCTCCCAGCCACGATGGGGGGTAAACGGTTGGGAGGACCAACTTAACTAATTAGTACTAACTACTAAATACTAACTTAACACTAACTTTAACTTAAAGTACATCAAAAGGAAAATGATTAACGGTAAAGTTCAAGGCTAATGAAAATAATATACCTGGATTATGCTTTCAGCACTACCCAAATAGGCCGATAAGGCCAAGAAGTCATCAGTGCGCAACTCCCGACCAATTTTTCTCTCGATCACTATTTGACATGCAATATAGCATTCAAAACATGTCTTACTCTTGCAGCACAACGGTAACTGAACGGAATTAGAAGTATTATTGAGAACGCGTAAGAATGCGGGACTGTATTGGTTTGAAGAGTTGGCAAAACAACCATATTGAAGCTGAGATATTTGCAAGACTCCGGACCGCAGGTGTCTGTGGTGGGGAAAGGACGCGTTATTAGCCTTTCCTGGGGCCAACGCGTTCATCACCACACCATGTGGATCCTTCTTCTCGCCTGTCTCCCAGCTAGTTAATAAAATAACTAAGCATTGTATTACTCTGGTCAAAAAATTTGCCGCACTTACTATCGGTGATGGCAAAGCTCCATCTAAAATTAGATTCACCACTTGTCTCGAAACATACATCGCTACATCGGGCTGAATGAGAGAAATTCAGAAAGTGCCCTGATATCCCAGCTAATCCAGCGAGCGAAAAACAATAAAAAAACGAACAAGGAAGAAAACTGAAGAATAAAAGTAAGAAAAGAATATATCCACCTTAGCTCGAGACGCTGACGGCTTCCACAGGAACGATCCAAGTTGTATCTTCTTTAGAAGCATGGCAATTCCGGCATCCAACGGCATTTTTCGAACCCAATGACAAATGAAAAATAGATGTTTCTGAAGTATAACAGAAAAGCATTCGATAAAAATTGAAACAAATTTATGCATATATCGCGATCACACAAAGCAGGACAAAAAACCATTGCGAAACTAATCACAGCGACCACGAATGTTATGTTGCTTGAGATTTTTAATGTGAAGAACGAGGAAGAGCAAAACCAGCAGGCCCTCCTCTTTGTTCCAGAATTCCAATAAGAGTCTTGGGGAATATAGAAATTGTCAAAAAACGCTCGCCCATGTCACCCATCAAGAAGTTGTAGGACTCTGTAAAATGTTCCTGAAATCTTTCAATAGAAAAACATAGACATTTCTTCAATACAAAAGTCGTAAACAACACATATCACCTAGGTAATTCCTTCAAAACGGTCTGGGACTCAACGTTCTGAAAAGGTAAAAGAAAAAGTGTAAGACTAGTGATACCTGTCACTTACTTATTAGTGATTCCTGTTTTTCTCGATCATTACATGACTTTAACAGCTTCCTCAGACGTAGCTCAATACCCATTTGACCAAGGAACTCACTATAAGAATGCGCTTGCTTACATGATATAACACAACAAAGTCAGAACGAATTATCGGAGAACCCCTTTTATTAATTCAGCTGGCAATCGAAGTGCTCATATAGCACTTCCAGATACGGTTACGAGAAGACCTGCACAAGAATTAGAGCCATGTGAAATACAGAGGTCATTTTACATGACAGAAAAGATACCGCTGAGTGTTCGGACCATATACCGCCGCTCTATCGGAGACAAGAGATTTCAGGTAACCGAAGTTCACATCTGCTGTCAAGTCAATGGCACCAGGTTGGCTCAAAGGATGCACCTGTTCATGCTTTTTGTAGCCTCTAAAAGACAGGTCATTGCGGGAACCGTCGTGACCGTAATCAATGATAATCCCGAAACCACCATTATATATAATTCTAGAAACCTTGGACTTCATAATACGACTATATGATTAAACGACGCTTGTAGAAGAGCACACATGATCCCCACCTCTCCGTAATCTGGTTGATAAACGTGCCAGCTTCAGGACTGCATTCCCAATGGATTCGTTGATCATCGTATCGGATATTGTCTGGTAATAGCCCACTAAACAATTGAATAATAACAAGGTAGTCAATTTTTCTTCACTACTTATTCTTTTTTCATGGCACGGTTTTATGTGAGATATAACCACAAAACCACAATGATGATGAGCTATTCGCAAAACTCTAGACCGCAGGCGTCTGCGGTGAGGATCGAACATGCTACTACCCTTTCAGAGGGAGAGAGGGGAGGGAGGGAAAGGGGGCTAACATGTTTACCACCACACCATGCCGGTCCTTCGTTTCGCCGTTCTCTCAGCCGTGTTTCTATAGATGCTATCAGCAGCCATTCAACGGGATTGATCTGGGGAGCACAAATCAGCACTGAATACTCAATCTATCTAAAGGAAGAGTCACTTCATCACAGAAAAACTTACCGTGTGTGCAGGTTTTCGCCCTTCGATCTCATGAAGCACAATTCATTAGCTTTGTCAATATTAACATATACCTGGCAGAAAATTAGATTAGACGTAGCAAGTCATCTATATGTAACGACGGTTACGATGGTAGCAACAACAGCAATTGACATGGGCATCGGAATGGCTAGTTGTGAAAGAAGAATCAATGTAGTAACCTCATTCCACGTCCCATTAGAATCTCGGCTGAACTGATGAACTGGCAACGAGTCAAGGAATTCGTTACTGACGAAGACGGAAAATTGGTCTGGTATGTCGTCGATCGTTTTATACCAATATACAGGCACACCCGATTTTGACACACTCTTCTTCACGTATGAAGTGGAGTCATCACTTTTCTGCGGTTCCGAAGAAGGTAAAGAGCCACAGGGACCACAAAGTAGTCGTTCCTGTTGTTCAATGAGTGCATCTGAACACTCCACGAAATGCACGGAGACATTCTTCTCCTTGAAAAAAGGAATCCGCAACGAAGCTATAAAGTACATAAAACATTGTTTGATGCGGAGAAACAACCGGACCTGAAAATTGACCATTACTCTAAGAATGTCGCTCATAAGTTGTCCAGTACCCGGTCCACATTCAACAAGTTGCCAAGGTCCTAAATCGTTTCATGTGGATATAAAACAGAAACTGTAATCACAATGATGCTGAGATGTTTGCAAAACTCAGGACTGCAGGTGTATACGAGGGGATTGAACCTCGTTATAACCCTTTCCAGGGGCTAACGCGTTCACCACCACACCACGCGGGCCCTTCGTTTCGCCTCTCAGAAAAACTACAATAACTGGAACAAACACAAGTAATTTAGAGTCGAATGACACAGGATAAATTAAAATAGAAAACCATGATGGCCCGTGTTTGCCAACTCGTGGTAGCACCAAACACCCACGAGTTCGCCAAAAAGTTGAGTAAGCTCTGGAGCAGTGATGAAGTCTCCTTCTTCTCCAAAAACCTAAGAAAGAAGAAATAGAAGAATCTTAGACACTACGGAAAAAGAATCTAAAGTCTTAAACTGAAAAGTCCTAAAGAATCAGTCATAGAGCTAAGTGAGTGAAATCTACCTTTCGTGACTCAGAAAAACCGCCATAATAGCCAATCGTAGGCGCACTGACTGCCGTTTTCATGTACTCGGCCACCGTTATTGGACCGGTTGCTCGAATTTTATCAATGATAAATCGTTTTAAAGCATAACTGGGATCTTTCTTTCGATCCAAATCAGCTGTACCTATACAGGTTGACAAGTGTCTTGAATGCAGTCGAAACGGTGGATGACTTCGGAGTATCCGATGGATAGCAGGATACATGCGAGTTGCCGAATGTATTTGAAATAAAATCCGTGATCCCTCATGAATCGTTCGTCTGAGATTACGACCACTGCCCTCGTTTTTTACGTCATTCTAGTTCGTGTCATGACATTCATTACTCTTTTTTTTCTTTTTTTTTCTTTTTTTATCCACAGTAATCAATTAGTGAGCTGAAATGATTAAGATGACTGAGAAATGTAGGGGTTTCATTCTTCATCGATGATTGGAGACGAGCAGTGTAACGAAAATCCTATATTTCAGAAGTATATTTGAAAACAGTGGCAGATCTCGGACTTCTTCTATAACTTTACTGTGATGTAAATTTATAGGGAAACGACAGTAACGGAGAACGATGTTTGGTAGAGGTTTTATGTAGAGTAGAGAATTTTAAGGAAATAATTGGTCCGAATTGGGGTAGCCCTCTGTCTTTTTTATGAAACTAACAAGCATCATGTCTTCTGCTTTAGACTTTGACTGTAGATTGAAATTTACGGAAGGATAACTACTTTTCCCTTACCTACCACTTTATTTCTCCTTCGTTCTTAAACTTTCTTTTCCTACTTATAAGCTGTGTCTGTGGAATTGGCGTGGACATTGAAAATGTCGTCTGCTTGAAGCAACAAACTGCTGGTTTTCATATTGTGCCCTAAGGCTTGATACGATTTGATTTCTTCCCATGTATGGGAAAGCGTCTACTTCTGTCACTTTTCATGGAGATAGATCTTAGCTGAGAATAACCTTTAATAGTTGAGATAGAAACCTTCACATCTTACTGATAGTTGGCAACAAGATACCTATTTGAATACTTGGACGGTTCTTCCTCACTGGTTGTGCGGGCTCCAGCATAATCCCCATTTTTTCGGAGTTTTGCTGGTTTAGCCATTGTGGTTCCCTAAAGTCCCGAGGTTAGCCCCGGCCAAAGTCTGCCCCAGGTCTTCACCACTGCAGGCAGTCGCCGCCCTTGTACAACAAGATGCACGTTCTCTATTTCTTCCAAAGTGAATTTTTGTCCCCTAAAGTTCACAAATCGTTTTGTTTGCCCTCTTTATGGTTGGGACTCTATTTCCAATAGCGAAGCTGTTGAGGGTATCTTCCACCATGACACAATGAAATCACTCACTAGATGTTTTATTGATTCGCTATATTCTCGATAAGCGAACACGAGGTTGTTCTTTTATTCTTTGTTTACGAAAATAAAATTGCGATTTACTTGATCCACAAGGGCGGCGACCGCCTGCGGTGGTGACGACCGGGTGACAGACTTTGGCCTGGCTAGCCTCGGGACTCCAAGGAACCACATTGGCTAAACCAGCAAAGCTCCGAAACAATGGAAATTATGCTGGGGTCCGCACAACCAGTAAAGACGGGCCATCCAAGTACCCAAGTACCAAACAAAAAGTCGATTTGGGGAATTTCTGTAGGATATTTTGTTGAAGTCTGCTGCTGGCGTGCTTACGTCGGAAACGTTAAAGATTTAAAATTAAAGTTGTACCTTGGAAGGACTGCATACATAGTCTTGAAAGTAGGTACGTCGACGAAACAAAGTATCCTATATAAGACTGTTAAGCTGTCAACTCCTCAAGAACTTTACTTAAGGCTAGTATAATATGTTGGATCTTGACGCGTGTAGCGCAGTAGTTATAGTTGCACTACAGTATACACGGGAGTCGTTGGTTGAAACCTATTCTCTGGACTCACCAAGCTTTCCATCCCTCTCGGGTCTGCAAATTGATGCTAAACTCGTCTAGGAGGGTAGCAGCAGTGAGCTGATATATCGGTGCCACACGCAAGTCACTATATAAGCCATGCATTGAGTCATTCTGGGATGTTCAATGGAGTCGAACATATGGCACATCCCTCGGGGATTCATGAATGTCTAACGCTTTACCCTTCTGTTTCTTTTCAATCGGCTCACTAGTTTTTCGTTACCTGCATCTAAATGCACTTCCCTCCAATGGGCGCGTGCGGCGCAGGTTGGAAGTGCCACTACGACACACACGTGGAATCGATCGCTACTTGGTAGCAGACTTGTGTGGGAGGATAGCAACACCGGCTCGATACATCGGTAGGCACCGCTAGTCATTGTAAAGGCAAGATATGTATTCATTCACCTCCAATGATACTTAATGAAGTGGAATGCATGGCGCATCCCTCAGGGGATTCATCAACGCCGAGAGCTTTATGCTTTTATTTATCCCTCCAATAGTTCATTTTTCCATCATGTCTGGAGGTTATTTTTGGGTTGACTAGCGATGTAGAGCGATGTGTTCATTCTTCCTTCTGCTAAATTTTGCAGTGTCACCGAAGTTGAGAATGAGTTCAACGTTTCTATCTTAATGGACAGCTAATAGTAAACATGTGTTTAAAGAGACCCCAGGGACCTACATTCGGATGCTTTTTCGGGAAAGTAAGATGGACAAAAAGGATAAAGCTTCCGGCGTTTATCATTCCATGATAGATGTGCCATTAATTCGACTTCACCAAGCATCGTCATAGATGGTTGAATGCATATCTGGTCTATACAGTGAGTTATGAGGCCAGCCAGTGTATTAAATCACTGCTGCTATCCTCTTAGACGTCTGGTATCAATTTGCCAACACCGGAGTGATGGAAGGCTTAGTGAGGCCGGGGTGCGGAATTAAACCAAGGACCACGTGTGTACTGTAGAGGCACCTCCAACCACTGCGTTGCACGCGCCCCAGAAGTAAAAATGAATGTGTATGTTAGCGACTGGATAACGTAAGTTTACTGTTTTTTTTACACACGAGAATCTTTACTGCAACGGTTTATGTTTAACCGTGTCTAAAACTGTCAACGAATCGTGGACAGTAGGAACAGCGGCATTTTTTTTGATAGTACAGAGCCTTGATTAGTCTCGTGACTACGTGAAGGTAGAAAAGCCTCCCTACAAACCTTTTACTTGTTCGGCTTAAAAATTCCATACTACCCCTTTCTTAACTGTCATCGTACATCGTACGTCATCGTGCAATCAGAAAGTTGTTCTGCTTTTTTTTGCCAAGCGTATAGTGATCTTCATATTAGGTTTAGTACGAGATGTTTGATTTTACAGTATGAAACTTTAACTTCTTTTACCTAGGCAATATGCATACGGACGCGTGTAGCGCAATGGTCGGTGCCTCCCCGCAACACAGACTTGGAATCGGTCCTCGCGCCCATGGCCCACCAAGCCTTCCATCCCTCCAGGGTGTGCAAATTGGTACCAGACCTGTCTAGGGAAAATAGCAGCACTGGCTCGATGCATCGGTAGCCTACCGCGAGTCATTGCAAAGGCCAGATAGGCATTCAGTCACCTCCAAACGATGCTTCAGGAAATCGAATGCATGGCGCATCCCTCAGGGATTGATCAACGCCAAAAAGTTTTATCCTTTATCCTTTTATGTATATATACTTCTTTCTTTACTGTAAATACTACATTTCAAAGCTTAGGATTCGTCGTCTGTTATCCTCTATTATTACAGTTTTTCCGAATCCTTCAGATTGAAATGAAACTATTACCCTTTTTCCTAACCTTCGAAAGTCATGATACTTGAATACGCCTTTTGTACAAGTGAAAAGTGACGATAGTTTTGTAGTAGCTGCTTGAAACCTTTCTCAGTGCGATTAAAGGACTTATTGCCATCGAGAACCTGAAGGCATTCATTGAAGAAATACTACGGCAAACTGTTCAACGAGAGAAGAGTTGAGAGTACATAATGGAAGTATTTCTGATCGTCCAAGATTGTTCAGAGAAGTTACAAAGCTGAGTATATAGATTCCATGAATATCACGTTAGTTCATGTCAGAAGGATACTGAATTTAGAAATTTGCGCTTGAAACTGAAAAGGATCGAGTAGACTAGTAAACGACAAAAAGGGGGAAATTCTGAGCTTTACAATGTTTCTAAAAAACTTGTTGGACAATATATCAGTTTTGTGATATAAATGTGGTTATAGGACGCGTGTGGCGCAGTGGTTGGAGGCGCCACTGCGACACAGACGTCGAATCGATTTCCGCGCCCATGGCCCAGCTAGCCTTCCATCCCTTCGAGGTTGGCAGATTGGTACAAGAATTGTCTGGGAGGATAGCAGCACTGGCTGGATACATCGGTAGGCCACGGCGAGTCATTGTAGAGGCCAGATATGCATTCAGTCACTTCCAACGATACTTAATGAAGTCGAATGCATGGCGCATCCCTCAGGGGATTGATCAACGCCGAGAGCTTTATCCTTTTCATCCTTTAAATGTGGTTATCGATTTCTTTGTCTTTATGCTTTTGCATTTACCGAAATGCGATTTGGTTTTGAAATCTGAACTAATGTCGATTGAATGAGTTGGCATCTTTCTCTATAGGTTCTAATCGCTTTCGGAGGAGAGTAACGTAAAGTTTCCTTATGTTCCTATTGAATTTGGGGTGTTACATATATTGATACACAAGTACATTTTTGGGTATCTAAATATGTATTCGGACATACTAGTAATGAATACCAATAGCTTTACAGAAGAACCACTGATTCACATTCTGGGTTATCCCACATAGCACCATAAGTGGTAACTAGTCGACTGCAATCCATGGAATAAAAGGCTCATGTGTACATTTCAAATACTTGATACCTGAACGGCCCGTCCTCACTGCTTGTGCGGACCCCAGCATAATCACCATTTTTTGGAGATTTGCTGGTTAAGCCATTGTGGTTCCCTGGAATCCCGAGGTCAGCCTGGGCAGAGTCTTCCTCAGGTCTTCACGACCACAGGCAGCCGCAGCCCTTGTGGATCAGATAGGCGTTTACCACCATGCGACTTTGATACCAGGACGCTGGTGGATCCTGCTAATGCTTTACTCTTAACTAGGCTTCCTGATGGAAACGCCGGACTCCTTCTCAGCTTGGGAGACCCTGCTAGGGGCATGAATCCCCCTCGCTCTACATCGCAGTCCGACACCCATGAACACCTCGCAGCCACGATGAGGCGGTAAACCATTGAGAGCGTACATTTCAAATAGCTGATTTAAACGGGAAATTTTGGACACAAAGCAGTAAACCTCTTATAAAAGTGTGACTTGGAAGTTCTTGGTATGATCCAATACTTCAGTGCAGGTATTTGAGCTATTTGAATAAGTCTAGCAAATGCATAGGTGACAAAACTGGACACCCTTTGGCTTCCACATTGGACGACATTCCCACGTATTGGCACAAATCTTGCTTTGGAATTCTCTAGCGAGTCTGTACCTTTGAAAGGCTGTTGGTCTTTGGTGTATTTTTTAAGACCCCATTGATGTCTCATGTATAGTGTAAAGAGCAAATCTTATTTGGAGATTGATCTATTTCTCTTGGTCACTCACAAATCGTACCACTCAAATTTTTCATGAAGCTTCTTAAAAGGGTTGGTACGGAAAACTTTTGAGCAACAACTGAACTTTGTATGGTTTTTCGTGCTAGATTTCTAGTCATCTGAACATATATTTAAATGATAAAGGTAAAATTGCCGTTTAGGAAAGAGAAAGAAGCTGGTGAGGAAGAAGACGAAAGAATGCTCTTCATCAGATCTAATTTAATTTATGCTTATTTTAAGATTATTCTACTACGAGCTTTTCGTCAAATAGTGTTTATTCAAATCCTCAATTGTACAGATGTACTTATTTTTCACAGGTTCAATTTGGTTTCCTTGTCGAGTATAGTGCTTTTATGATGGTCCGGAGTACGGTGGGGCGCAAAGTAACACGCAGAGGACCTTAAGTTAAGCCGAAATCGGCCTCACAAGCACTACCTATACCCAAGAAGGAATAGGATCATAATGCTTTTTTGTTTGGGAATTTGACAAGTTATGGTTTTATGGTTTTACTCTCAGATTTGTAACTACTTCCGTAGTACTTTTCTTCTCCGATTAGTTTATTTGTTTTTCATCACTGGAATCAAATTATAGCATTGTGATGGTTTGGGTTCCCTTCAAAAACAATTCTTAGTGTATTTGGGATAATCGAGCAAGCTATTCTTAAGGACAACTAAAACTTCAGCTGAACTCGATGAGCTGTCGTTATTGCCATCTTGACCAAAGTTATAAGATTAAATCACCAAAGTAAAAGTAGAAGTAAAATAAATAAAGTGTACAGAAGATATAAAGATCTTCGTATACACTTCGAATGAGTGGAAGTCATTGAGCAACCTCTTTTCGTAATGATGTTAAGTAAAATGCTATGGCACCAGCTCAAATCGAGTAAATGGCCCTGCTTTACATAAATCAAGAAAATAAAGAAGAACTTGCTATGGAAAATGTTTCGTTTTCAGCTCTCTGTTGCTGTTATAAAAAAGAGGGAAGAATGTGCTTTGTTTCTATGTATCCCTTAGGGATGTGGCACCCAATTAAGATGGAGGAATCCTCGTTTTCCTGGAACAGTGACTTGAGACGGCCGGCTGATTTGTCAAGTCAAGGTCATATTCCTCCAAACTCGTCTGGCACTAATTTGTCGAGTCTGGAGGGATGGAAGGCTTGCTTTGGGAGTAGAACCAATGACCATGCCTTTATTAAACTGTTTCCCCTAACCGAAGCGCTACATACAGCCTTGTGTATTTTTATTAATTTCAATAAGTGCTTTAAGTGATTCAAGATCAACGTGCAGGACGACTTCAGTACTAATGCAGATTTTTTTGAATCATCGTGGATTTTTCTTTACATCCTTGAATTTACTTCATATTTCGTTGGAGTTTTATGCGTTTGTGTTCCCGATTGTAAACTATCTTGTCATTATGGAAAAAAAAACTGATTTTAGGTCTACTTTCACGATGGATAAGCAGAAGCCTAAGTTTTACTTAGCGCCAATGGTACGGTATTCGAAGTAGGTGAAGTTCTTGTGGGATATTTATCGAAATTCTTATTTTCGTATAGTCGTGATAAAAAAAGAAAAACGAAAAGAAGAAAAATTGTGGATTGAACGAAGAGGGTCGAAGAAAAGAAAGATATGGAAACATTGAATGCAAAAGTCTGGAAGTAATAAGATTTCGCATCAATCCATGTTTATTAACAAGCGAGCTGATTAATGGCATTGCCACAAAACGATGTGTGCCCTTTATTCCGGTGTGTTAACTGGGTTCTTTGCCGATTTGGGGTGCCTAGATCAATCCCGTTGACGGGTGATTGCTGATGGTGCGGATCGATAGAACTAACTGAGAGACAGGCGAAACGAGGGACCCGCATTGTGTGGTGGTGAACGCGTAAGCCCCCGGAAAAAAGTAATAGCGCGTTCGTTCCCAACCGCAGACAGTTGCGCTCCGGAGTTTTGCAAATATCTCAGCATCATTGTGATTGTGTCCGTTATTTTTTTAAGTGAAATGGAGTAAAATGCTATCTTGCAAAACTTGTTGAGTTGAAATCCAAGCTTATTGTGATTATTTCCAAAGAAATAAATCAGTTTATTGGCATTTTTTGTTACCTACTTTTATCTTTCTGTGGTCTTTAGGTTAGCTTTTCGACAACTTGTCCGGCTGTACGATGTCGATTGTTGCTATACACCAATGATTTATGCGAAAAGTTTTCTTGAATCAGAGTACTGTAGATCTAGCGAGTTTTCGACGATTCCAGGTGAACACTTTCTTTTCGTGGGAAAAAAAATGTCAAAGCCAAGGAAATTTGGGCGATAAGCCGTTCTTATTTTGAGAGAAAAGGTAGTGAAGAAAGTCAATTTTAAGAAGAAAATATAGTTTATTTAGACGAGAAAGAAATGGAAAAAAAATTATATGAGCTATATTAAAGTCAAACAAATAGCAATCCCGAAAGAACATCATCCTAAAAAAGAACCAGACAGCGTTCATCCATCACTTAGACGGCGATCTGCTGTCTCAGAAATAGAAAAACTCCTTCGCGATCACATGACTCCGTTTTCAAAAAATACAAGACGTATTAGGCTGAGCTGACTGATCAAGAAGGTTCGAGTGTTCGTATATTGACGAATAAGACAACTCTGAGAAGTGTGCCATGGTAATGTCTTCCAAAAACACTTGTAGTAATGCTGCCAATTTTTGAAGTAATTCTGTGGATTACCGATTCTGTCATAAGAGAATGACTTAGTTAGCGTAGGCGGATATCTGGCGTTGAGTAGTAGTTGCGATGTAATGGGCGACCATTATTTCCGCATGAAATGCAGTGAAATGAATTCCTGTCGTTATAAACACTTTAAATGACATATGACGCAAGACTAGGTATCTTCATCAAGCTGGACAACACAGTCAAACGAGTTGTTGTCTTTTAAAAGGTCATATTCTTTGAAAACTAAATTTGGAAGCTTTCATCTATTATGGATTTTTAGAAGATCGACCGTTGATTGTTCAGTTCGCCTCGGATGATCCATTCATTTTTGCATCGGCTGCTGAATTAGTCTATAAGTGAGGGCGTCATGAAATTGTTTATCATTAATTTCGAAAAAAAGTACGTCGTTTATCATGTTTAAATGACTAGGTATTCGTCAGGAGTCGACCTTAATTGTGGGTGTCCAAAAGGCCAGGTTCGTTCTAAAGGATTTGGCAGTATTCTTCTGGATCGGCCGGATCATCTCGCAGATATAGTTAGGCAATGCAGAGCCAGAATCTCCGATCCAAAGTTTACCGTAAGTGAATTCGCCTCCTAAATTCAATGCTTTCAGTTAATCCGTTAGAACTGTGTACTATTGCAGATTTCTTTGAAGATACGACTTCAATATCCTTTAGATAGGACGGTGGACTTGTGCCAGAAGGTAATGATGTCTTCGTAATACCTTTTGTTAATCTAATTATACAGTAGAAGTTGCATATCATATTTGGAACTTGAGGGAACAATCTAATGTCGCTAGTCGAGAGATCAATTTTGTGATAACTCAACACTTACACTTTTTATGCGGAAAAAGCTGGAGTGTCGCATTTAACAGTGCACGGACGGACTCCACAAATGCGAAACGAGCCTGTGGACTATGGTGCAATTCGTGTTATAAAGGTGAGTCTAAGAACCACCATTGGGTTTTTAACGTTGCGTTGCGAACAGAAATAGAAGAACCGCATTTAAATAGAAGTAAAGAGGACGAGTAGTTAATTAAGGAGTTTATTTTATACACATGTTCGTCCCTACTAGTATAGTCAACCTCCAAATGGTCTACGACCTCATCCAGGGTGTGAGGAGTTCGTGGGTTTTGGACAACGATGTACATGGAGAGGTTTGTCACTCTTGCACGGTCTTGCAAGCTGAGAAATAGTCTGACGTTTCCATCCATGAGCCCACCTTAGACTGAAGCAATCCCAGGAATCAACCTTATCCTCGTACCAAAATAGTTGCAAGTTGGTCAGTCTCCCTCTGATCCACAAATGCCGGCGATTACGTGTGGTGACGACTTCAGGAAGGCTTGGGCTAGGTTGACCTCGAGATTCCAGAGAACCACACTAGCTCAGTCATCAAAACTCCAGCTTTATTACCTTGCACACAGAGCGCTTCTGTCTACGACATCGAGCTGTGAGACAACGGGTGATAGAGATCAAATCTCGAGTTACAAAGGACGTCACTAGAAACGGACAAAACGAGCATGCCCACGATGCGCCATGGACACTGCTTCTTGCTCTGCACCTATAACACCCAAGCCATCTCTTCAGATGTCGATCCTCATGCTTTTCTCGAGGCTGCTGATCGCATCAAATTCCATGTGATCCCGCCACAAGAGATAAAAAGTTGGAAGACCGACATAAATCTAGTCACCTCATACGATTTCGTATCACCGTTCATAGCCATTCTTCGTCTCCAACTTACGCGACAGAAGAAAGTCAATATCGTCAACTGTTACTCATCACAACTGATGAGATCAAATTGGGCGCGTTTTCTAGTCACTTGGACGAAGTAATCCACAAACAGAACTCCTTGTACAAATTCTTTGTTAGGGATTTCGACGCCAGTTTAGGAACGATCAACGAAAATGAAAGCAGAATGGAAAAAATTCGGAATAGGAGGACGAAATAAGAATGGAAACTGTTTTGTAGGATCCTGTCCACAGCACGTCTCTTCCATGGAATTTCATTTTTCGGGAAAGAAAATCGCCGAAGGGTATGAGAGTCTCCTAATTGTATGACTCAAGCGGAGGTCGATCATGTTCCCACGAACAGAAAATAGTGCATGTTTGACATCTCATTGGTACTTGGATTCCGTACAGCTTCAGTTCTGCATTTCTCCTTGTGGAGATTCGATTCGATAGTAAGCTGTGAAAGAATTTCCATCGTCCAAGAAGAACGAAGCAAGTCGTCTCTAACGAAGGTGTTCTCAATCACTTCCTCCTCGTATGACTGCTAGGCAAAGGAGCGCCCGACGGAAGGCAACAAGCTACTTGTAGAAGGACTTAAAACTTCTGCCGCGTTCTCCTCAGTTCCTAAATCAAGAAGTTCAGACCGCATCTCCATTACCACTAGTTGCTCAAAAAGGGAAGAAAAGTGAAGTTTGACCCTACTGCAACACAGTTGACACGGCTGATAATAAATGCCAATTGTATAAGTTCTTTCCGAGTGGATCTACATAGGTATAGGCAGAGCAGTTGTTGGAAGCTGCGCAACGACGATCTAGTCTAAAGAAGTGCCGTCGCGATCTTAGCGATTATAATGTTTCCGCTATCCACCCTTGTCAACTAAGATAGGGGCTATCACTACATCTCGCAGCGATATGGAATTGATAACGGAATGGTTCTATGCCAATCTTTTCCGCTCTACAATCCCCGTCTCGGACCTCGAAATACCCACGGGTGAGAAACTACCCGGTATTCTACCCTCTTAAGTTCGAATTTCGACAGAAAGCATGAAGTGAGGCACAGCTGCAATACCTTATAATATCACCGCTTATTTCCTTCGACCGGGCGTTGCAAATTACACGCGCTTCTCGCAACCCATAGGACATCTTACCTTTAGAAAGTCCCGGACCTGTGGAAGACGTCGCCCTACGGACATCCTACCTAAAAAAGTACGACTGAAGGTAGCTCCATTATTACCGTCTTATGTTGGGTGCACTTAGCGCAGTGTTCGGAAGCGCCTTGCAATACACATGGAATCGATCCTCGCTCCCCATCACCAAGCCCTCCATCCATTCGGGTTCGACAAATTGGTACCAGATTTGTCTGGGAGGTCTCTGATTGTAAAGGCCAAATGTGCATTCGTTCACACTCAACGATGCTTACTGAAGTCGAATACATGGCGCATCTCTCTCGGATTGATCAACGCCGAGAGCTTTTTTAGCTTTATGGTTGCTGAGTGCACTCTAGAAGATGTTCACGAAGATTATCTTATTGCGCATACCAAGAACTTTGGATGAGGCGCAATCAGTTGAACAAGCAGGATTACGACAGGGATTTTGGTGCGTGGACCACATCCAATCCATGGGCAGGGTCATTGAAGTCTGTTGTGAGTCCTAATCTCTATCGACTACGAGAAAGCGCTTGACATCGTCGAAACGAATGCAATACTACCAGCGCTCGTCGGCCAAGGAAAGATTCCTTTCTACTTAAGAACTCTGGCTGACTGTTATCGGATGTGTCACACAAAAAATAAAGCTTTTTCATCGTTCCCTTAGCATACCCGTAGCAAAAGAGGTTCTACAAGGCAACACAACATCGCCAAAGCTGTGTATTGCCACACTGCTGTGGATAGTAAAGTCACTCTATTGGGACGAGAAGCGCACAGGTATTGGTAAAAAATTCCTACCAAATTTTCGTTTCGCCGGCGACGTATTCTTTTCAAGACTCGGCGCTCTCTTTCTCAACCCAGCAGTCCTCTCAGTGCTGTGTTATGTAGCGGAGTCGTGGGCCGATACTTAATCCGTGTCAAAAGCTCTGCGCAGCACCCAAAAAGCGCTTGAACGGTGTTTTTTAAA
Organism: Angiostrongylus vasorum; assembly: GCA_018806985.1. NCBI lineage: Eukaryota > Metazoa > Nematoda > Chromadorea > Rhabditida > Metastrongylidae > Angiostrongylus > Angiostrongylus vasorum. The sequence continues at coordinate 898,211 of JADANN010000187.1, forward strand.
CATTTAATCAGGACCCACAACGTCTAGCTGGAATACGCTCAGATCTTCAAAACCTATCTCAGCTTTGGGATCCAGGAGAGCATACATAGATAGTGAACCATAGATGTACTACTACCTGTAACTTAAGTACTCACGTAAAAGTTGAATATGTCCACTCTTGGCAAGTTTGTCGGGTTCTACCATTGTTGACATGGGCCTTATTAGTTGGAAGTGACTTCGACTTGTTTCCCACGTTGCTCGGTGATAGAATTTTTGGCCTAGTTGACTGCAAGATTGCAACTTACGTGTTTTTTAGATCACCTACTATGAGATGGTCAATAAACCGTGGTATGAGAAAGCAAGTGAAATAATAATTTATCCATAAACTTAGGTGTCAGATTGATAAGAAGAACAAATTTTTATCACACTACCTCTTTTAACCTAAATTCGGAGGCTTGATAGGTCTACAATAAGACTTGTCTTTAGTTCATTGTCGTTCATTATTAACGGCCGATATGCATTGTCAGCTATACATGCGTGAGGGGGGTAAAGCCGAGGGTATGTATCGCATTGAATGTATCCCATTCTCATCGATTTATTTCGTTGGAACACAGGATTTTTTTCACATTTTTTCGTATTCAATCGATAGCTTGTCCAGCATGGATATCATATTAGATCTACCGAAAAACTGTTCACTACACTTAATAATCTACAGAAAGACTGTTTGCGGACAACTCCATCAATCGATAGTTTGACTCATGATTGACTTTTATTTCATTCTAATCGTATTGATGAATTACGGCTATAATATGGAATGGGTGACTATAAAATAAATACCGAAGTAGACATGAAATAAGTTGTAAAACACTTCCAAATGCTGACATTAATTTGGTTGTATTATGGACGATATTAATGTAAAAAGTTGTGTCATACATACTGGGCCAACGTAATATAGCAAAGTCTTTTCTATAGTTCTGTGATGTTCCCAACCCTTCACAAGCTATATTTATCGGAAAATTATCGCTTTTATCTAAAATATGAGGAAGTTCCGTAATCGACATGGTATTGGGCGTGGTCCTACACGGCAGCCACCACAGTTTTGAACATTGAGCATTGTCTATTACTCTGGTCGACGTTCTAAGGTCAGAATGAGAGATCTGCAATGAAGCTACGAACGGAACGATCATTGAGCCTATGCAAGACTGAAACTTGGAGGCTGTAATGCGAACTTGATTAGCAATGCGTTTGAAATGGACAGCATTGTAAATGTAAACGTTCAGATTATCGTGGAAGTTGATACGCTCGGAAAAGGCTGAATGTATGAGTACAAGCCATGTGCAGGAAGCTATTATTCAAATAAAGATGCTGTGGAATGACTGAAATGGGCACCATTGAAACTCCCAAGAGATGTTCTGAAAAGTGGCAAGTGAAAGATTCACATCATTCAGTGTGACATTCAACATCCTATTCTATGGCATCCGATATCTCATACTTGAACGACGAACATCATTTAACATACGCTAGTTAAAAGGGGAAAGATTTAATTAGCATAATTATAATTAGCTACCTTCAGATCTATCAGAATAGGGTAGTACGGATGTTTTTTGTTTTTTTTTCAGGAATCCGTAAAAGTTCCAGTAGTTGCCAATGGAGATATCACTCACTTAGAGCAGGCTCTCAATGTGGCAGAAACGACTGGCGCTGATGGTGAATGGGTTAACCTTTCCTTCTCTAGCCATGTTTGCTAATATTTTTTCTTTTCATACCTCTGAATTGTTTTTTTTCTGACTTTAAAAAATGCATTTATGGGGAACTGATACACATACTTTGTGTATGGTTATTTCTAACGAAGACGCTCGCTATAGTGTTCCAGGTGTCACTGAAAGATCAATATCTATGTTTTGTCCGCTGCCAACCATTTAAGCTTTTCCGTACAGAGGGTTGCGTGGTCACCATTGTTGTCATGTAGCTCCTTGAAAAAGTTTCTTAAAGCTATTATTTCAGGTATTATGGCTGCAAGTGGTCTCCTTTATAATCCGGCATTGTTCGCTGGCTTTGAATATACTCCAGCCAGTTGTGTTAGAGATTTTGTAGGTGTTTTAGTGAAATTTTTTTGTGCTACATGGGATTTTTCAACCATATCATATACCGAATGAGTAAGAAAATATTATTGGAGATACAGAAGAACGTTTCGAAATCTTTTATAAGTTTTTTTATTGAGTTCCACGCGGATGCTAGGAACGCTGGAATAGAATCAAACGATTTGTCACCGTTTTACAGCTTCGTCTTTCTGCCGATCACGGATTAGCCTTGCACTTATTTCAACAACATCTCATATTTATGCTTGGAAATGTTATGACGCCTCCTCAACGACGTCTATTCCATGAACTCTCAAGTCGGCCGGCCATTGAACAATTTCTGAACGATGTCCTATTGATAAATGAAGTCGACTACATGTGCGGTTTATGTCGATTTATAAGAGTTGCCTTTTAAAGTTTCTGTCATAGGTGAAATGGGGATTTTATTGGTAAAATGACGTTGTTTGAAACGATAGAGATTTACTTTGCCAAAATCGAGTCAACATAGTGTTATGGGTTATGACTGTTGTAGGATATTTGTCATGATGTTGAAGTGAGTTTAGAGTCTTCTTTAGCATAATTGCTTGCAATTTGATCAAATAGCATTCTTATTGAGTAATTCTGGGCGCGTGTGACGCAGTGGTCGGAGGCGCCCTGCAATACACGTGTGGAATCGATCCCCGCGCCCATGGCCTACCAAGCGGCATCCTTTCGGAGCCGGCAAATTGGTATCAGACTTGTCTGGGAGGTTAGCAGCACTGGCTCGATGCATCGGTAGGCTAGTCATAAAAGCAAGATATGCATCCAGTCACCTCCAAACGATGCTTGATGAAGTCGAATGCATGGTGCATCCCTCAGGGGATTAATCAACGCCGAAAGCTTTATTCTTTTTATCCCTTATTGAATAATTCTACGTTTAAAATCAGTCATACAGATATATGTCAAGAATAGACTGCTCATTCGAAATTAAGCTTATATTATTTTCTAAATTTCATTATTCATTTCATTCCCACACCTAGTACCTCAGTGCTATAGAACCTCATTGAAACCACAGTGGATGGGAGTGTTCTTGGATTTTATATTAAAACAGTGCCAGTCTTCATAAAAGTCTCCTAAGGTGAGGAGTTTGGCAATTTCATCGGGAAACTTTATTGAGAGTAAGTCTATGTCAGGACAGAACGCAGCATGCCACTGAGTGTTACATTCATGCCAAAGGATGGGAATGAAGAATCGCATGTCAAAAAGGATGGTGTTCTTCGTATCTTTCAATGGAGCGAAATTCACTAAGAAGTCACTAAAACGGTTAACATTGTGATTATAACTAAAAACCTCAGCTTAACTGGGTTTAATGCCGATGTGGGCTCCCCAGATCAGTCCCGGTGACGGGTGATTGCTGACGGCACAGATCGATAAGAACTAGCTGAGAGACAGGAGAAACGAAGGAGCCGCATGGTGCGGTGGTCAACGCGTTACTCCTCGGAAAGGACAATAGCGCGTTCGTTCCCCACCGCAGACACCTGCGGTCCGGAGTTTGCAAATATCTCAGCATCGTTGTAGTTATATTTCGCATTGTACCCTGCCATTAAAAAATAGTAGGCAGTAAATAAAACGGTAAACATTGTGATTATCACTAAGAAGTGTTGTTACACGACGGGAACAAAATGAGGTTATTCGTTTCTGTTCATTTGATGCTTGATGAGTTGATAGATGATACTGATTGTGATGAGTTGATAGACCGATTTTATACGAAATCCAAAAAGTCTAGAAAGCGACACTAGCCGTATACCGATGATGTATATCTAAAGGTGCAAAAACTCCGCTGTGCATCTAGATCATGATTTATTCATAAAGTATTTATTCGCAAAATAATAACAATAATAGTAGTAAGTCGTACATGAAGTTCTTTGTGAATGATGAATGTGGATTGGCTTGCACAACGTTTTGTGAACGTGGGTACACCAGAAATGCAGTCGGTTAACTTTCAGTGTAGTAATGACAACTTCACATTGCACTAGAAAAGCCGAAATAATTGACGAACTTCTAGACATTCATGGTCACACCAGTATATTAATCGATACTTTGGAAGGAATAGAATAGAAGCATAGTCCAACTCTTAAAATATTGATTTATCGTACTTGCGACATGAATGAAGAGAAAGATGAAGAAATGAACGGCATACAAAGAAGGGCAAATGTACAAGCGACATCAATAACTCATTGGAAAGTAGAAGTTTTGAAGTCTTTAGAAAACTCGTGACTTGGAACTTTTTCTTTCTTAGTTCTGCCTAGTTTTTTTTTCTTGGAAAATCACTATTATTGTAATCACCCTTGTGTCTTTACACTTACGAAAACACCCTATTTATGAAGAGTTGTTAAGAAAGGGTATGCAAATAGAACATTACCTGTTCTTCTATGAGATTTTATCTTTCGTTAATCATCTCCAAGGTACTATTATTCTGTTCGGTAGGCAAGTAATTCAGGGAATGATTCAAAGAATCTCTTTTTTTTCTCTTTTTTTCTCTTTTTTTCTCTTTTTCCTTCTCTGATTCTTGAGAGATTCTCTTTTTCGACGCGTTGTAACAAATTTCATTGGTCTAGTGTCATATAAAATATCGCCTTTTCAACAATACTTAAACAGCGTTTTAAATTAAACAACTCTGGAAATCAGATAACGCAGAACCGTAAAATATGGATGCTATGACGTACTGTGTCTACAAGCTCACTGCCTGGAAAGACCATGGTGATAGCGTCTGAGTTCCTAAGTATCAGAGTGGTGGCTCTTTGACGATGCGACGCTTCTCGGCTGTGATCACCAACGGTGTAGACTGTGGCGAAACTGGCTCTGGTGGCTTCGGTAAATCATTCAACTCAGGTTCAGCGTATACTATCAACGGGAATTCATAGGATGACTGGCTTTCCTTTCCATGTTTAACTCCAGCGATCTTCATCCGGTAGCTGACATTTTTATCCAATGGAAAATGCTCAATGACTATCGTCTCTTGTGATTCTGTTACGTTCGTAGCTTCATATTTCCAGTACTGTCCACCGTACTCTGGACGAATGTACATGATATAGTTCTGATATGCGTGTTTCGTCGGCACATAAACAGTTAGTGAAGCGTTTTTCAGGTAGGCGGTCACGTTTTCTGGTACCGGAAGATCTTCTTCGCTTGTATAAGTGTCGAACAACAAAATCTCTGAAGTCGGTCCTTCATGGCGTTCATTGGTGGCGGAGATTTTCAGTTTGTACTGCGCATTTTCTTGCAATCCTATCAGGCTATCGATGATGAATTGTGTTCGATTCGCATTGACTTCCACGTACTGCCACGGCTGTTCGTCGTTCTCCTCGCATTTTTTGAAGTAGATAGTGTAATGCTTAATCTTCCCGTTCGGCATCGTTGGGGTCTGCCACGTTATCGTCACTTTACTATCTTTTGATTGTAATGTCGTTATCGATGGCGCATCTTTTCGGTCCTGAACGGATATTTCCATCCTAGAAACTATACAGCAAAGAAGTTCCCTTTGGCAGAAAACATAACTTACCTCCATTTGGCGTGAGGAAAGTTATCGGAGGTGATTTCTGTCCTTCACCCCACTCATTTTCTGCGGAAATTTGTAGTGTCACATTTACATTATATGGAACTTTAGGTATTCGGATTGGTGGTCCCGGAACACGATCCACGAAATTGGAAAGATACAAAACATAGGTCTGAATAGGAAGTAATAATAGACAATTAAACGGGAGCGCTAACTTCCTTAAAAGGGAAATGAAGGTTCCATTCAAAACCTTCAACGATGGATACTGCTTAGGAGATCAAAAATGGTTGAAACTTTTAAGAACTTTATAAAATAGGAAGTTAGAATGAAAAAGTAAAATGGTGATGAAGAAGTCTAACAGCATCGAACTCGTTGTTTGCGCAGTGGTAGTGATGCCGAACGTCACGAGTGCGGTACTGATTCGACTCCGCCGCGAACCCACCAGGGCTTCTCTTCCACCCGTGGTGGGGAAACTGGTACCATACTTGTCTAGAAGGAGTTCACTCTCTGCAGTCCAAGTATGAACGCTCTAGCCGGACTATCTCAGGACTCCAGGGGAAATCGACTCGACCAGTGTTCAGCGACTTTCATGACAAAAGGAAAATCCTCAAACAGCAGCCGAATCCACACGTAAAAAGTTGGAAGGCCTTCGTGGATAATGGTTGCAAGGAATTGAATCGAATGGAATAAGTGTCGAAATTCTCATAGTAGATGTGGAAGACGGGTACTTAAAATAAGTAAGAAAATGTGCTTGATGATAACTATATGTAATTTTGCAATTTTTGCAACTGCCATGTGCGTTTTCTTCATTTGATGGATGTCCGGCCTCTCAGTAAGTAGGCTATGTGGTACACCTTTATGAGGAAGATGGGAAGTTAGGATTTAACGATAAGAGGTCATGTTCTTCCTCTGAGTTTAGAGAGCGCTTCAGGAGATGGAATAGCTCTTGGATTGTTTAGCGAATTGACGCATGCTTTCAGTATACATGCAGGCAAACTCATCCGTATTTGAATGAGTATGCTCGCATCTATGCTATTTGCACATGCACGTCGACATGGCAAAAAGCGTGCATCAAGTGACTGCGAGGTGCATGGGAGACGGTTCTAAGTCATTTGTAGTAAAGAAGCTCAAATGGAGCACAGCAAGCTGTCGGCAAGCACATCGAAAATTGAAAAGTTAGTAAGCCTAACCAAAGATAGTGACTTGTCTGGAATGGTGAAAATGAAGGGCCTAACATTCAAGCGTGGCACTCTTCATGCCGTTTGAGCATGCGACGACGACTGGGCAGCTGTGGGGACACTGTTGATTAGCCGCACAAGTTACTTGACTATAAACATGGTACAAGATACAGATTTAAGTATCCAACATGGAATAGAAAATCACCACGACTACTTACCACATTGCCATTTGGGTACTGTACTCGGTTCCAGTTTATGAAGAGGCTGTCGTTTTTGTCAAACATCCACGTCACATTCGATGGAGCATCGCCTGGTTCTGAACCGGTCGTATATATAATTATGTGATACGATAGGAATTAAAGACTGCTTTAAAGACTTATTCTGTGATGTATGAATTGCTTGAATCCATTTTTTAAGCTCTATATATTCTTGCATGATTGGTCCATGAAAATATTTAATTTGCTAGATAAATCTTTTATCAGCAAATAAATATTATATTGGATTATGAGAGAATTTCTAAGGGTATTCAATGTGAAAGGGCGCGTGTGACGCAGTGGTTGAAGGTGCCACTGCGACACACACACGTGGAGTCGATCCCAGCGCCCATGGCTCACCAAGCCTTCCATCCCTCCGGGGTCGGCAAATTGGTACTAGACTTATCTGGGAGGATAGCAGCACTGGCTCGCTACATCGGTAAGCCACCGCGAGTCATTGTAAAGGCCAGATATGCATTCAATCACCTCCAACGATGCTTAGTGAAGTCGAATGCATGGCGCATCCCTCAGGGATTGATCAACGGCAAGAGCTTTATTTTTTTTACTTTTTATTAGTTTTGATTCAGATTGAGCTAGATCATCGAGTTCGATCGAATATTCGAAATTCAAATGGCACACATGGTCTTACTTACTGCGAATGGTCAGCTTCCGGGTGATGCTCACGTTTTCGTGTTTGTTCTCAGCTCGACAGGTTACACTGTCGTTCGTGAACGCGCTCCGTCGGAATTCTGCACTGACATGAGGTGTGCTGGTGCTCACCAACAGATCTTTGACCTCGATTTCCGTATCATTTTCCCAGGCGTAGAACAGACGTGGAGTTGGTTGGCCCTATACAACATTATATATAACTATAACTCTCTAACATTTAATGCCAGTGGCTCCATATGGAGTTCCAATTATTTAGTGTTTTTATCACGATATCAATGAAAGCGTGTTGGCGCATGTGGCGCAGTAGTCGGAGGGCCCCCCCCCCGCAATACACATAGGATCGATTCCCGCGCCACTGGCCCACCAAGCCTTCCATCTCTCCGGAGTCGGCAAATTGCTACCAGACTTGTCTGGGAGGTAGCAGCACTAGTTCGATACATCGATAGGCCACCGCAAGTCATTGTAAAGGCCAGATATGGATTAATTACCTCCAAACGATACTTAATGAGGTTGAGTGCATGGCGTATTCCTCAGGGATTGATCAACGCCGAGAGCTTTATTCTTTTTTTTCGTTGCATCTATATAAAGTTTTCTGAAGCCTCTTATTTAGTATTTAGTATTTTAGGTCCTTATTATCTTTAGTGGTCATTCAACCTTAGTCTTGTAATAAAGCAATGCCAAAAATTACTTGGATTGGTCGCGCAGTAGGGCTTTATGAATAATTACTTCAATGAGAACTATAAACAGTGCAGATTAATTGTCAACCTGAGCGCTACATCTTATGGTCACCATTTGATTTGGCTCAGCTTCGAAATCGGCGACATTCGTAGAAAAGAGACTCAAAACGATGGGCTCATCTGAAATTCTTGGATTATTTTTAAAAAGAATGCAACATGAAAAGTCATGATTGTATGAAACACACAATGCGTATCACTATAACATTCGACCGGTTCGGAAATGATCCCTGGCCCATCAGCAGTAGCTGCCTGAACCCTGACTAGGTAGAGTGTTTCCGGCGATGTGGCCTCGACGTCAATATTAGTCGTTTCAGTTTCAACTTTGTCCCATTCGGAAAGATCTATCGCGTTGCGTGTAGCATAGTAGACAATGTATTTCTGAAATGCTTTTTTATACATTTGAATCAATACTTGCGGAAGTATTATCGTTCAATAGTGCTCTCTATATGTGCATAGTCGCTGGTTCAGTCTCACTCTAGATCAGCCATACTTTCAGTCTGAATTGAGCAAAAGACGAGTTTCCAAAGGATAAATATTTACTAAAGATTAGAAAAACAGCATATTTACATAATATTTTATAGTATGCAGTGCTGATCGTTCAGAGTAAGTTCAATACTCAAATCGCCTGCTTTACTTCTTGCTGTTTATCCCGTCGTATTCACTTTTCTCAGATTTCACATAACCCGACATATTTTGCGGATCTCATGACTTCTTTCACTCGATCCGTCTTTTTCCCATCCTCATCCACGATGTTCTTTTTAATTTGCGGGTGAATCCTACTTCTTTCTGAAAATTTATTCTTAATGAGGGACATATAATGGTGGTGGAGTAGATTCTCCCTGGCATTTTGAAATAGTTGCGCGAGGGTTCTCCCATGACTTCACCGCAGGCAATCGCCAGCCTTTCGGTGGCAGGCTTCCCAGATGAGCCTAGTACCAATCCGCCGACGATAGAAGGAAGGAGCGAGGCAATCAGTTTTGTGCATGTGTAGGTGTGCTTGCGTATATGCGGATTAAATTGTATATATGTCTTGCACGTCGATTCAACTAGAATTCACCAATGAAGTGACTGAGAAATGGTGGTGGTTTGGTTCGAAATTCGCTCCAACAAATAAACACGTATAGTCCGAGAGAGGCCAACAAGCAACTCCTAAATATGTCTCTCCATGGTAGAAACAACAAAAAATAAAAGGTTTTGCTACAGAAAGTCTTGCAAAAAATATGGGGCTTCCGCTTCCGAAGACAGTCAAGCCCATTGTTCAGCTCTCAGTAAGGATAAGGACGGCTGGACACCTCGTTGATGCTTTCCAAGTTAGTTGAAATTGCTTTGGTCAATAGCATGTGATAAAGGGTGGTGAAAAGATTTAGGTAAGCTCAATAACTATTCAGGACTTCGACTGTGGGAGGAAATTAGGGTTTACTGACACTCTTAACCAAGGTGATATTTGTTAGGAAAGAGTGCCTTTATGTTTTTTATACTACAGTAAGTTACCCACAATAACATCTTAAAAGGAACTAAAAGCTGGAAAGAACTCAGCTCCTTTCTCCTCAAATTTCTGCACTAAAGTGTTGTAAGCAGCAACATGATCTTGCAGATAACACCATTCGTGCGCTACTGTATGTATAGCGTTCACAGTTGCTCGCAACTAGCGATAGAAAATATAGCAAAACCATAACGATGCTGAGATTTTGCAAAATTCCGACCGCAGCTGTATACGGTGAGGAACGAACGCGCTATTACATTCTCCAGGGACTAACGTGTTAACCATTACAGCATGCTGGTCTTTCGTTTTGCCTCTCTCTCGGCTGGTTTTCTATCAACGGGATTGATCTGGGAGCACAAATCGGGATTAAACCCAGTAAATACATAATATAACATAGAATGATATAATATGACACATGTAAAACAATATAGTAAAAAATAGTGATATCCGTTATCACGAGCATGGTGCTAGTTCGATTCCGCTCCGAGCTAACCAAGCCTCTCATCTCTTTGGGGTCGGTAAATTGGTATCGGACTTGTCTGGGAAAAAAATGCATTACCTGCAATTCAGTTGGGGACGCTCCAGCCCGGCTATCTCAGAACTCCAGTAAGAATTGCTCGGCCAGCATTCTAAGACATTCAAGATGAAATGAAAATCCTCAAGCAGCAACCGGAGCTACACGTAAAAGTTGGAAGATCTTCGTGGAAGGTGGATGCCAGGAAACGAATTGGATGTGAGAAGTGCTGGGATCCGCACGGTTGACGTGAAGACGGGTCGTATAAAGAAAATATAATAGTAATGTATAATGTATAATGTAGAGGTCTATAATATATAATAGGAACAATCTATATGTTGATATAGCAAAATATTGAAGAAAAGCTTTTTATACAGTAATCCAAACGGACTAACACTCAGTTGCGCCGTCCATTTTTCACCCTTTCTCTTTCTTGGTCCGCTCGCTCCTTCGCACCACTCCCTATTGATTTTGCTTTTCCATCTCTCTTTCTTTTGTAAAAGACAATAACCGTATCATGTTTGTCATCCATTTAGAGCACTTCAGTCTACAAGTTCCACGGATCTCCCTGATATGTGGGATCTCGAGCCGGTTAGTAGCGAGGCTACGGCGCGTCCTCAGTTGGCGTACAGAGGGTTAATCGCGGACCAAAAGCGACGTTTGGTTCCCTGAGATGCAGGTGGATCCAACTTGGCAAATACTTTCTGTATATGCTAAGCGTATTCATGCATGCGTGTGTGGGTGCGTTCTCGCTTATGCGGATTGTATTCTACGAGTCAATTCGGCCAAAAAGCCTGCAATCAAGTGACAAGGAAGTATATGGGAGGCGGTTAGGGAATCGCCTCCAACAAATAAGCTCCTTGTCCACTCTGGGAACTACCCACGAGTATACCCAGCACTCACGTTCAGAGCCCAGCAGTTCGGAGCACGTGGGTATCAAAATGCTAAACACAGTAAAAAGAAAAAAAGCAGGCCTCATTCCCTGACCCCGAAAGAGCTCTCAACTTCGCAGCGTTGGGTAGGACGAGTACGGAAAGGCTGCTAAAAATCTCAGGGCCAATGGAAGCTGCCTGGATTACAAAGAACTATGGTGACGATCTGTAACTACAATTCACGTACACTTGCATCCGAGTTCTCGATAGACGGCTTGCTCATGCAAGCAAGAAGGATAAGGCACGACATCATCGGCCAGGCCGAGACCAGACGTTCCTCGGAACATGCGACAATAGAGGAGTCGGCGGCGTCGGCGTTCTCGTCAACACACGAGTTTGTCCATGAACATCGATTCATTCGAACAGCTTACAACCCGAATCGGACGTTTACGATTAAGAAGATGTGGATCAATGCCGGCTTTGACAATCTTCGTCGTTTACGCGCCGTCATCAAACTATGACGAAGAAGAAGTCGAAGCGTTCTTTATGGACTTCGAGAAGTTCTACAGAGACCATACATTCTTCAAGGTCATCATTGGAGATTTCAACGCCAAGATTGGACCAAGAAGAACGTCCGAAGAACGTCACATTGGAACTCACGGATTGGAATGGAACGAATAGGTTGAGCGGCTTTCTGAGTTTATCATGGCGACCAAGACCATCCATGGTAACTCGCAATTCCAGAAGCCCCACTCTCAACGCTGGACGTGGGAGTCTCCCAATAGAGAGTACCATAACGAAATAGACCAAATCATAGTAAGTAGAAGGTTTTATCTAACCGATGTCGCTGTTGTCCCAAAAATTCTACACGGGATCAGATCACCGTCTCCTTCGTGCAAGATTCTATTTCTTGCGGAAAGGAGAAAAAGCCGCTAAATTCAAAAACCGAAGTCCCAGAACCACCGTAAACAGGGGACTTTTTCAATTCATTAGTCGGCTGTTGGGAAGATGCCGTTGCCGATAACATCGACAAAGAATGCAATCGACTCATTCAACTTCTTCACTTAGCGCTATGAAAGCTGAGAGTTCGAAAGTCACCAAGAGATGTCTGCCTCCAGAAACACTCGAGCTGATACGCCAGTCTGGAATCGCACAAGCTGCAGGCAACCCCGAACTAACATCCTTGAAAAACAAAACAACAAAGAAAAAAACTTCAAAACAAAAACAAAACAAAAAAAACAAAAAAAACAACAAACAAAACTTTATCAAAACAATGCAGACAGGCGATAAAAGAAGATCTTAAAGAGAGAAGAGCAGCAGTAATGGTCGAAGCTGCAGAGGCTGGGAAAAGCATTCGCAAAGCCCACCGAAGCTTCGCCAATTACAAGACTAAGATGATTGAACTCCGACGCCCAGGCGGAACAGCTTACAGCGTCCAGGAAGGCAATGGAGAAAATCATTCACGAATACTACTCAGATCTCTTCGATAGCCACGTCCACCTTCCGTCACATGAAATAAAGGAGCATGGATATGTTGTACAACCGGTTCGCTCTTCCGAAATCCGACATGCCATTTCGTCGGTGAAAAAGCGAACAGCACTAGGTCCAGACAGGATAAGACCAGAACACCTGAAGAACCTTCCACCAGTTCTCGTGAAACACACTGGCTCGGCTCTTTCACACGTTACCTGTTTGAATGCAAGGTCCCTACTCAGTGGAAGAGCCAGCAAGTCCGTGTTATTGTTTAAGAAGGATGACCTACGCGATATTGGCAACTATCGCCGAATCTGCTTGCTGTCTGTCGTCTACAAATTTTTTCACTCGAGTCATCCTAAACAGGATTGACAGACCATTGGACGAAGGACAGCCATGTGAGCAAGCAGGGTTTCGAAAAGGATTTAGTACGTTGGACCACATACACATGATAACAAGGCTCATCGTAGTATCACGAGAGTACAAAAGACCGCTCTGTCCCACTTTCATCGATTTACAGAAGGCCTTTGATTCAACTGAGATAGAAACAGTCATGGAAGCCTTTGATAGTCAAGGAATCCCTACTCAGTACATAAAGATTCTTCGTGAGCTGTACAAAAAACTTCACAACCAAAATATCACCATTCTACAACGATATTAACATTGACGTCAAAAGAGGGGTTAGGCAAGGCGATACCATCTCGCCAAAATTATTTAACGCCACCCTCCAGAATGTCATGCGAACATTGGAATGGGATAATATGGGAGTGAAAATCGATGGTCGGCAGTTACACCATCTTCGCTTCGCTGATGACATGGTCCTTATAACAACAAAGCATTCGGAACGTATGCTTGCCGACTTTGATAAAGCCTGTGGAAAGATTGGTCTTCGACTAAATCTCACAAAAACGATGTTCATGAGGAACGGATTGGTTTCGTATGCTCCATTCACGCTCAACGGAACCATTATCTCCGAATGCCCCAGTTATGTCTATCTAGGTCGGGAAATCAACATGTTGAACGACCAAACTCCAGAGTTGAGCAGAAGGAAATGGGCGGCTTTGGGGAGCTTTAAAAAAGCATCGAGGATTTAGTGAAAGAACAAAGAACGCCCGTCTGCGTGCCCACCTTTTCGACTCAACGGTGCTTCCTGCCCTAACGTATGTGTCAGAAACTTGGTCGTTGCATAAGCAGGAAGAAAGAATACTGAACAGTATTGAACACGCAAGGGATGGGATCCGAAGCTCCGACCTGCATCAACGATCAAAAAATCAAAGATGTCGTTCTGTACGCCAAGCAGTCGAAGATAAGGTGGGCCGGACGCATAATGCGTATGAATGAAAACCGATGGAAAGCCGTTAGTGACTGGATTCGTCGGGGTGTCAAACGTACTGCAGGAACCAACCCGATGGTCAGAGTTCTTCACGAAGAGCCTAGAAGAAAGATACGATGCTCGACGAATCCCTAGAGCGAGCAGAACCCACTGGACTACTCTTGCACGCGACAGGGAAAAATGGAAGACTTAGTGGCGCCCGCTGGAGTCACTCGATAATCAACGATACTACAGCTGACAGGTGACGGGTGACACTCCACAGGTTGTAGTAAAAAAAACGATCGGAAGAAAAAAAAAGGAAAATTAAGTAATACCATAATGGCACCATTCGGAAATAGCGGCTCGATCCAAGAAATGTTGATTTGATTCCGCCATCCTATGGCGTTCACATCTCGTGGAGCGGTTCCAGGACCAAGTACTCGCACCTACAGATGAATTAACTAGTTTGGTGCACAGATCAGGGGTATAAATATCTTCAAACGTTCCGATAACAAAAGCCGTAATCGTCATAGAGCTGGTATTGAACTAAATCGATCATATCACGAAATACCTTGATAATACTTAATCAAGAGATTTTTCTGGTGAGATTTTTGTGACAGCATTAGCAACCAAGCGCTCCATCCCACCAAGGTCAGGAAATAGGTTCCAAATAAGTCTGATAGCATAAGAACGCTGTTTTGATACATCGGTAGGCCATCGAATGTCAATGTATAGGTTAAGTGTGCATCGATCCATTTTTTTGATAGTATGAATGGAGTCGAATGCATGGCGCATCCGTTGCAGACTACCCAACGTTGAAAACGTTGCCATTTTACAACTTACTATTCAACGTTTTTTTAATTTACTTTATTCACCGTTCCTAGTGGTAATTAAAGACGATTATACATTTAACGATTTTGACAACATTTTTTAGTAAAAATTTGGGGGTCGGCAGTATGAAAGCATCGTATATCCTGGAAATTACCTCAATTTCAGCTGTAGCACTACTGTCGTCGTTCGTTGCGATGCACACTGCACGTCCTGAATCACGCACGCTGTTTCGCGTGAGCATAGATCTAAACAATTTTCTCATAGTGGACCCCATCTCACGCACATTAAAACATTAAATATGACGTTAGTTATAGGTATGTAAAAGTGGAGAGGTGAGCGCAGTGGTTAGTGACGCCATCGAACAAGAAGCAAAGGCGCTAGTTTGACGCCCCTCTTCAATGCTCTCCTCCAATCCACGTGGGAACACTTTAGCCGGACTATGTTGAAGATTCTAAGGAGAATCGACTCGACCAGGATTCCACGTCGGTCAGAGGGAAGGCGAAATCCTTAAGCAGTAGCCGAAACAACACGCAAAACGTTCGAATACTACTGTCGACGATGAATGCGAGGAAAACGAATTGAGTAAAAGAAATGCTGGGATCCGCACAAAAGATGCGAAGATGGGTCTTGAATACTTACTTACTTGACTACTTGAATGGCCCATCCTCACTGTTGTGCGGGCCCCCAGCATAATCTCCATTTTTTAGGAGATTTCCTGGTTAAATCATTGTGGTTCCCTGGAATCTCGTGGTCAGCCTGACCGAAGTATGCCCCAGGTCGTCAATACCACAGGCAGTCGCAGCCCTTGTGGATCAGAGGGAGATTTGCCACCATACGACTTTGATACCAGGACGATGGTGGATCCTGGTATTGGTTTACTCTTAACTAGGCTTCCTGATGGAAATGCTGGACTCCTCAGTTTGGGAGACCCTGCCAGGGGGATGAATCCCCCGCTGTACCGCGCAGCCCGACATCCAGAAACACCTCCCAGCCACGATGACGCTGGAAATCGCTGGGTGGGAAGATGGGTCATGTAAAATAAAAATAAAAAAAAGCAGTAATTATGCAGTCGTACTTCTAGGAATTAGGCGTATTTTTTGCATAAACTGACGAGGTAGTGGTGCTACTATAACATATCATAACACTTTCGTCGCAGGAATGTAATAAGAACATTACTAGACTGGTTATTCGAATAAGGTTCTCGAACGCAGTCGCACTAACACTGTTTTCCGATCGCTGTGCTCTTCTCGTACTGACCATCCCTGCGGTTCAGCCTGAATTTTGTTGTCGTTCCAGTACCAAACGATCGCTGGAGCAGGGCTACCTTCAGCACGACACACCAGTTTCAGTTCTTGAAACAGATTTGGTTCTCTTTCCACTAGCGGAGCTCCTTCGATTTTCACACGAGTTTTGAGTCCTAAACTATACTTACAAGTAATTTTTAAAGTGCAGAAACAGCTTACATAAGACTAGAAATACTTAGAGAAGTCAAGGAATACATAAGACGAAAACAAATTGGCTACGTTATTGCTCGAAGGTGACGAATTCCAAAGCGTCGTAATTTCGTTGTTCTCAAATTACCTTCACCTCTAAGTCATTTCTTTTTCTTGGAACGTATTGATATCACTCCACTTATCAACAAGGAAAATATAAAGGTTCTAATGTTCTCGATTGTTCTTCTAATAAGCCTTCGACCAAATAGTTATGTATGTCCATGCAATCGGTGATTTAAAAGCACCCAGGGTTCAAGACGAAAATTTCTTGCACATCCTCCATAGCATGTAGTCAAATACGAAAGCACAGATTATGAGATTTTATTGGCACCAATAAAAAAAGGGTAAAGCTCTCGGCGTTGATCAATCCCTGAGGGAATGCGCCATGCATTCGACTATCGTTAAGCATCGTTGGAGGTGACTGAATGCATATCTGGTCCTTTTACAATGACTCGCGGTGGCCTACCAATGTATCGAGCCAGTGCTGCTATCCTCCCAGACAAGTTTCGTACCAATTTGCTGACCCGAGGAGGGATGTAAGGCTTGGTGGGCCATGAGCGTGGGGATCGATTCCACGAGTGTGTTGCAGGACGCCTTCGACCACTGCGCCAAACGCGCCTTTCCTTGTCACCAATATTACCTATTTTTTTCGGGCGTAAAATCTGTCTAGAGGCGAGTACTTGAAGGAAATAATAGGGATCGATCTCGCCGATTTTATACTCGTAAGCATTCTCGAGGAGGCACCGTACAATGAGGATGGAATAGCAAAGGTGAATGGTAGATCCACATCGAGTAGTTCGTCACACTGCGGTTCCGTATACGATAAATATCGATCGCCGGATTAGGTATCTCTAGGTTTGTCATTCTTCTTTTTTTCCTTTCAACTGCTGTCACTCCTTTTCATACAAAAAATCTCGGGGTCACAAGTCTTGCAAAAAAGGAATACTGCAAGGGCTAGCTTGAATCTGAATCTGTCACTAGTTCGCCCTGCCACGCCTTGCACGATTGCCTGCTAAACTTTGCCAGAAGTAGTGATCGCTTGGGGACGCAATTGCTGAAACCTCTATATATTATCTGGAACAGCAATGTATGTTCGACAACGAAGCATAGTTATGATAACCTTCTTTTTATAGCTGACAAGGGCAGTCGTAGGGATTCCTGGACTTCATTTTCTGCACTTATTTCGTTAGCTATTGCAGTATCGTAATAGTGACTGACTTATACAGAACTGATGGGTGACTCGGTCAATGAAAACACATATAGATGTTGCTCCACTTGATTTTCTTTGGAGTCCTATTTCTAATTTCATTTTATTGAATAGAAATGTTGTCATGATAAGGGTTTTGTTTTTAAACAGGGTGAGAGGGAGTATTTCATGTTGGCTCTCTAATTTTGGGTTATTCGATTATTCTGCGCATATTTCTTAATGTTATAAGACAAAAAAGAGCTACTTTGGATTGGATTTCTGAAAATGATGACCATCAGCTAAGGAAGGAAGTGACACTACTCACTTCCATCACCGGTTCGGAACCATCGTGGCTTTGATGCTTGCACGAAGCGAGTCGGATTGTCCAGTGATGCAGTGATTTTCATCCAGTACATGCTGCTGGGAGCCAGGTTCGAACCGTCAATCTCTATGGTTACCTGAAACAACTGTGAATATATAATATGCAAGACATTTAAAGAAAAACGTTTTTTTTGTCGGATCTCACTAAGCAGTAAAGCATTCGAATACCGCCTCTCAGTGAAGACTCCTTGGAGAATGGAAATGGTTGGTGTAGAAAAAAAAATCAAGAGAAATGTCAGCTATAAATGGTCTAGTATTGTCTAATGCCAAGGTAGCTAGCTACGTAAGGAACTTCTCAGAACAAGTAGCTCTTTACTAATAGCTTAAAGTGCCGTATTTTTTTCAGTCACTAGGTCTAAATTACCAGAAATATCGACAGATTCGTTAGATCCTACTTGATTCTGCAGCATTTCGACTAAGCTAGTGCAAAAATGACTGCGTCACTGCTTAAGATGCCACAGTGATGTATCCCTCATGCAACTGTGGCGAACGGAATTTTTAAAGTTTTTTTTAAAAAAAATATGTCGAGTAGAGGCGATCTTAAGTAAAAGTTACCTTTGAAGTAACATGATCGACGGCGATCGTTTTAGTATTCACTGAGAACCAATATGCAGTCAAAACGTCATCCGATTGAGCAAGTTCGATCTTGTAACGCTGAAAAAAGTTGCGGTGTCTTATGTACTCTGTTATGTTAACACGTTCCCACTTCTATGCATTTCCATTTCTGGCGCGGTGGTTAGAGGTACCATGAAAACACACTGGTTCGTTGGTTCAATCCCACGCGCTGCGCTATCCAGCCAACCATTCCACCGAGGACGACAGATTGGTATCAGATCTGTTTCTGAGTATAGAAACACTGACATGTTACATCGGTGGGCGCGTGGAAGTACTCTGAAGGTCAGATATCCATTCAATCGCTCCAAATATGCCACGAATGGAGGGCTGAGATCAATGCCGTATGCTTTTTCCTTTATCTTCTGGTATCGAAACAGGCAATGATGCAATGGTAATGGATTAGTTTGATCGTTAAAGCAAGGAATAACAGTAATCCAATCGATATTGTCACATTGAAACTTGCTATATAAGCATGTCTTGAGTTCCCACTGGAGGTTCTAGATGCGACAGGAATCAGTAAAATAATACTCCCAAACAGAAATTTTGCTGCTGGAGGATTCCAGTCAGCAGATCAGCAATTTTTGTGGCCCTCACCAGTCACATATAAATGAAGTTCTTTGACATCAGTGTGGCTAGTTAACATGTGTTTAAATTGTTGAGCTTACACCAGTTTATTACACAGCTTTAATTCGGCTAACGTTCTGATGTCTTTCTTCTCATCAGAGCCGATGTACAGTATCGATAGCCTTTTTTGATAATGGCACCGACTTCTGCAGGGTGGATTGTCCGGGAAAAACAAGTCATTATCACCGGACAATCACTATTATCAACATCCGTGGCCTGTATAAAAGGGCATCACCAGGTGAACACGCCTCAGTCGAGAGATGCTCCGCTGAAGAACATCGAACTCGATACGAAGATGAAGACACCATATCGAGAAGACGAACAACTGTGGACCGTAGACTCGGACCATCGGCTCTGATGAAGAAGAAGACATCAAATGTCAGCCGAATAAATGTTTTTCGAACAACTTCGTTTAAGCTCAATAATTTAAACGCATGTTGAAGTTCTTTGATTCAGAATTCTCTCTCATATCTGTATTCGCCTAAATTCAATAATGACGAACGATTTAGAATTCTACCTCAATAACGTTCGAATGATCTTCGGGGTCTCGAACCGCTGAGAACGTGATAGTCAATGAATTGTCCTCGTTTACTTTGATCTTGATATCTGTTGGAATTGGAAGCTCTGAACGAAACGTAAACTTATCATCGTAATGGTGAAGTATTCTGACAGCATTGAGCTGTCATTTGTACAACTGCTTTTTACAGAGGCTGGCCACTGAAAAACGGAAGAAAATACGGCAAAGGAAGCCTAAACTTAATTTGAGGGATTCGAATATCTTTCTTGGTGGATTAAAACAAGCAGAAAAGCACCATAGAGAAAAGACGGTAAGGAAAGCCTATTACGAGGCAGCAGTGATTGAGGACGACGTGTAGTAAATAGTATCCGGAAGGGAAATAATATATAACCCAATGTAGTGAGTAGTTCTTAGACAGTAGAAGTAATGAGCAGGATGAATTGTGTATACTAACCGGAATAGGCAGTTTCGAACTCTTTCGTTTCGCTGACGGGTCCATCAGCAATGTCGTTTTTCGCACCGACTCTCACTCGATAGAATGTCTTTGGCTTTAAGCCAATTTGATGATCGAACGTGTAGCTGAAATGCAGTAATTTCTTTGAATACAGAGATAAATGTCATTTTGCCCTAAAGCAGAGCAGAGAAACGTTTGACATTTCCATCTGAAAGTCCACCGAGGAGTGTATTTCCAGCAGTAATTGCCGTGGTTCTCGAAAGAATCTAATCGCAAGGTAGAAAACTCTTCTTTCGGTTTACAACAAGCGACGACTGCGTATCGTCAACATCTGGAAGTCATGAAAGCTAATCGGGAACCACAGGAAACAGCTACCTAAATGGCCTAAATACCGGCAAACAATGGAATTCGTACTGAGGTGTTCATTATAAATATAAGATGACTCCATTTCAAACGATGTAGAGAGTTGTCGTCCATCTTCTTTTCAACCCCCGATCGTAAGAGGAATAAAATAGGAATGTTAAAGTAACGTGGCAAAGAGCGTAAAGACTCTACCCGACTAGTCGAATTGCTGCAATGTTACATGACGTGATGAACGTCGTCTATTCTGAGAATGGATACTTTCAAATTTTTCGCGCCTCGGATCGGATACTTCCAAATTAAGAAGATGCATAGCTTTGACGTTAGCTGTTACAGTCATAGGTTAATGAAGAGCAGGAAGGGGAAATACCTGGATTTACTAGTCAATCGACACGATCCATAACATCAAAATCTTAAAGATATGAAGAAAAAAAGCTTGGAGCTGACTGTTTATCTAGCAGGTAAACGAAAATCCTCGAAGATTCACGTCACGTTGGAGTTCCAAATTTATAAATAGATAGCGCGTCATAGTTATAATTTTCTTAAGTAAACCGAATAAATCATGTCATTCAAAAGAGACGACTAATAAGGACCTAAAACAGATAAGGTGACGCCTATGGATCGTTTACAAAGATTCTGGAAGTGAATTATAACACTTTTCGAAATTCTCAAGCCAGTTAGACAAGTCTATGGAGAGTAACTGGCGAAGGAAATGCAGAATTTCTCAGTGCACACTGATTTCACTGCATCATCGGCAACAGCAGATGGTACAGGCAGAAGAATTACACGATTTCTACGTTTCATTCCACAAGATTCGACTCGATGTAATTAGAGAGACGTACACATCGCAAAGAATGACTGCTGTTGGCACTCTGTTAGAATCATTGTGGGGGAAGGCGAAGGCGCTGCAGTGAAAAAGCTTTTTTAACAATCTTTTGTAAATTTATTAATGCAAGAAAATATCACCACAATGATGCTGAGATATTTGCAAAACTCCGAACCGCAGGTGTCTGCGGTGGGGAACGAACGCGCTACTACCCTTTCCTGGGGGCTAACGCGTTCATCACCACACCATGCGGGTCCTTCGTTTAGCCTGTCTCTCAGCTAGTTCTATCGATCAGCGCCATCAGCAATCACCCGTCAAAACATTAATTATTCGTGATGAAGTTTAGCAAAGGTCGGTTCTCGAAGGCGCAATTGTAAGGTGAGTTTATAGTTATGGTAAAATTGTAAGCATCGCTATCAGCGTATAGTTCGAAACATTCAAGCGACTGTGTGAGTGACGAATAGGTGGGAAAGGAACATGCCACATTAGCAGCTCTGTTGAATCAAAAGTTTTGAAGGGGTCGAGCTCACTCTTTTTTTCAACGCTTTCCTTTATCTACTTTATTGTCAATAAAGTCAACAATGAGAACAAAACGAACTGTGTTTGCGATGCCGGAATTTCGACCATCTGCCATTCACGATAGTCTTCATTGGAGATTCCTAAGTCCCTTGTAAAATAGATGACATAATTCTGAAGATGAATGAAAGTTCTCAATGTGATAGCTTATTACGATGTCCGAATCTGAAGAGAGCTCCACATCACCAACCAGTATTTCTGTAGAAGAGTTCGGCCTTTGCCACCGTATCACAGCAATGTTGGCCTCGTTTATGTCCACAGTTACGCCTGTAGGGGCGTTTTCTGGACCTGAATGATTCGTCGAATTGCATAAAGAGTGTTAACATTAACGTTATGAACTCCTTCACAAGATGAACAACCGACGGTGCCTTTTCTATGGTATTTTGTAGAAATTTTAGAGAATGACTAGGAAGTGAAAGTCACAAGGCTCTTTCCAAAACAATTTGGACGAAGTTGACTTTTTTGATGTGTACATTTTTGTGGTCATCAGCACAACTATGAGTGAGCTGACTTGATGGTGATAACGGAAATCTTTGCGCACTGCGCTTAAAAATCTATTTGAAACATGGGAAGCTTTCCACGTATATTATCCAGTAAACAATTTGGTGGGGGAGAGGAGGGGGTGTGGCCAAGTGCTCATTAAGGCAAAGCGAGAAGCCTTAACACGGCAACCACTTTGATTCTAAAATAGCATTACGCTATATGTGTGATTAACACACGTTAGGATAAGCCCTGTGTTCATTTAGGTCGCAAAATGTAGGTTACATAGAGAACATTCACCGCCAACACAGGAATGTTCTCTATGTAAAACAGTATGAATACTGTGACCGGTGACCTTGCTTCTATTTCCTATATTGGTGTGTGTTTCTTGTTCTCCTGTAACCATTTTAAGTCTATCATCGCATCTTCTCTTAATTGCCTCTTACCCACTATCTCATGCAGTTACTTCGCAGGTGGGTGGAAAGGGATTCTACAATTTCTTCCAACAAGCTGCTCTTCTTTGTCCGACAGTTTGGGCACTGAATCAGCAGCAGTCAGCGGAATGTACTTTCCAGCACCTGCCGTCCCAAAGAAGTTTCCGTATCGCGCAGCTGCGTCCTTCACATGCAGCCCTATCAGATGGAGCTAGTAGAAAAAACCTTTAGAACCTCTCTCTAGGCACTGTCTTTAGTTCCCTCCGACAAAGCTCCACAAACGACGGAAGGAATTCAAGCAGCCCCGGATTCGTCTGGAAGTGTCCGTAGCGTTCGGTTGAGTGTTCATCCGGTCCTTCTGTTCTTCAGTCTCCTAATTCCGGTATCCACCTAACTCTCTTCAGTTGCTCCCTTGCTCTCACTTCAATCTCACTCGTATATATATCCACCTAACCTCCACACCAGATATTATTATTGTACAGTTGTTATTGCTATAAACCATTGTAACCCAAACTCGAGGTTGTTCACGACAGTTGCTGAAAAAGACCCGCGTGGCATCTACAAGAACCAATATTTACAGCGACTTGGTATTCATATAAAGTTAAACTCAACGCCGCCACAGGTTAGATGATTGAACAGGTAGCACGTTTTCAAATGCGTTAAATCCAATAAAATTTGTGCTTCATCAAAGAAATATTCAGGGAATGCACAATAATGCAGATTTCCCCAGGATCGGCTTTCTATCAACCTCGGCATTAGACTGTAAATTCGTTGTTTTCTTTCTCAGCAATCGCGCGCTTGTTGAACAGCATACATTTACTTCCGTACAATAACACAGATACAACACAACCGTAACTGACGTTTCGGCAGAATCCCCTTCTTCAGAGCCGTTTTTACGTGCCTTCCACTAAAGAAGAGCAAGTGATCAGAGTCGTATATGGTTGACGACTGTAGTATAACAGCATAACAACCTCGCGATTGCTGAGAAAGAAAATGACGAATGCAGACTTTGAGCGGTTGGGAGAAATCGTAGGAAATTCATGTTGCCACTGACTTTCTGTCATAATCCACCAGGGTTTGATCGGAAATTAACATAGGATTTGCAACCTAATTCCCCTGTATATGTACTAGCAATAGTCGTTTTTTTGGATACCGTACTACTAAACATCTTTGCAAAGCTCGTTTTTTACACATTATCGTTCCATTTATTTGGATCGCGATATAAACTGTTTTGGAAAGTTTGGAAGGATTGACTTCTACGTATTTCAAGCTCAGAAGTACGCAGTACAAACGATTCGAAACATTGGTGAAGCATGGGATCAAAGAAGTGTTATCGAACGCACAGTTCAGTACTGGTTTGAAAAATTTCGTCGTGACGAATTTGACCTCGAATATGAGGGAGATCGTGGACGTTCTTCTGCCACTGATGGCGATGAATTGAAGGATTTTTTCAATCGTCGAAAGTCGAGGGAGCTCGACGAATGGATACCGTATGAATTGAATTAAAATCAAAAAAACTCGCCGTTCAAGTGTCCTCGGCGCTTCCGAGCAACCAGAACGACCTGTTTCTGCACAATATTGCAATATGCTACAAAAAAGTGGACCCTCTATGATAACGTTCGATGACTGGCTCAGTGATTAGACGGTGATTAAGTTCCGCGTCACTTCCCAAAGCCAAAATTGCAGCAAAAGAAGGTCATGCTGAATTTTTTGGTGGTTTGCTGCTGGTTTAATCCTAATTCATCACAACTTCCTGAATTCGGGTAGAAACGATTACGATGGGGAAGTAGACGCAGTAAATTGACTAAATGCGCTACAAACTTCAACAGCTGTGCTTTTATATTGGTCGACAGAAGGTGACCAATCCTTCTGTACGATAATGCAGCCATACCTTGTACTACTGATGCTAGGAAAGTTGAACGGGCTGTTCTACGAAGCCGTGTCTGGTCCACCATACCTCCCCTACCTCTCACCCAACGATGACTACTTCTTCAAGTATTTCGACGAGAAGTACTTCAAATAATCAAGCCAGAGCAGAAAGTTCCCTCAACGACTTCAAGGCCCTTAGAAGTCCAGAATTCTATCCAATTGGTATATATAAATTAGATTTTAGTTAGCAATAGGTGTAGATTCTAATAGTTTTCAATCCAATTAATGAAGTTTATGGCGAGCTAACGTATGAAACTTTGAAAACTCAGGTTTCTGCCATTATTTTCCTGACCATCCAATAAATTTCATGTAGACACGTTAACCATCGAGTGACAAAATGATCACCAGCGAAACCTTCTTTCGTCCCTGTCCTTCAAGGGCTCTGTCCATTGGGTTGCATTGGGTTTTACAAGAAAAAGCGTCTCACTTTCAGCAGCAAGTCCTTTACAGCTACTGTTTTCTAACAGGGATACCCACAGACAGCTTGTGGAGTTGTACCGGTGAGGATGTGGAAGCCATGTCAGATTGTTCTAGAATATATACGTACTTCTTGGAAATGGTGTCCCGGATACGACCTTAACACTTCAGTAAGGTTTCTGTCGAATTGAAGTGCGTAGTGTCCATATGATTAGGTGCATGTTAGAAAACATTCCCACCTCTTAGAGAATATTATCTTTTTCTTATTTCCATTGAATGTTTCCTAAGTTATTTCCACAGCGCTTCACAAAGGTAAATTATCATCTGTAAGACGCGTCACTACAGGTGGCTCACATTTCCTCGCAGCCTACTTCAAGGTGTTTGTGGTGCTTTTTGTATGCGAGCATCATTGTAAAAACATTCGTTAGGAATTGTGAAGCCTACCGCAGTGACATCGGCGTCGAGTCAATATTGAGCTGGCCTTGCAATTGCTGTCCAGTCGATATCTTCAGCATCATGCTCCCGACAAAATATGGCCTTTTAACTAAGGACTACATTATTCTTAACTGCACCCATTCATGCTCTTGTGTATTGAAGTTACGATGGATTTGAATTTCATGGATATTGGAGCACACCGATGGAATGAAGCTACGATGAGTACAATGATGCTGAGATATTTGCAAAACTCCGGACCTCAAGTGTCTGCGGTGAAGACTGAACTCGCTATTACCCTTTCCAGGGTGTAACGCGTTCACCATCACACCATGCACGTCCTTCGTTTCGTCTTTCTCTCACAGCCGTGTTTAAAGCTACAGCGAGTTCCACCTCCACCGCAGACACATGCGGTCCGGAGTTTTGCAAATATCTCCGCATCGTTGTAGTTATATTTCGCATCATACCCTGTCATGAAAAGTAGTAGACAGCAAATGAAAAAAGTGGCCGCGATGAGTTTCCCTACACAAGCTGTACGCCGTTATTACTGATACCTTGCTGTTGTTCTGTATTTAAATATAAAGGTTTAATTGCCTAGGTTCGGGGTCTCACTGTCGGGATCGACTTGCCTGGCAATTCGCAAGAGGGCCATATTATGCTGATCAACACAGCTGCTGCCGCATCGGCCTACTTGAATCTCTACCTAGCTAGCTGATAACTGCAGTGACCGACTCAACGAGCATTCTTTACTTTGCTAAGTGAAACGTAAGCCTACATTTACATCTTTTTTAATGCTACAAAGATATGGGGGCCCATTCCCGTCCACGTGCGCCTCAGGGAAAGAATATGGTCGCTTTTGTATGCGTTTTATCGTTCATTAACCACTTCAAGGGGTCACATAATTTCACGAATGACAAATCGCTGCAAAATCGTTTACCTCCATTTGGCGTGATGAAGTGAATCGGATTCGAAAAAGGTCCCGAGCCAGCTTCATTGAACGCTCGTACTCGAACATAGTAGATGTGCGACGGCTTCAGCTGTTCGGTTGGAAGCGTTAAACTACAAACACGCGCTTATTAGGCCCTGCATGTACTATGTGCAGCAAATTTCCCGTTTACTCTTTAGACAGAACTGTGACATATTTGGATCACTTTTGGAGTTACACTATTTGTACAAGTAGGAGTTTTAAATAATGAACTTCATAGAGCTACATTTTATGCAGAGGATGTCGCCGCTTCATTCTAAGAATTATGCTACCTAAACAATCTGTGAGTATTTTTTTTCCGAAGGCTACTTTACGGCTCATGAGAAGAGAAATGGAATAAATAACAGTTAGCTTGCCTAGATAGAAGTTTGGGGTAGCTCTGAGAACAGATTCAGGAAAAGACGGCATACAACAAATGCGCTCGGCCTAAAGCCTAATTTTCTATTTGATGTGCCTTCCCCAATTTCCCTGATGATTTTCAAAAAAAAAGAGAAAAAAAAGAAACTGAGTCCTTCCTCTCCAACTGTCATTGCACACAGAATGCGAACCTAGAAGCGTACGCATTTTATTGTTTTGGAAAAAAAGTTTCCTATGTAGTCACTTCGAATATGAGAAAAATACGCGAAAGACGATGCAACAGAGGCAGTTCTACAGGTAGAAGTTTCTTGAGAAGCCTAAAATATTAGTGTCTCGCAATGAATGATAAATAACTTCAGATTTTTACCGTGTTAATGGTGAGTCCCTCTCTGGCTGATGTTCTATACCTCTGCCAGTATTCCACGTCCTCATCAACGTCTTCGTGTAGAAGAAGTTCATAGAACTAAAAAACCATGACAAAAAAAATTGGAGACAACCATATAATGCAAAGTTTAATCACTTTAATTCTCATATTGGGATATCTAGGTGCTTTCCATGCGATCACCACATCACGCGCATCAATAGCAAGCACTTGGATGTCTTGTGGTGAATCACCTGGTTCTGAAAAAGAAGTCTCCAGCGTTCATTTCCTATAAGCTAAGCCAATGTTTCGTCAACTGTTGTTCAACAAAAAGTCACCTACTCTTTACGTTAAATGTCAACGAAGTAAAATTTGATCCAGCAACGTTTTTTGCTTTGCAGTGTAGAGTTTTCGACGATAAAGTCGAGAATTCCACTTCTGCTTCGACGCTTTCTCTCTCTGCTTTTGGGTCAAGAATATGCCAGACATCCTCCTAAATCTTGCACCTTGTACAGTGGTAAAAAAATTGATTATTTGTGTAGCTTCGAACGAATGCAGCATAACTTCTGTATATCGAAATATTTAAGGAATTCAGACAACTGATGGATTCGCCAAACGTGATCTTTACGTGGTTACAAAATGACTTTAATTTTGATACACTTTCAGTATCCTCTCGTCCTCCCAACGGTATACCGCCTAGTCGTGGCTGAGAGGTGTTTCTAGGTATCAGGCTGCGATGTACAGCGAGCGGATTCATTACCCGGTAGGGTCTTTCAAGCTGAGCAGGAGTCTGGCTTTTCCATTAGGAAGCCCGGCTAAGAATAAACCAATACTAGGATCCGGCACCGTCCTGGCATCAAAGTCGCATGGTGGCAAACTTCCCTCTGATCCACAAGGGTTGCAACTGCCTGTAGTGGTGACGACCTGGGTCAGATTTTTGGCTAGGCTGACCTCGGGACTCCAGGGAACCACAATGGCAGAACCAGCAAAGCTCCGAAAAAGTAGAGATTATGCTGGTGCCCGCACAAGTAGTGAGGACGAACCGTGCAAGTATCCAAGTATCCTCTCGCCCATAGCTTAGATCGCGAATGATATATTCAGTCTAGTGGTGAAATAGTGTTTTTTATAAGTACATTTCGAAACTGTAGATCCAAGGCAAAAAAATAAAAATCAATAAAAAAATCGGTCAATAGAACTAATTTTCATTTAGTCTTTTCAAGTATAGACTTGTTTTTTGGTCTTCTGATTGCCAGGCAAATGCTTCATGCTTTTGTGTTCGTGAATATGGTAGAAATTTCATTAGCAAAACGTATATATTCGAGTGATTTCCTTCTAAACTCAATAAGAGCTAAGAGAGGCAGCGAAGTTTAGTTTAAGGTTGAAAACCACTTGTTTCCCAACAGCTTGCTGTAGATTTGTTTTGTAAAACTTTCCACATTTTATGAACATACATGTTTTGTCTTGATTACCATACCATTAGAGCATCCGACTGGTCATTATAAATGGTCACACTGCGCAAGTCCTAGCAGTAATTTGAAGCTTGGAAGGCCTTATTCGAGTCAGTGTTAATTTCTTACAAACAGCGCATCGAACAAAGCCGTTTATTGTTCACACATTCACCTACTTCTCAGTAATAAGACAGCATTAACTCTTACCTCAGCTTCTGGATGGTCGTCAACATCAGTAAGTACGTAGAATAGTTGAGGTTGAGGTTTACCTCGGCCAATGCAGCGGACAGATATCTGGAAGAAATGCTGCATGACGTCATTTTAGACAAAGCACACTAAAAAAATAATCGAATGCCTCGAAAATTTGCTACGCTCTATATCTGGTTATTTGGATGGCTTAACTTTATGGTCATTCCTGGCAGCATTTAACGTTCGTTTCTTTTTCATCGAGTTTTCCTTACTCGCTAAAGTTAGCACTCTCGCGTCTATTAGTGCCATTTCGTGATCCATAACTCGTTTTAGCAAAACAGCCATCTGAGATGAAGCATAAATCTGTCCACCCATCTTATAAGGCGAGTGTCTTGAAGAACGCTACTATGATTTTGGAATCCACTCGTCTGCTCGAGATCGCTCTGGAAGACCTGGACTATAAAGTCCGGCTTCACGTTATCGAGTTCGTAATTACACAAAGTTTTTTTTCCTGACTTAAATCTCCTAGTTTTCAATGCGTTTTCTTCATTTTTGCATATTTCTGAGTTCTTTCCTTTGGTTTTCATTGGCACTTCCGAAAAAGATAACGATATGAATGATTTCTTAGGTTACTAAGCTAACATGAGCTTGTTAAATTAGCGATATAATCGGCAAAAACACAGCAGCTTTAACAAGAACTTCTGACCACGGTAATATAGTGCTGCAAAAGCTGTGATGTTACAGTTCGTTTCTGATAGCAGTAGACTCTTTTTCCTGATAGGTAAAAGTCGGAACTTTCGCCGATACTACGTAAGTACAATAAAATGGAAATGCGTTGCCTCTGAGTGTTAAGATGTGATGTATAAATTTAATTCGTCACTTGGCAACGAAATACATTGAATTTGTCTTCTTGGCTTGCTCCATGACTTGGTGAAAATTTCAGTTCCAGAATTCCACCTTTTTTTCCACATGCTCTATAGTTGTAGGGTTCAAAGTAGGGAAATCCCCTTCGATTAAGCGCTTGAAGTGACGCAGATCGACGAAAATTCACTCGAAGACTACTACCAACTGTGATGCGGCTTCACCTGCACAACACTACGAAGACAGCTCCGACAGTCAAGGATCTGTACGAATATGACGAGGATTACAATGTAAATAACACTAGTTAATGTAGAGGTGGTAAGAAAGTTTCCAATACAAAGGTGATGTCCGTTTTTGTTCAGAGCTCTTCTAAGAAGGTTCGAACATTTTATCGGTGTTCATCCCATACCACGAAACTGTAAATGATGGCTCACATCCTATCCAACTAATTATCGAAATTGCAATGTTTTAGAATTGAAATAAGCGATTTCCTTGTTTAAAAGATGAGAATGGAACTGTTTGGCTTATTTCTTCTATACTCCTCCTCACGTCCTCGCATTTTCTTTTCAGTTCTAAATAAGTTGTTCACCATGGTCACTTCCGAATCCAGTTGCATATAACTGTTGAGAGTTTCTTATTCTGTTAAGCATAAACAAAGCTGTTAAATACAGAGAAGGATGAGGGATAACGAATTAGTTAGGTCCCTATCAGGAAACAACGTGCTGGCTTGACTTCCTCTTAACCCTCCACCCCAATCCACGTAGAAATGCCTTAGCTGGGCCATCTCCTATATTGTAAGGCGAACCGATTCGACCAGCATTCTACAACATTCAGTAAGGAAGAAGAAATCCTCAAGCTACAACCGAAACAATACGGGAAGTGTTCCAAGACTATTGTGGACGATGAATGCGAGGAAAACGAATCGAATCCAAGAAGTGCTGGAGCCAGCACACTAAACTTGACAACGGATCATGTAAAATAAAAAGTGAAAGTAGAGATAAGATCATCTTGTTTAGATTCAACCATATGGCTAAAAACTATGGGGGTTTAAAAGTATATGCAAAATGATTGAGATCTGGTTTTAGGACTGAAGCAGGCTCCCTCGGTACAAGATTTTAGCCGTATAATTCGCTAAATTAAAAATCGGTCCTCAAAAACTTTCGTTTTAGAGCTGTTATTTATCCCACTATAAAACATCGTAAGGAAGTTCAGATTTGTCACTGCCAAGAGCAGCAAACGGAAATTCCAAGTCAGCATCCACTCATCTTTCATGCAAAGCGTTAAGCTCACCTTTTCTTCAGGTTCGACCAACAAACGCTCTCGTCCGGGTGGATCGATGTACTGTACCGAAACTGTCACCGGAATCGCTAGAATACCAGCATCAAAAGGATAGCGAAGAATTCCATTCGTTAGAATCAATAGACAGGCATTAAATGGACACAGAATAAGTTTCTGGCTCGTCTAGTACTTGTAAAATTCATAGATTTACGAAATAAGAAATGAGAGACCTGTGGAAGCAAAGCAAAAAGATCTCATTTTTGCAAACAAAGACCTAAAGCGTTAAACCAAGAACGGACCCAAAAATGGGACCTAAGGCACAGCAAAAGTTCATTGTTGCGAAATCGATCCAATCTAGTCTTCTTCAGATCCGATATAAAGAGAGCAATTTAAAATGTCAAAACAAATTTTAAATGTCTTTTTTATTTTTTTAAATTTTCATATGACTCGTCTTCACGTCTGCTGTGCGGGTCCCAGTACTTCTCGCATTCGATTCGTTTCCTCGCATCCATCACCCACTAAGATCTCCCAACTTTACGTGTGGGGCTTCGGCTGCTGCTTCAGGATTTTCATTTCATCTTAAGTCTCGTAGAATGCTGATCGAGTCGATTCTCCCTGGACTCCTAAGATAGCCGGGCTGGAGCGTTCCCAATTGGATTGCGAAGAGTGTTTTTTCCTCGGACAAGTCCGGTACCAATTTCCTGACCCAGGGAGGACGAGGGGGCTTGATTGGCCCGGAGCAAGATTGAACTAGCACCATGCTCGTGATGACCGACATCACTACCACTGTGCTATCCGCCCCTTTCGTGAGTTATGTGAAGTTAGAATTACATTGTGATGGAACGGCGAACTTGCGCTTTGTGAGGAAGATGCCGTATGAGGAAACAAACTTCACTACGTGCTGTGAGATATTTCCTTAAAATTGAAACACTTAGCTATTCTCGATCAGGTATTAGCCATATATGAACGATACTTTCGTGTTACGTTGGTCATTCTGACTATAAGGTCAACTTACTATCTTTTTTCGATGGCTACGATGTCAGAAATTACACCAGGACCACTGTCGGCAGCTGCTTGAACTCTTACGTAGAATCCGTCCTCGTCATTCGAAAGTACTCTAAGTTCAAACGTGGTCCAGCATATGAGAGAAAGCCTTCTATGTGTATAAAGAATTTTGAAATTGATATATTTCCGATCTCTCTGCCAAAGACAAGCTTATTTCGAATTTTAAAAATGAATAAAATTAATATTTGATAGAGGAAGAAGCTCGGCGTTGATCAATCCTTGAGGGATGCGCCATGCATTCGACTTCATGATGTATCGTTGGAGGTGACTGAATGCATATCTGGCCTTTACAATGACTCGCGGAGGTCTACCGATGTATTGAGCCAGTGCTGCTATCATCCCAGACAAGTCTGGTACCAATTTGCGGACCCCAGAGGGATGGAAGGTTTGGTGGGCCACGGCCGCGGGAATCGATTCCATGTGTGTGTCGCAGTGGCGCCTCCAACCACTGCGCCACACGCGCCCCTCCAAAGCTTACGACATCTGGGATTCCCAAGCCGTCTGCGATCCAAGTACTAATCACCATGCCCAATATTGCTTAACTTGCCAGATCGGACGGGATGGCGTGCTTTCAGTGTGGTATTACCGTAAGCAATATTTGATAATGAGCATTAATATTAGAAAAAAATCAGCATCGCAGAACACTGGTGGATTCTCTTCAGGTATTGCACTGCTTCCTACACTACTTATTCTGAGTTCTGTTTAGTCTCTCTTATTTCGTGACGCACCCCACCCATTTTAGAGTCGAAAAAATTAAAATTAAGAACTAAAAGGAGAAGAAGAACGTACCTCACACTGTTCTCAGTGCTCTCTAACACCACTTTTTGCCAATCTGACAACGGATCGTCCTTATGGAAGCTATGATAGACCACATATTTCTAGAAAAAAAGAGTAACATAAAAATTATGCAGATGTTCCCTACAAAGAAAGAGAACACTTACTGTAACATTGCCATTTGGATGCAGAGGTGGCAACCAAGAAACCGTGTAACCGCCTCGCTCATTTTTTACAGTGACAGAAGACGGTGGACTGCCGGGACCAAGAATGCGAGCCATTACAGACTTGGAAACCTGACCTGCTGGATTTCTCGCTACGCACGTCAAATTGGCGTTCCTGGTCCTGCAGCAATGATTTCAATACTGCAGAGTACTGACAGCGCTAAGGATTCATAGTCAGAACACCTGAATTTCATTCGAATTGAACGAGATGCCATCTGTTCCGTGATTGTCACGTTGGAAATGGTGTAGAATAAATGACCAGGTTCTATTGGCTTGTCTAAAACTTACACATGGCATGAGTATCAATTTCACAAGTAATTTTAATGGCAAATAGAGCTAATCAGAATGATGGTCTTACTACTAGTCACAGAACGACCCTAAAAGTTGGAGAGCGTACAATTCCGGGAACTACGAGCCAATATGATAGGAGTTTTTTTCCGAGTACTAAAAAAATATTTGTCGTCTTTGATGAAGTAAATATGGAATTCTCCATTCGTCTTTTAGCAACAGTAGTCAGCGAAGGTAAACAGTAATGAAGCAATGATTGACCACTTTGAGTCACAAAAAAGTGAGGGGATCGAATTCCAGATTCCGCGTAGCATTTACCAAACTTGAATTACCCACGATTTGATAGAGATCTAGTGTAAACAATGCGTTTGTTGGCTTACCGTCAACCAGCCAATGAATACTAGCCAATGGTGTCGACACGGCATCGCATCGAACTTCCAGAGGCAATGAGACATCCGGATCAACTGCGATTCTTTCTGGATTCAGTGTCACTTCAGGCAATTGTGCTAAAAACTACTAGACATAAATCCTTTTAATAAATGAGGGTAATAAAATAAATTGCAACATCGTAATAGTTCTTCAGATAAATAAAATATTGAGGAAAATTAATGCAAGACTGTAAAATCTTTTCGTCCTGTCTCAAATGCTTTTTGGGTGCACTGGTGTCAACAACACTACCAAACAATGAAGAAAGTCTTCTTCTAGGATCACAAAATATTGTGGGATTACAACTGAGGCCATGTGACATACGATTACACCGTGCCTGATTGTATCTTCCCTGCCTGCGATAGCTTGTCCAGTGAAACCCACAGATTTCCCAGCCGGAACTCCTCGATCAGCGACAGCGAGTTGAATGACCGTGTAAGGTACCACTAACACGAAATACAGTCGAAGAGTATTTGCACAAGCTCTGTAAGTTACTGCAGCATGAGAGCACAGTGGATTCCACACTAGTTGACGCAAGCAAACCGTGCCAGTCGAGTGGCAACCTGCAAGTTGTAGCAGACGTTCTCACATATCAGAGAATTACTAAAGGATCCAGCGACGATAGGCGATAGCCAGGTGCTCAACTACAGTGCCGTATACGGTATGTTGTTGCTATAAAGAAAGCTTTGTCAGCTCAGTCCATCCCGAACACAAGAATCTACAAGTTCACTTATCTTACTCTGTTATGTTGGAAAGAATAGCACAATAATGTTGCATTGGGAACTGTCCTCGGGAAACAAGTGCGTCATAAACGCCCACAAAAAATCAACTTCGTTATTTGGTCGTTCTTGTAAAAAATTGCAACGAAGACTGGCTTAGGATTGTCTATATATACATCGACAACAGTAGACTGCTAGGAACATGGCTTGGACAGTTCAGCGGCAGCTGGTGGTGCCAAATTGGAAAACCGTTCCAGATTCTACCCCGAAGTTGCCCCGTTTTTCATCAACTTTTGTGGAATTTGAGGAAGAAGAGCTTCCATGATGAGCGCTTCAACAGCTTCGACGATCTCAAGATCATACTTACCGACTTCATACTTATCGAGTTGATCGACTCACAATCGCTGCACTTCTAAGTGGAAAGCATCTTATTACTGCCTAAATGTTGAGCTCGACTGTTTGATCAAATTCGATACCTACGTCGCAGATTTCGACAGTTCTATTGGAGAAAAAATAAAAAGCAGGAAGCGAAGGACAAGATGTTACATTAATATCATTCTAGCGTAAATAGTGACGTTGTTTCAAAGGGTCCGTAAACCCTTCTATAAAGCCATTTGCTAGTCTTTGGAAGTACGACTATTGCACTATTTCCACAGAATTCAGTTTTTGACAGATTTCAGTATTCGGGAAGGCACAGCCCACTATTCCTAAGGATTCTGCTAGCTAGGAAGTGGTATGAATCTTAAAACTATTTCTTTTAAAAGGTTGCATGAGCACCCATAAAGGTGAATAACGCAATTGTTGAGTCCACAGAACTATTACACATGCTTATTTACCTCCACGTGAGGCAAAAAGAGCGACCCACACAAAAAAATATGATGCTTTTCAAGACCATTTTTAACCTTTTTTATTTACTGCCTATTCTTTTTTTTAATGGCAGGGTATATTGCGAAATATAACTTCACCGAAGCTGAGATATTTGCAAAACTCTGGACCGCAGGTGCCTATGGTGGGAAACGAACGCGCTATTGTCCTTTCCGGGGAGTAACGCGTTCACCACCACACCATGCGGGTCCTTCGTTTTTCATGACCCTTGATAAAAGGTAGTCCATTGAACAGCTTCAGCTTCCCAGTGACTAGATAATAAGGGATATACAGCTTATACAGATGACACCTCTGTATAACCCTAATAAATCACTGAATAAATAACAAATGACGACGATTCAGGCGTTCCGTCGGATTATAAAACTATACGAGGCATGTTGGTGATTAAATTCAATCAGCTGTACTCACAGCTGCAGATGTTTTTGAAGATCACAGTTCGACACTCGCATATGTCCTCATACTAGGTGCAAACCACCACCATGGGAGACGATAGCAATGCGAAGAAAAGGATGGAAAATGTTCTAGGATCTACAGTTTTCGTGAAAACATTTGGTCCAAGTATCCAACTAAGTAAGCACTAGTGAGCATGATCCCATTACGGTCCCGACTGCATGAGAATGTCGTGACGGGTTTATTGGAATTTTGACATCATTTGTTGCGACGCCTTTAGAAAGTGTCCTCTATGTTTTTGGTATGTTGCCCACATAAGACTAACATTTCGCTATCGCGGAAAAAAGACTAGGTTACCCAGAGCATTGAAAGGCACTTTTGCAAACACGATCGAACATCGGCTATTGTTCGATATCCCTGGATTTTTGCGCTAAACTAATTGATGACAGCCTCATCTGTGATAAGAAAAACCGCTACCGCTGCAAACCAACCTTTCGAATCATTACAGAAGTCAAGAAAGAAATCAGAGTCAACGCATCAACGCATTTTAGAACAGAACCAAAATGGGACAGAATTTCTCAATAAGTCTGACAAACACCAAAACTTCCCTAACTATCATAATTCCGCAGCCCTTTTCTCAAAGTATTTTGCGGTCTAGTACTTCCGCCGTACCAGTATTGTTAGTGGTGAAGGTGACGATCTTCGACCATCGTCTGTTCATTACTTGGTCGTTGTCAAGCAGTCGTACTTCATAGGTCCTGTTCGGCATCAACGACGACAGTATTACACTGTTTTCAGCGTTCGACTGAGCTTCAACACTTCTCCAGTTGTTTTCGTCTTCGACACCTGCAGTGACTTCCCGATACTCAGCCACATAATTCTGCAATTATGCCATAATATTCCTTTTCCTATATTTACTAATATACGACTATTAGAATTATCATCCCTATACTGTTTCCATTAACATCATGTTCAAACATGAACTGAGTACACACTGAAATACTTGACTTTGCAATCTACTGTTTTAAACGTACACCACACTAAAAAATCCAAAGCTGCAGCAGGGACCCTTTTTTCAGACTAATTCAAAAGAGCCATGTGGTTCACCCGGACGGGATAAATAGCCAACAATTAAGCCATTTAGCACCGGAATGCACATATTTTGTGCAATCATGAATCGATGTATTCTTAGATAACTTATCGTAATAAGCACTTAGCAAAATTCAAGTTAAGAAGCACTTTTTCAAACGAAAACGATGCCTTACGGTAACTTCACCGACGTTCTCTCCAGGCACGAACTCAAAGATGGCGCTTCCGTTCGCAAACACCTTGACCGGTTTGATCACTGGAGATTTCGATTCATGGAGTTCCAAAATTAGGGATGGCATTAGTAGAATGCAATTTGCTAACCTTAGTCAGGAAGACATTAAGAAATGCTGATTCAAATCTATTCAAATGTTCATCGTGATTGAAAAAGCCTAAATACGAAATCAAGATGCACAATTCCTTAGAACTGGCAAATCTTTGAAATTCTTCCCAGGGCGATGTCGGCATGTTTAA
This sequence comes from Angiostrongylus vasorum, assembly GCA_018806985.1. NCBI lineage: Eukaryota > Metazoa > Nematoda > Chromadorea > Rhabditida > Metastrongylidae > Angiostrongylus > Angiostrongylus vasorum. The sequence goes on from JADANN010000187.1 coordinate 935,660, forward strand.
AGTAAAACAAATTCTTGTTGATTTTCATTTGTACGAGTTACACAAGTAGAGCTTCACATGGTAGTTGCTTTCCAAGAAGAGCAGTTTGTTTAATCTCGAAAACAAGAATCATCGAAGAATGAACTGGTGAAAGTGGAAGGTTTTTTTTCCTTGAATAATCAGAATCTAACTAAGTCGATCTTTCGGAAAAGAGATGGAGATGGAGACGAATAAGGTCGGTTTCACACTTTTATTAAACGCCCATGGGGTTGACAAATGCTAATCATCTCCTGAAAAAATCTATCATATCACGTACTTTATCCCCAAACAAAACAACAGTTAGGCTGTGCTATTCATTTGAGCCCTTTTAGCCTCGAAATCTGAACCTATTCAGTTTTTGTTCAAGATATACAAGAACAAGACTACTGTAGATAGTTCGTGCTTTGTGAATGAGCTCCGGAATTCATCAGGCTAAGGAAACAGATTTGAATTCAGCAGATTCTTCATGACCTTATGTACATCCGTAATTTTAGACTCACCGGCTTCTCTGGTGTCCAAAAGAATGATTTTTGATGCTGAACTTTCCACTTGGTTCACAAGTACCGATGCTCGTATCCGATAGACAGTAGCAGGTTTGATATCGTAGTCATCGGCTGAACACTGTATTGAATAAAGGTGCCCAAAAACAACACACGCCTTAGAACAATAATAAACGAAGTAAGGATAAAACGATGAATATACTGATTTTATGTAGAAACATTTAACACCACACAATAAAACATTCGCTGCCAATGGGTGTCTGCGGTGAAATCATTGGTAATATATCATCGTACTGTATCATTAGCAGACATGTCTCTATTTGTCCGTGTCACGTAGATTTGGTCCTTGTGTCCTGTTCGCTCTAAGGATTTAGTGAGCACGGTAGGTGCTTGCGATGATTGTCGGCTTCGTGGTATTCGGAATGCGCGTTTGATATCTTGTGGACCTAGCCGTTAATAGCTCCTGTCCACCGGCTCTCGTCAGTATGCATCATTTATCCGACTTACCTCACCTTTGACGTTTTTGCAAGTTTGGCGAACAACGTGTCCTTGACCATTGACTTAGGCAAAGTGAGAATTTCGGATTTCCTCTTACAATTAAGTGATACGGGATACTGCTAACACCCTCCTCTCGCCGATGTGTCCCAATAACGTTGGGGACCCTCCATGCTGCTCATGCAGCGTGGAGACTGTGAAATGAATTTTCTGTTGGGACTGACACGAATCGTGATGAGTAGCTATTTAGGCATTAAAAAAGAAAGTAATAAAGCAATCCAAAAAGATATTACCTTTCGTTTTTTACTGTTATAATAATCAAGAATTAGTCTTCTGAGCAAACTCACCATCAAGTCGAACACAGTATTGTGGTTCCGATGTAAGCACTTCGACATGTTGCCATTGATGCAACTTCTCCCCATGAACGAAAGAATTTCTTGTGAAGTAAACTTTAAAACCCTAAAATACAACGCGGTAGTGAACAAGTAGGAAAATGAGTGATCAAAAAAAGAAGACCAGGGACAGAAACTAGCCAGAAATTGTTAGAAAAAGGTAACAAATAAAAGAGGACGTGCAGTAAATAAACGCGTGGTCGCTAGTTCAATCCCACCCTGAGGCGACAGGGCCTCCCATTTACCAGAGGTTGGGAAATGAGTATCAAACTTGTCTCCGAAGAACTCTCTATTATTCAAAAGGCTTTCGACTGTAGTGAAGATCAGGAAACCATTAGCACAACTCTACCAGGATTCCAAAGAGAATATACCAGCCTACAAATTCATGAAGGAGGCAAAGCCCTCACGTACTAGCTAAACCTATATTCATACGAGACAATAAACAGAACAAAAAAAAGTATTGGGATCTGTACAATATGTGAAATAGAAAATACGACGACATTAGAAACTAGGAGGATATTAGAAGAAAATCAAAAAGCCTTTCCACTTGTCGTTTAGAACAGCAAAAGCAAGGCACCTAATAGACTTACATGAAGCTCTTCGTGTCAAAGAGCCAGCGGAATCAATTCAGCAGTTCTGAAGTGCGATGGAAAAAAAGAAAGAAGAAAAAAGAAGGAGCTTACTGAAGCTGGTTTTTTGCAAGTTAGCTCCATGATGTCATGAATACGTTTGAAGCGACGTTATTGAAAGCGAGAAGAATATCATGTTGAAGTTAATTGTTGAAGAGAACTTCTACTAAAGAGCAATGAAGATCAAGGTGTGGGTAACAAATGAACGAAGAAGATTTAATGGCCATATGAAATGAGGAATACTCTCTGTGGTGCTGTTGGGTCCAGGAGAGTCTCCCTCAAATAAAAAAACGAGCTACGAGAATATGGATAAAGAATGAGAAACTCGTCATTATAAGTCACTAGGCCCTCATACTGGGAAATACTCGACCCGTTCATCACATTAAACGGTCTGTCCAAGGTAAACTCATTTAAAATAGAAAGCTATATAGAGATACAGATATGGATGTATGTTTATGCCATAGTGCATGTACATGTGTACAGATGTGTTATATGTCTGAATCGATATATATATATATATCGTATATATATATATAGATATATATATATATATATATATATATATATATATATATGTTTCCTAATGTCTATATATTTGTGTTCATAATCGAAAGCTACCGAAATAAGCCTACCGTAACAGACGACGACGTGAACGCTGATAAGTTCGCTTTCACGCACACTTGGATAGATAGCGATGAATCAATGCTTGCATTAAGAGTGAGAAGAGGAAAATCGGCCTCTACTGAAACCATTTTAAATATCTCTGATGACTTTCTAATCTCCATAACTGTAAAGCTGAAGGGACAGGGTCAAATAAAAGTCTTGTCACATTCTTGTCCACTAGTTCACTCTTCTTGCTTAGAATTTTTCGATGTTCTTCCTACTTCTTTTTTCTTTCTTTTTTCTTTTTGCTCTTTTTTTTTCATAGGGAAGATTCTACCAAAAAACAGAACATACATGGTTTTGGCCAATTCAAAACGAATACGATCCCACGTAATTCAGTTGGCGTTTTAATATCAAACTGAGACACCAGGTTTACATATGGTTCATACTGAATATTAGACCAGATTATCCTGTTATGGTAGAGAGGTCGCATTACCAGACAGGAGTTCTGATTGTGGATATTTTAATAACTCAAAAGACCGACTTTCTATAAGCCTCGGCATAGACAGTTGATATATTTATTTATATGATCCTATAAACTGATCTTGTTTAGACAATGCGAGGTTGGTAGAGGTCTTCGTTGTCGTTGTCGTTGTCGTTGTTGTTGCTGTTGTTCTTGTTGGTCGATGGCCGACGTTTCGGCGATTTCGCCTTCCTCAGAGCCTTGACGTATTTTACATAAGAGTAATCTAATTATTAGGTGGAGAGGACCTAAAGTATAAATGGAGATTAGACTTTCAGAGAGAACCCCATACATTGATCAAAAAGACTATTTACCGTGCTGTCACGAGTGGGACTGGCACACGCGTTGTTCGTGTGGGGTCGCGAGCGACACCCACCCAGGGGTCAAAAAATCATCTTGAAATAAGGCGCCAAGTCACGTGTGATAGTGAGGCATTCGTCTTTGCTCTTTATCTTTGGATTTTCGAAATTTATCCAAAACGCCTCAAGAGTCTCGCGCGTTGATGTTTTCGATTCTTGCGCTAGGATCCGGACAGTCACTTCAAAATCATCGCCATTGTGCTTTTGTGCCCTGAGTGTGTCTAGAGGAGTACTTTGGGGATTTATAACTCTATCATTTAGATGTTCTTTTATGCGGACACAAAGTGGTCTACCCCAATATATTCCTCACAGCATGACTTACACGTGATCGAGTATATTGTACTCGAACACATGCAATCCCGTCTCTTCCGTTAGAACAGATCATACAGTTTCCTGAGCTGCACAAACGATTATAGAGAATATTGCGAACTAACTGACGGCGTATGGTATTGGATAGAAGCTCAATAACCGTTATATAATTCTCAGAGTTGGGTAAATGGTTGGAATGAACTTCAGGAACTGGTACCAATCATCAGTTGTATAGATGGGCCAACGGATAGAATAACGTGGTTACTAAACCTCATCCTGACCCAACTGATAAAGTTCATACCAACCCATCTCCTCAATTTGCACAAATTAGAGGGTTGGCCATGGGACAGCGTTTAGCACCAAGCCTTGGCGTCGTTTTTTATGTCTAAGGTGGAGGCTCCAGTCCTCGACCGCAGACCCTTACTCTACTGTCGATACATAGACGACTGTTTCACCGTCCACTCAACACAAGAACAGATGGATGAGTGCTCTGAATTGTTAAATAGACAGTCTGAGTATATAAAATTCACGCAAGACAGAACGATTAGCACCAAGCCTTGCCATCGCCTTCATGTCTAAGGTGGAAGCTCCAGTTTCGATCGCCGACCCTTACTCTACTGTCGATACATAGACGACTGCTTCATCCTCTGTTCCACGCAACAACAGATGTATGAGTACTTTAAATTGTTAAGCAGACAGTCAGAGTATGTAAAATTCACACGGGAAAAACCAACCGAGAACTGGCTTCCATTCTTAAACATCCAAATAAAGCTCTCAGAAAGTATATATAACACATAAATTTATAACAAAATGGTATCGTAAGCCAAGTAGTAGAAATAATAGTTCACTACCTCTCCTCTCATCCTTTACGCATGAAAAAACCACTTACCAAAAAACATGTTCTGTACGGCTAGAAATGTGTGCACAGGAGAAGAGGAAAGGAAGGAATCACTAAACCTGGCACGAAAAATAGCCATTTCCAATGGCTACGAAGCAGAAGCCACTCAGGGTTAGACAAAAACGTAGGGTCGTTCCCCCAAAATAATGTTTCGGACGTAACTAAGGTCCCTTTTAAGCTACCCTTCATATCAAATGAAATAATTTACGGCATTAAGAGATGCTTAAGAAAAAGTGGTCTTGAAAGTTATGTGGCGGTTATTGACATCCTAAACGATAGCCTACGCTGTCAGTTAGTTCGCAACCGTCTCTACGATCGTTTGTGCAGCTCAGAAAATTGTATGATCTGTCCAAACGGGAGAGACGGGGGATTGCATGAGTTCAGGTATAATATACTTGACCTCGTGTAAGGCTTGCGATGAGGAATATATTGGGAGAACGGGTAGACCACTTTGTGCCCGCATAGAACATCTAGATGATAGAGTTAAAAATCGTCAAAGTACTCCTCTAAACACACACAGGGCACGGAATTACAGTGGCGATGATTTTGGACTGACTGTCCGAATTTTAGCGTGGGAATCAAAGACATCATCTCGCGAAACTCTCGAGGCGTTTTGGATAAATTTCAAAAATCCAACGATGGGCCGGAAAGGCGAGTACCTCACTATCACACGTGACCTGGCGCCTTATTTCAAGATGATTTTTTGAACCCTGGGTGGGCGTAGCTCGCGGCCCCACATGAACAACGCATGTGCCAGTCCCACTCTTAAAAGCACGATGAGTAATCTTTTTGATCAATGTGGGTCTATCTGAAAGTCTGGTCTTCATTAATACTTAAGCTTTTTTTTCCACCGAATAATTAGAGTATTGTTGTATAAAATACATCCAGGCTCTGAGGAAGGCGAAATCGCCGAAACATCAACCATCGACCGACAACAACAACGACAACGACAACGAAGACCTATATCAACCTCGCATTGACTAAACAAGATGAGTTTATAAGACCAAATAAATAAATATGTAGATATTTTAGTTCGTTTTTTTTTATGTAGCAGAGGTTATAGATTAGTGCTCTAACTTAATCCTATAAGTAATTAAGTAATTACTTAAGGCAAATAAGTTAAGTCATCAGAAAATGCTGTAGACTTGCCCACAGAGTTCGTTTAACACCATGGGATCAGAAAAATCACAAAATGACTTATGAAGGCGTCACCTGTGTTACAGAAGCCAACATGTGGTATGATGGTCACTAGCAGAAGTACCATCAGCGTCGTGACCATTTCGACAAGATTCGTTGCGAATTGTCGTGACGAGAAAACCAATGATTCACGATAGGCACCACCTACGGACTATGGCTCGAGTCTGATTTCTTTCTAGAACGACCGGACTAATCGATTGCGGAATGACTGCTGTTTGATTATTACAACCGAAAGATTTGCACAGAAGCGCTTGCTGACCACGTTGATTAAGCAGTACTCACCTCAAACTTAAGGTTTCTTTCCTGGTACTGTGCCGAGATGATCTAGAAAAGAAGAGACGCCGATTAGTCCGCAGGCGAAAGCTATGGAATATCTGGCTGGCTGGCAGTTTGAAAGCGATGTGGGCGGCTGAACTGATCACCTGTCCTCCATATCACATGTTTCGCACTCACAAAGAAAAAAGAACACACTTAACGCTTTTTTGCAGGCAAGTGCTCTTATACTTTACCACATGAAAATTCGCAAGATATCCAAAAGCTCTCTAAAATCACTGAACTTGAAATCTCAGCAAGTCGAAGCAGTTTTGAATAATTGAAGATGGTAGTGACCAGCTCTGTCTTATTTGTTCTACACATACTAGACAGCTGTTGTATGTTCCACCTGGAAAAGCGGACGGATAGAGATGGGTCATTGAATTCCTCGATAGCCTTCCTCTGACCGTCAGATTTTCTCGAAAGGCTGAAAAAGTACAACCACGCACATGCCAGACCATTTTCAAGCCAGTGATCTTTAATAATCTGAGCACTTACGCTTACAGAAAGCCTATTTTACAATATGAATATGGGACGAACAATAAAGAATGGAGCGCTTAGCGTTGATCAGTCCCTTAGAGATGCGCTATGCACTCGTCTTCATTAGCCAGGATTAGTTTACAGAATGACTTGAGCCTCCCTACCGATGCATCAAGTACGTGCTTTTTATCTTCTCAGACAATTCTGATACCGATTTGACGATCTCGAAGATATATATGGATTGGTGAGCCAGAGGTAATACCCTTTAAAAATCCGAATTCTGTTTATAGCCGATGATCTAAGTCGATAGTCCACTATCGTTAATCTTCTCGATGTGGCGTCTTGGTCTTCTTGTCGAGTCGATTCTTCTTCAGTGTAGCACCGCTCCAATGAGGCAAGCTCACCCGGCAGTGCGTTCTTATACATGGTGGTTGTTGACTGATTGTCGACTGATAATAATTTCTTTTCACGTCGACAATCCACCCTGTATCAGTCGGTATTAGAATAGTTAGCACCCCAGCGAAGTAATACTAATCTATACCGACTTTCATTTAGCTTCCACATATCGACGCATATATATATTTATATATATATATATATGTATGTATATATATATGTATATATATATATATGTATATGTATATATACATACAATCTTGACATTTTTTTTATTTGCTGTCTATTCCTTTTAACGGCAGGGTATGTTGCGAAATATAACATTAATGATGCTGAGATATATGCAAAACTCCGGACCGCAGGTGTTTGCAGTGGGGAACGAACGCACTATTGTCCTTTCCGGGGAGTAACACGTTCACCACCACACCATGCGGGTCCCTCGCTTTCGCCTGTCTCTCAGCTAGTTCTATCGATTTTGTGCCAACAGCAATCACCCGTCAACGGGATTGATCTGGGGAGCCCAAATCGGCGTTGAACCCAGTTAAGCTGAGGATATAGTTATAACAAAAAAATAAAAATATAATAAATCAAAAATAAAATATAATAGATCAAAAAAAAATATAATAGATTATAACTGTAGGCTCAGCTTAACTGGGTTCAATGCCGATTTGAGCTCTTCAGATCAATCCCGTTGACTGGGTGATTGCTGTTGGCCCAAGGTCGATTGAACTAGTTGAGAGACAGGCGAAACGAGGGACCCGCATGGTGTGGTGGTGAACGCCTTACTCCCCGGAAAGGACAATAGTGCGCTCGTTCCCCACTGCAAACACCTGCGGTCCGGAGTTTTGCAAATATCAATTCTGAGGAGAACGAAGACGTCGAAACGTTAACCGAATGAATGTTTGGTAACATCTTAGTGTTAGCTAAACAATGAGAGAAAGTACATTAGTCATCCACACCGAGGTTAAATGAAAGTCGGTTCTGAAATATTGTTATTGCTATAACTCCTACGTTCGACTTTCTCTTAACCTCGGCATTGATTGAATAATTCTTTCTGCTTCTGTTTAGCAAAGACGAGGTGTTATTTCATTTCTTTATTTACGTACAAGTTGACGTTTCGGCGGATTTCGCCTTCCTCAGAGCCTGGAAAGGTCAAGTTGACTGCGATCTACACGGTCAAAGACCTCCATAACCAAACAGAGAAAATGTTGAACCAAAATTTCAGTCACATTGAACACAGAGTCTTTCCACACTCACCGCTTTCTATGAGTCTTCCACTAAATATTTCACGTGGAGACCAACCGCACAGAGTTCACATGGAATCGTAGTGTACCCATCTCATCAGAATAACAGGCTTATATACTGCCCGAATATCACGCGTGATAATGAGGCATTCCTCCCTGCGGTTCATTTTCGGATCCTTGGAATTGATCCAGAATGCCTCGAGAGTTTTGCGCGCTTGTGTTCTCGATTCCTGCGCGAGGATCGTAACCCCTACTTCAAAATCTTCTCCGTTATGTCTCTGCGTCCCATGCGTGCCTAGTGGAGTATTTGGTTTACGTTTGCCGACTAGGTGTTCCTTTATACGAACGCAGAGTGGTCTGCCGCCAACGTATTTGTCCCCGCACGCTTCACAAGAGATCAGATAAACTGTACCCGAACTCATGCAGTCACCGTCTCTACCACTGGGACAAACTATACAATTTTGCGTTGCACATAGACGGTCGTATAGGCGGTTACGAACTAGTTGGCGTCTTAGATTACTCGGTGCACCTTAAGTGTTGAAAGTTACTAGAACGGTAAGGAGTCCTTGGCGTATTATAGCGACAACTAAGAAGGACAGTAAGAAGTAAGTAAGAAGTAGAAGCGCTATTAGCGGTATATTATAAAACAAGTAAAAGCTAGGGACCATCATAGTTTCATAATCTTGCCGGGGGTTTACCTGAAATGCTGACGTAAATGGATTGTTGGCTATTGTTATATCTTTCTTCGCTTCCATCTCATAATGAAATGAAAGACAGCAGGAACAACAACGCACCGAGAAGGACAATGAGATTGCATTGTTTTGCGGTGACTCTCTTTTAGAAGCGGATGGAACCAGTAAGATTATTGTGTACAATATTTTCTTCAGAATGAAAAAAACACTTGATTCCAGCAGGCCATAACGACTGCGTCATCGACAAAGCACGTCGGAATTGGTGTCCATCATGTCGATTGGCTAAGTGCTTCAAGCTAAAGATGAACTCGAACGGTGATGTTTTTTAGATTAGAATATCTACATTCGTTACTTCTTATCTTCCTTATTTACAGCCGTTCAAAGAGAACGTGGGCTACGTTCTTCACTTTCAAGGTCATTAGCCATTTCAGATGAAGGTAACTATCGTTGCTTCCTTCTTATTTCAAAGTGGACGAAGTTGCTGTTGAGTCTTCAGTTACTGCAAAGACTTTCAGCGAGAAGCTTTGGAACTGGGACTGTTGTCGTGTTATGCCTGTGTGGAATATGTGGGATAACAATGTGGGGAACAGACTGTAACATAAAAGAGAACACAAATTTCTTTTTTTCAGGAAACGAAGAAAACGAAAATGAATCCTTAACAACCCAAGGGAGTCAACGCTACTCACTTGACGGACTGTTCATCATCACGATGTTTGCCGTCAGTCGGTCGGTGTTGCTGTCGTTCAGTTCGCCTGAGGAGCGACGAGAACTTCTGATTCAGCATTATCGAACGTTCCTATTTCTAACTGTCGCCGCTACAAACGTGAAAATCAAAGGAAACGTAGGTTTATAATGGATTCGAAGGAACTTGCAAGTATTTGTAAACTGTGCTATGATCGAACTGAACAATATTTCGTGTTACTTAAATAAAAGGGCAAGAGGACCAAGTATTCGGCGTTGACCAATCGTTGAGTGAAGTGCTATTCATTCTACTTTACCTAACATCGTTAGGGTAGATAGAATGCACACCTGACCTATATGATGACTTGGATTTGCCTACCGCCGTATCGAGTCAGTGCTGCTATCCTTCGAGACAGGTCTATTACCAATTTTCTAAGCATAGAGGGACGGAAGGCTTGCTGGGCCAAGAATCGTGGGATCGCACTTGACGTGGGGATCGCACTGGAGACCATGTTTGCATTGTCGGCCACACGCGAAGCTCTAATCATTGCCCAACACGCGCTTTTCTTATCTTTGCGTGAGTAAAGATGAAAAGTGAAACTTGTCACTGGTGGTAATACTAATGTTGGCTTAACTTTTTGTAGTTATAATTCACTTCCTTTCCTAATTAGAAAACACGAGATTGATACCAGGTTTCAGTTGCTGAGGTAATGAAAATGTTTGGCTGATACCGTGTCACAATCGAAAAAAGGGGGAAGACTGACATTTCTGAGCGCGACGAAGGACATTCTTCAGCAGAAATTTGGCAGGCTTATAGACTTCATGCATTAATGCGAGCAAATAAGAACAGACCTTTCCTGGATTTAACTGAGGTTAAATGTCAGAGTGAAAACTGGGCGCTTTCTCTCTCGTTACCTGTTCCACATCGTTTGTTTATCCAGTTGATTACGTTATCTCGAAAGATGTTAAGGCAATCAAGTCTCTTCTCCAGTGCTTTCGAGAAAACTCTGATCGTGAGGTCAGTTGTCTTACCGTCGTTCGCGGAGGAAAACCATGGAATCTCATGACTATTATTTAGGGATTACTTCAGTATGAAGAAGCAACATGTGTCAAGGCCAACCACTAACTGTCCTGTTTGGTTAGACGTCTGAGAATGCCTTTGTCAATCACATTTAAAATTAGCGACGTTACAGCAGGTGTACTAGACAAGTTTGTTCCTCCGTAGCTTCAGGTCATGCTGCTAATAACTTCTCCTTAAGATAGCTTGAAAACAAAAATAAGCTTGTACTTACCTGCGTCTCGTACAGCTAAATGCTAGCGCATTCTTTCCACTTCTGTTTAGCAAACACGAGGTGTTATTTTTTGTATTTTATTCCTTTATTTACGTACAAGCTGACGTTTCGGAGGATTTCGCCTTCCTCAGAGCCTGGAAAGGTCAAGTTGACTGCAATCTACACGGTCAAACGCCTCCCAAAATTTCAACCACATTGAACACGGAGTCTTTACACACACAGGAATCGAGAACACAAGGGCGCAAAATTCTCGAGGCATTCTGGATCAATTCCAGGAATCCGAAAATGAACCGCAGGGAGGAATGCCTCATTATCACGCGTGATATTGGGCAGTATATAAGCCTGTTATTCTGATGAGATGGGTACATTACGATTCCATGTGAACTCTGTGCGGTTGGTCCCCACGCGATATACTCAGTGGAAGCCTCATAGAAAGCGGTGAGTGTGCAAAGGCTCTGTGTTCAATGTGATTGAAATTTTGGTTCAACATTTTCTGTGTTTGGTTATGGAGGCGTTTGACCGTGTAGATCGCAGTCAACTTGACCTTTCCAGGCCCTGAGGAAGGCGAAATCCGCCGAAACGCCAGCTTGTACGTAAATAAAGAAATGAAATAACATCTCGTCTTTGCTAAACAGAAGCAGAAAAGAATTGTTATTGCTCTTTGCTAGCTGGTAATGCCGACTTCTGCAAGATTGATTGTCCATGAAAAAACAAATTACTATCACCGGACATTCACCACTATCAACTGTCAGCATAAAAGGGCATCACCAAGTGTGTATGCCTCATTCGAGGAGATGGCCCGCTGAGGAAGACACAATTCGATACGAAGGCGAAGACGCGACATCGAGACGAAGGAGAACCGTGGACTATCGACTCGGATCGTCGGCTCTGATGAAGACGAAGACGTCGAAACGTTAGCGGAATAAAACTGTTTGTCAACCTCGTGTAAGCTTATTGAAGAGAGAGTACATCTATTTCTAGTTTTGTTAGTTACAAAAACAACACCTTAGATATGTTCTTTTAGCTTTCCTGAAATCCTTTTTCACTTAGATCATTTATAAACTTGGGAAACGTTCTAAGTGGTCTCGCATAGATTAGCCTCCAGCGTCATATTCAGGCATCATACCACTACATACACTCCTTTTTTCAGAAGATATTGATCGTTCATTCCGTCATAAGATCATCTCTATGCTATTTTTCATCCAACCATTATCTCTCTGCGTTCTCTGCGTCACTCTATCTATGACACTACTTGAAGATGAAATTGATATGACTCACTGATATGACTACTAATTCCCATGATCGATCTTCTATTTTCCGGCGTTTACCAATAAGTTACTGTGGCTTTTTCTTGAGCGGGAACGACACTGCTAATATAAGATTTATTCAGCAGTGTCAAACATTTCGGCGGTTCCACCTTCTTCAGAGCCTGGAACGATCAAATTGATATGCAAACTACTCAGCAAAATAAAGTTTACATTGCTTTGGGCGGCGTCATGAGGGATAAAACCTCATGGTTGTAATTGCTTCGGGAAAAACTAAATGTTAAAATCCATGGCTATGCATATTTCGTTCTTTAGTATCGTGTGCTTCAGTAGATTACATAGTCTACCGTACACTAATCGTGTGAAAAGATGGAAGACTAGCAGACCTAAGAAAAAAAGCACTACGTCACCAAAGTTCTATCTCCTACTTATCATTCCTTCCAATTTTTTTAAAGGAACTGATTTAATATTGTACAGTAGTTATGATGCAAATGAGAAACCCTACTTTATTATACACCACAGATACGAAAAACAGAATGGTCAATATTTGTCCTACTATGCACTCATTGACTTTTTAAAAAGGGCCCGTGTGGCGTAGTGGTCGGAGACGCCCTGCAACGCACACGTGGAATCGATCCCCGCGCCCATGGCCCACCAAGCCCTACCATCCCTCCGGGGTTGGCAAATTGGTACCAGGCTTGACTAGAGCATAGCAGCACTGCCTCCATACATCGGTAGGCCACTGCGAGTCATTGTAAAGGCCAGACATGAATTCAATCAGCTCCTTACGATGCTTAATGAAGTCGAATGCATGGCGCATCCCTTAAGGGATTGATCAACGCCGAGAGCTTTATCCTTTTTTTTAGCTTTTATGCACTCATTGAATCTTAGCAATTGCACAACGTAAAAACTTGGTAACAATAGATGTCATAATAGAGGTCATGTTGGATAACCAGCTACGATTCAGCAATGCTTACCGATTAGATCGTCGTTTAGTCCAAAAATATTATGAAGAAAGATGGTAATAAAAAGTCGCTAATACGTACTACTCCGAAGTTCGTAGCTGAGTATGTTAATTTCGTCACCTGTATCACCTGCAGTCTATAGAGAATTCCTCTATCAATCCTCGAAATTCTCTATCTATCTAATCAATGCATCCCATGGGTCGATGGAGATCGCGTTATTACACCGACGCGTGCGTACCCTGCGTCTATGTCCAGTTATGGCCAATGGGCAAGCAGCTCGCTTGGACGCAGCCACGCCTACCGCCACCGGCATTTGGCCAGACGACGCCTTGGTGAACGCCGTCGCCAGCTCAATCATTGTTTCTCTCCCGATTGATCTTTCCTTACAGTTTCATTTGCTTAGGTCGTAGTGATAGGAACTGTAATTACTCTCGCTCTTGCTCTTATTTCTCCGTTAGCTCTTGCATTGTTATTACGTTAGTGTTATCGTTGATTTTCGCATATGTGTTGACATGAGTTCGATGCTCTCATCGTTCACAGGTACTCCACAAACGGCTCTCCACTATTATTCGCTTTCTCAAACGCTCTTCATACTCTTGTGCTGTGAGCCGTTACATTGGTGCATGCGTTATTGTTAAGGCATTTTATTAGAAAGAAGAAGAAATCCACTGAACCACCTTATTTGTAGTTTGTTGTGCATAACCTCATTGTATTGTTGTGTAAATAGTATATATATGTATGAATAAAGGTTTAATTACCCAAGTTTGAGGTACTTCACAAACGGCTCTCCACTATTATTCGCTTTCTCGAACGCTCTTCATACTCTTGTGCTGTGAGCCGTTACACAGTCCCGTTGATCGTCGAGTGACTCGAGCGGGCACCAGTAAATTTTCCATTTTTCCCTGTCGCGTGCAAGAGTAGCCCAGTGGGTTTTGCTCGCTCTAGGGACTCGTCGAGCATCATATCTTTCTTCTATATCTTATCTTGTTACTTTCGTACTCGGACAAATCCGACTCTTCTGCATATCACATTTAGAAACCATGCGCTATCATACTGTAATGGCACTAATTTTGCCTTATTTATTCTACTTTACACAACCCAGATTATATATTTGTGGTGATTTCAGCGTTTTTCACATTCAATTCGTTTTCCCGCATCGATGGTTGTATTCGGATTTGTGTCTTTCTACTACTTGAGGACTTTTGTTCTTCACGAATGTCGTTGAAGGGTAGTGGAGTCGATTCTCCCTGAAATAATAGGTAGTTGCGATAGGAAGTTCCTAGGTCTTGTGGATTAGAGAAACTCTACCAGGCAAATCTGGCATCGTCTCCCCCATGATGGGAGCCCTCGTGGGCGTGGGGCGGGGCGAACTATGGTCTGGATCGCACCATGTGGCATCACTATCATTGCCTTATTTGCGACTTAATTATACACTACCAAAAAAGTAGAACTCTGCTCTCTTTTACGAAGAAATGCTTCCCTTTTTTCTCGACATGCAACTTCTCTGTCACAGCTCTGAATATCAGGATTTCTATGTTAATTTCGTTTGTGAGTTTAACCTCATCAATTGTCAGCAAATAAACTGCATAGTGCTAAATGAAATAAACGTAGCACTGAACTGCATTGAATTCAAAGATAAACACTACTTCCCTTCCCTACAAAGGTTGATTTCGATTTATACAACAATGCGAGTCTGTGTGCTAGATGCTTACATGGTCCATCTTCACAATCGTGCAGCCTCTGTAACGAACACTTCCTTTCTACGGAAAAGATCATGTACACGTCTCCCTGTTCGTTTTATTTCCGATCCTGTTATTTCACCAAGTATTTTAATACCCTTAAGGCTTATTTACGTTAAGAAATATTCGCTTTTGTACGTCACCAACGGTTTCTCCCCCTCAACGCAGTGGAGATGTTCTCAGACATATTTTGATGTGGAGCGGAGGTCCAACTCCCAGCACCGTCACCTAAGCTGAAGAGTTCAACATTTCTATTTAGATGCTCAGTTAAGAAGTAAGCCCATGCCATGGCAGAGCTTGAGGAGCTACTTGTAGTTATCCTCGGTCTTCCATTTAAATGTAAAAGTAAAAGTAAAAAATAAGAGATATAAGTTATGAAGTGTTGTACTCATCATGTTCCTTTATTAAATGAGGGTAGCCCCCTTCATCCACTAGAAAAAGTTTGCTGCAGCACAATAAACTTCTCATAGAAAATTAGGCAACTCAGTTTTCTGTTTCCTTCTTCTTTACTGAGAACCCTGATCATTTAGTCATTCGCTATCTATAGTTCTTCCACCAGCTCGTTCACTGTGGACGTCTTAGCTTATGGTAAAACTGCTAATCTTCGACAAATACTAGTACCTTACGTTAATATAATATATCTTATCAAATACAGAGAAGCCACAAAATTGTTGGTCAGTATGATAGGTGTCCCCCATGTAGCAATAGTTTTGCTTGATGCTATTATTACTACGACGTAAAATATAATCAGTGGGCATTACAGAAGCGCAAGGACTTCCGAATTCCAAATGAACAGCGATCACCCAAGAATGTGCTCCACTGGCGCAGTTGGTTAGCTCGTGGTACTTGTAAGAGTAAGAAATGCCAAGGTCGGGAATTCGGTCGTCCTATGTAAGATTTCTAACCCAAAAACAAGCTGTAAACGATGATCAGAAAAGATGAACGAGCTAAAAAAGCAGATACTTATGAAAAGATTCTGTTTGCTACGAAAACGAGTAGTTAATACCGCTATCTCACACGAAGCACTTCAGAAGAACCTTCAGTGGTACTGACAGACGACGACTCAAAGGGTAGCAGGAAGTAGGGATAACATGAAGAAATCTTCACCAATACAATTTCTGCTTTGTGCTCTACTGGTAAACAGAGGGATTGCAATTCTTCGCATTCTGATGGAAGCAGTAACAGAGAGATTTTGTACAATTCCTCTGTCAGGAATGTCACATTCACTCTTCCATAGTCTTCGTCAACTATAAGAAAGCAACTGAGAACGTGAAACTAATACTGCTTTGCTAGTCTTAATTGATCTATATATAGATGCACCCAACTAGAAAACGTTTGCTAACTGGAACGGTCATTTCACAGTGAAGATAAGGGTTTTTTTGAACTTCGAAGCAATCGGAAGAAAACTCACTTCATGAAGAATGCCTGGTGTGACGAAAAGATTATAACGCATAGATCGCCGTTTGAGAAGATCACATCTTACGTATAGCTAGAACGTTCAGTGAACATGGATAACAGCTTGGGAGAACTCGGTGGAAAACGACGTGTTGCTTAGGCTCCTCCTCATCCTCATCCAGATCCTCAATCCACAACTGGCTCCGGATTCTTAACAGAGGCTATCGATCAGCATATTAACCCGGACTTAGGTGCGCACTTATTTCACGATACAGTTCCTCTAGCGCAATTCTATGCGTCAGAAACATGGAATGCTATTTGATCGCACAATTCACATAATAACAGTAGTAGTTACATAAAACATACAAGGCGTTTGAGCATTGCCTTCTTAAGATACCTTCAGCGCTAGGCCCTTTTCGAAGTTCAAGTCCTTGATGAACATCTCCTCTTCGACATGGTGCGGAATACGCCTTAAAAATAGACATCAATTTGGTGGTCATGTAATGAAAAGAGAAGACAGTAAGTGGACCAGAATTACAGTATAGTGGGTTCGGAGAGATTTAAAATCTCAAGGATTATCAAGTAGATGCGCCAATGTCCTCGTTTGACGCGTAGACCTTCTATCGACACCCACATCTGGAATCAACTTTCAGATCGTCAATCCAGAACGGAACCACACATGAACACCATTACCTCTGCTAGTGACGATCGCAAGAAAAAAGAAGGGAATGGATGTGCTAGTATCTTCACATGTGAAGACGACTCATCTACATATCTTAGTGGACATGGCGTGATAGGCACTTTCAATTAAGCATTAAATATTCCTATACATGTACCTTAATCTTGATGACCAGCATAGAACACTGTTTTTCATGTAGTTCTAAGATGTTCGGATCCTTTTCTCATTTTCTTGAGAAGCACAGCATCCACAACGCTCCAGACGCATGCTATCATGCGTGGTGGGGCTGAGCGGACCAAGTGAATTGTATGCTATGCACTTTTTTTAAGCGATTTATTTTGCTAACACGGCTTTCTTTCCAGCGTTATCTGCATTCAATCAACAGCTTGTCCAACACAAGCTTTATGTCATGCAAAACAGTTGTTTCCAACATATCACAGTTTATAAAGAGCTCTTCTTCGAACAACTGACTGGTAATTTGACTGCTAACTGACCTTTATTTATTTCAATCGCTATGACGAATCATAGTTATCATATGGAATATGCAGGTATGAAATAGACACAAGTTCTAGGACACATCCAAATGACGGGAGTAATGTGGCTGTATTATGGACTTGGAATTATGGAATAATCTTTAATCCGCTCATCTTCTTAACTCCTCAAGTTCTCTAGTTATCGAAGAGTTATCTTCTATTGCCTAAAAAGCAGCATATCCCTAACCGCTGAGTGGCAATCACGCAAATATACGCGCTGGCAGTTATATGTCGTGGCATAGGCAGATGGCCGTTCCATAATGAAAGATGACGAAGCATGCATTACTACTACATATCACGTAACTGGGAAGATAAAAGTACTGGCTCTGTGCATCGGTAGGCCACCGCGAGTAATTAAATAGACAAGATATGCATTCAATCACCTCCAACCATGTTTAATGAAGACGAATGCATGGCGCATCCTTCAAGGATTGATCAACGCCGGGGGCTTTATCTTTTTATCCCTTTATCACGTAACTGAGTAGTACCATCTGACTTCACCTATATAGATGCGCTTCATATTTTTCCGCGTACGATGTACTAGAACTATTAGTAGGCAGTAGAGAAAACAGAAACATATCTGCAATCAGTATCATTCTCGTGTAAAATTAGGAGAGCACAGCGCGACATTTGCCTACTTATCTTGGAACTGTAACGAAAAACAAGTAATAGAACAGAAAACTCTAGACAAAAGCTATTGAGAAAGACTCTTTAATCACTTGTAAACACCATACCACATGCTACCACCACACATGAAAGTCACAAGAAAGGATGTTACAGATTTAAGGTGAACAGTATCACAGATAGAATAGAAGTTAAAATAATACTGTTAAATCTTATTAACCCGATCGAAAAATAAACCCTATTGGAAATATTCATATCCCAATCACAAATCCTATATCAATTATAGCCGAGCTGACGCATGATTTTCGATGAACCATTCCACAGATGCCTTGATAGCTTCCTCAAATGGGGTGAAGCGGAAGTCAGGCAAGTAACGTTTCAGTTTGGCGTTTGAAGCAGTTTTCTTCATTTGACCGTCGGCTTTCGAAGCATCGAATTTCACTTCTCCCTAGTAATTTGCATAATAGTATCTGTTCAAGAACAACAGCCATTTAAGATTATATCAAAACTGTATACAGACGTGAAACTTTCAACCTCGACTTGAATGACTCGTCTTTAGATGCCTCAAATACGACTCTTGGCAACAAATATAAATGTAAACAAACAATAAATTACGTCCAATAAACTCCACAATAAATAAGCAAATAAATATAATGGTGCTGAGATATTTGCAAAACTCCGGATCGCAGGTGTCTGTGGTGGGGAACGAACGCACTATTACCCTTTCCGGCGGCTAACGCGTTCACCACCACACGATGCGGCTCCTTCGTTTCGCCTGTGTCTCAG
The DNA here is from genome assembly GCA_018806985.1 of Angiostrongylus vasorum. Classification (NCBI taxonomy): domain Eukaryota; kingdom Metazoa; phylum Nematoda; class Chromadorea; order Rhabditida; family Metastrongylidae; genus Angiostrongylus; species Angiostrongylus vasorum. The sequence continues at coordinate 954,666 of JADANN010000187.1, forward strand.
CTAATTCAAACAAATCACACCAGAAGATTAAATATACTAGCACATGTAAGTAAGCAAATTACCTTAAAATCGAATGCCTTCACGATAGCATGCACTGCATCAGCAATTGTTACTTCGTCCTCTTCTGAGACCGACAAAATAATTGGATCGACTTCCTGTAGATTCAGAAATGAAGGGAATATGAACAGAAAAGCAATATGTGAGTAGATTAAGAGTAGGTGAACTGACCTCGTATTCTCTCAAAACCCAAATAAACAACTGCGCCAGGTCAAGCGAGTAGATAAACTGACGAAGTGGACGACCAGTTCCGAAAACAATAAGTGGCTTCTCTTCTTTCTTAGCCATAAAAGTCTTGTGAATTAGAGCAGGAAGAACATGTGCGGATTGGAGATTATAATTGTCATGAGGACCAAAGACATTACATGGGATCACTGATGTAAACTTTCTTCCACAATCTTGAGAATAACCACGATTCAATATGTCAATCATTCTCTTGGCATAAGAATAACCAAAATTTGAATCATGCGGGGGGCCGAGATGGATCTAAAATGTAGGGAATCTTGAATGCTGAGAGAAAGAATAGATATTTTCTACAGGGTGAGAGCACAACTAATCATGGAACCTACCATTGTTTCGTTAATTGGATATGCCACTGAATCAGGGAATATGCACGTCGACAAACAAGAGACACACTTGACGACGTTGAACTCATTGCACATTGCCAACACGTTGTCATTTATCGCCTAAAATAACATATAGCATTGATTTTTTAGAATAAAAAGGATGAAGCTCTCAGCGCTGATCAATCCCTGAGGGATGCGCCATGTATTCGACTTCAATAAGCATAGTTAGAGATGACTGAATGCATATCTGGTCTTTACAATGACTCGTGCTTATCGATGTATCGAGTCAGTGATGCTATCCTCCCAGACGGGTCTGGTATCAATTTGCCGATGCCGTAGTGAAGAAAGGCTTGGTGAGCCTTCGGCAGCGGATCGAACCCATGCATATTGCAGGACGCCAATAACCACTGCGATACACATGCCCCTACTGACTTTTACGAGTTTTAAAATGGAAAGCGCCAATCAATACCCATACATTATGCCGAGATTGTTCATCGTTTCCGTACATGTATTGACCGGAAAGTATTGGCATCGTTGCCAAAATCGTAAATTTATAAAAAGAGATTCAAACCACTAGTTGTTTCAAATAGTATATGACGCAAGCAAATGAGTAAACCCAACAATTTCTCATTTCTTTTTTTTAAATGAGGACGCGCGTCGCGCAGTGGTCGGAGGAGCCTTGCAATACACACGGGGTCGTTCCCCGCGCCCGAGGCACACCAAGCCTTCCATCTCCCGAGGTCGGCAAAATGGTACTGGACTTGTGTGGAAGGACAACGGCACTGACTCGATACATCGGTAGGCCATCGCAAATCACTGTAGAGGCCACATATGCATTCAATCACCTCAAGACGACGCTTAATGAAGGCGAATTCATAGCGCATCCCTCACAGACTGATCACTGCTGAGCTTTTTAGTTTTCCTTCTTAATTTCGAAAAAAACCACCAAACCTATATATAGCCTAAATTCACCTCCATATTGCGCTACAGCAGATGGTACGTGGTACATATTAGGGATGGAAACAAATTCGTACAAAAAAGAAGTTCGTAACATTTCCACTAGTATAATTCACCATATTTTTTCTGAAGAACTGCAGGTTATGCGCGAGATTGTGAAAGAGACCGCCAACCATTGCAGCCAAATGGATGACATGAGTAGGCCTCACATCCTCGAACAACTTTCTAGTGGATTGTAGATCGCAAAGATCGCAGTCCTTACTTCCAATAAAGACCCATTTCTCATCGCCACGTTGTTCCATGTTCACAATCTAAACCAATGCTTGTACTAAACCCCTAAACACTTATATTGTTCTACAAAGGGTGCTAACGAAAACGATGCTACAATGACCACGTTCCTTTTCATCCTAGTGTACCCACTGTAGAAGTTTTGTGTAATCAGGGTGTATCTGAAATCAAGAGGTAGTGGAATCTGAATGAATGGATCCGTGATTTCGATATTTTCTTATTCCGACATTGGTCACCTCCCAACGGTTTACCGCCTCATTGTGGCTGGAAGGTGTTCCTGTATGTTGGGCTGCGATGTGCTTCAGGTGGATTCATCTCCGCGGCACGGTCTCCCAAGCTGAGGAGACCGGCGTTTCCATCAGGAAGCCCAGATAAGAGCAAACCAATACCAGGATCCACCACTATTCTAGAATCAAAACTAGTCGTAAGGTGGCAAATCTTCCTCTGATTCACAAGGGGGCGACTGCCTGCGGTGGTGACATGGGGGTAGACTTTAACCAGGTTGACCTCGGGACTCCAGGGAAACACAATGGCTAAACCAGCAAAACTCCGAAAAAATGGAGAATTTGCTGGGGCCCACGCAACCAGCGAGGACGGGCGGTCCTAGTATCCAAGTAGGATACTGGCCACAGAAATCCATTCATTCAGATTTCGCTATTGTTCGGCTTCAGGTATACCTGATTACACAGAAGCTATACAATAGGTACACTATATTTAAAACGAACGTGATCGTTGCAACACCATCTTTGTTAGCACCTTATACAACAATATTAGTAATAATCGCCATGACCGACTTTCTACTAACCTCGGCATTGATCAAATAGTTCTCGATATTCTTGTTGAGCAAACACGAGGTGTTACAGAATATCGAGAACAATATTAATGTTTACGACTTTAATAAGTCATAGTAACCAGAAAAGCAAACCTTCTCAATTGCCTTCCCCACCAATCCTGTGCCACCTGTTACAAGAACAATCATCTTCTTTGAATCACCGCCCGTCATGTCCCGCGAGAAACGTCTTCGGCCTTAAGTGACTCCTGTGCCTGAGTGGCTATCACCAGAACGACATTAAACGTATTCTCGCAATTGTAAACATTGTTAAAATATTCAGTGGCCAGCACCCCAAACGAAAACGAAGAGAAAAAAGCTAGTTCTTTGCAAGATTGATCCAGAAGTAGTAGCCAAATGATAATGACATCAATCTTTATCATAGAGAAGTGGTACAGTTTGGGCGAATGAACCCGGTTTATATGCATACAAATACACTGCCCATACCAAATCTGTGGACTATAAACAAACTGAGAACAAATTCAATATGGAGATATTTCGATAACACAACATCCCAAGTGATTTAAGCAAATCATGTAGAACTTAGTACACTGACATTAGTGAAAAACAGGAGCTTGACTAATTAGAACCAGGAACAATCACTCAAGAAATGAACATGTGATCCAATTAAGGCTGTTGAAATTAACAAGAATAAGCAAAGTCACTTCTGATCTACTCAGGTCGCTTTTCGGCATGCTTCCTTGTGAATTCCTCAGCCGTTTTGTTAAATTTCTTACGGTCTTTGCTAAATTCCTCAGCCAAATCAGCTCGAAGTGGATGATCCGGTTCAGGTTCTTGTATCAGGGCAAGAAGTGCCATCATCACTAGAAAATTCAAATGAGAATATGGGACACGTCATCGTATACTCACATGACAAGAACCGCTCTTAAAAAATGACTTCAGTCTTGGTGTTCAAGCAGTGTGAAGAATGATGTTAAGATTAAAAATAATAGTGCCACGTTACTACAACGGTATATCTTAAATGACAAAGAATCTGAGAACGAAATGACACGATAAACTCGTCTCTCAACGCACCCTGCTCTGTTCGAGTTGCTGGTTTCCAGTTATTTGGGTCAACGATGGGAAGGCAGACCTGAGCATACCAAATGTTAGTTTAGCAATGGTGAAATGCATAATATAAAGGATGAAGGATAAAGCTCTCGACGTTGGTCAGTCACTGAGGGATGCGCCATGTATTCGACTTCATTAAGCATCGTTGGAGGTGATTGAATGCATATACGGCCTTTCCTTTACAATGGCTCGCGGTGGCCTACCGATGTATCGAGCCAGTGTGCTTCCCCCCCCAGACCAGTCTGGCACCACCTGACCCCGGAGGGATGGAAGCCTTGGTGGGCCATGAGCGCGGGGATCGATTCCATGTGTATTGCAGGACGCCTCTGACCACTGCCCTACAGCCCCATGCATAATATAGTGAATATTTCAAATAATAAACAGGTGTAGTTGAGGTGTTCGACAATTATAGCTGTGTAAAGTCATATAAAATGATATTAGAGGGCGCGTGTAGCGCAATGGTAGCAGGCGCCCTACAATACACACGGGATCGATTCTCGCGCCTCTGGTCCCCCAAGCTTTCCGTCCCTCCGGGGTCGGCAAATTGGCACCAGACTTGTGTGGGAGGATAGCAGCATTGGCTCGATATATCGCTAGGCCATCGCGAGTCATGGTATGGGCCAGATGTTCATTCAATCACCTTCAACAATGCTTAGTGAAGTCGAATGCATGGCACATTCCTCAGGGATTGATCAATGCCGAGCGCTTTTTATCCTTTTTTAACACAATATTCACAAGAAACTAGTGACAAACACAACTATTAGAACAACCGAACATAACAAAATGCCACCAATTATTACGAAAAAACACAATAACAACTAACTTGACCCTTGTCATCAATATTCGGATGGTATATTTTAGTTGCTAGCGTGATTTTCGGTGGTTTGAAAGGATAATCGGCGGGAAAGTCAATGTTAACTTTGAATGCGCCCTTGTTGTAGGGCTCTTTATCCTAAAAATATACCGCGTTATGAGTATAGAAAGCATGAAATGATGATGTTTAACTTCTTATTTACTGCCTATTACTTTCCACGGCGTGGTATTGCGTGGAATGCAACCATAATGGTACTGAGATAATTGCAAAACTCCGGACCAGTGTCTATGGCCGGGAATGAACACTCTGTTACCGTTTCCGGAGACTAACGCGTCCACTACCACACCACGTGGGTCCTTCATTTCGCTTGTCTCTCAACTAGTTTCTTATGGTGGTGGTGAACGCGTTAACCCTAGGAAGGGGTAACAGCGTGTTTGATCCTCACCGCAGACACCTGCGGACCAGAGTTTTGTAAATATCTCAGCATTATTGTGCTTATAATTTACTACACAAGCGATCCACTGCGCTCATTCTTTATGTCCAACTTACGGGCACAAGGAGGACCGTCCAATGTAGAAGATTCGATTCATTGTATTCCACGCTCTCATAAGCTTTCACACCACACGATTTCAAGTCGGAAAGTTCCTGTCATAATAATGAAAGACAAATTTAAACATCGTTAACCATTGCTTTGACCAAAACAGGTCTTAAACGAACCTTCTGAAGTCGTCGTGTAGAAGCCATTTCTCAAAGCCAAGTAACCTAAAGGGTACTTAATGGGTGGTTTCTTAAGAACACAAACATTAAAACACCTAAGCGCTTTAACTAAGTGGTAACTGTCAAGTAAATCAAAGTATTAGAGGAACACTACGACTGCAGTCCCAGAGAGTCAAGAGAGTTAGGATCCGTCGTGACAACTGGCTGACGACTCGCGTACGCAAAGGGCAAAAACAGCCGTCTGATTAAAAGTGTGGGCCGCAATATACGACCAAGTGGAGCGAATTTTAACTACAGTTTTAAATATTTGACATATTTTACTTGTTTGAAACGGAGCTGGCGACTATTATCCACGATTTCTACTTCCAGATCCTTAAACGAGTCTGGATTAAGCTTCTCTAAGTATTCTATCATCTAGTCATCTATTCAATTCCAATGTAATTACTTGTATTGTGAGCAAAGACAGATCAATGACACCAATTCCTCTCATTTACCCGGGCGTACGTGCACAATCAGGTAAGGAAGCTATGCAGAGTTAGTTTCTTTTTGTCGTTTCAATCGGTGGATACCTTGTTTCACCTAGGGAGACTTCTCAACTGTACTCCTAAGGCAGCTGAACCGTACAGAAGTCCTATTACTAGTCATGATGATGAGGATCCCTCTACGAGTAAGTTCTGTCTCCAGGACTTAAAACTAATGTTCGTAGGTGCTGCCGTTATTCGATGAGATTGCTACTAAGATTGTGGTCCCTAGGAGGTGGTCTTTTGGGTTCTCTTCTACAGTTTGTACTTTTGTAAATATTGTTTCTACATTGAAAGAGGATTGTGACTGTGCGAATCACTTAAACGAACCAACGTTTTAATATACCATAGGAAATAATTGATGTTTTCCGGACTTACAGAGTTCTTACTCTTCTCCTTCATACCGTCTACCTTACCACTTAGTTTCATTAAGGTAAGATTAAACGTATATGGAATATAGTGCTGTTTATCTTTTGCTCCTTTCTCAGTCCGCCTTCAAGTTCTCCATGTAAGTTTTCTGCGATCTGGTCACTTCTTGCTCGGCACTGGCACATTGTCGTCCGTAGCGTTGCCTTATCATCACACACATACAGCTGGAGACCGAAAATGTTAAATTCATTTGACGTGGATTGTGAGTCCAACCATTCCCTATGAATATCACCGTCTTTAGGCTCAGGATGATCTTTCCACGTGAAATTTAGTGATGTAGAGGATAAGAAGGATAAAGCCCTCGGCGTTGATCAATCCCTAAGGGATGCGCCATGCATTCGACATCATTAAGCATCCTTTGGAGTTGATTGAATGCATATTCGGCCTTTACAGTGGCTCGCGGTGGCCTACCGATGTATCGAGCCAGTGCTGCTATCCTCCCAGACATGTCTGATGCCAATTTGCCGACTCGGAGGGATGGAAGGCTTGGTGAGCCATGGGCGCGGGGATCAATTCCACATGTGTGTTGCAGTGGCGCCTTCCAACCACTGCGCCACACGCGCAGGTTGGTTTAGTGAAGTAGTAGCATTTAGGTAATGCATGATCCCATGAAAATGATCCCTTCAGAGAAACGGAGATTTTGTACTTGGCGGCCATCGACTTCCACTCTCCTATTGTTTCTGCTTTGGTGTTAAAGTGATACAGCGATCTTGTCATAAATCTCTGAACGCTGTATATTTTATCTGTTTCATTGAACGCGTTTCAAACCCTTCTTTTTCGCTTTGCTCTTCTTCATCCAATGTTTCATCAACTCTGTTGTGGACTACTCCCGTGGGAAGTTTCCGGAGCACAGAGAGCAAGCAGACCGCGTGGTAGTTACTTGTGTGGTCTAGGTGTGTTTTGTGCAACTCTTAGTTTTTCTTCGACTAAGAGTTTTGCATTCTGACAGGTAACGTATGGAAAGCTAGCCTATTGCTTTACTTTGAGGACGTTCTCGTCATGATAGAGCGGCGTGTGGATTGGGGTATCACAGAAGTCGTATGAAAAGCTGTAAACAACCTTTGTTGGTTCTTTAGACGAAGAGACTTTTGTGTTGATCTAGTTGGTCAGTTTGATGTAACTGGCGAAATCTTAGCTGGTCGTCTTAGTGCTTTTGAAGGCGTCTGAATGTTCTCTACTGGCTTTGTCATCTGGGGATCTTCCATTATCACGTTTGTGAAATTCTTCTTACGTATTTACTACATTACATTATTTTATTGCTGTGTTCTTTTCCACTTTTTATTTTTTTATTCGATTAAGGCGCGTGTGACTTAGTGTTCGGAGGCGCCATGCAGCACATACCTGGAATCGACCCCTCGCGCCCATGGCCCCACCAAGCCTTCCATCCCTTCGGGGTCGGCAGTTGGTACCAGACTTGTCTGGGAGGATAGCAGTACTGGCTGGATACATCGGTAGGCCACCGCGAGTCATTGTAAAGGCCAGACATGAATTCAGTCAGCTCCTTACGATGCTTAGTGAAGTCGAATGCATGGCGCATCCTTCAGGGATTAGTCATCGCCGAGAGATTCACTTTTTTATCCTATTAACTTTGCAAACACAATTTAAAGGTCTAAGTGAAGGTAAATCAAGTGTGAGGAATGAGTATTGTTGTTAGTTTTTAGATGTCTAATGCGTTACAGAAATTGTAAACCCTTAAAAATTCTTAAAGTCTGCATAGATTCGTTTCTGTTTATGTCCTCTGGTCTCGGAGACTCCCACATTTAATGAGGGTTTCTGAAATTATGAACATGATTTCTTTGAATAATCCCGACCACTGTAAACCCGTACAACCTTTATCCCTATTAGTCTCAATCCACTGGACCCGATGTACAGCCTTTCAGGTGTTCTCCTGGTGTCATTGGTGACGTCGAAGTAACTCTGGTAGTCTTGTAAAAGACATAGCTTTCGATTCTAACTCTATATAGAATGACTGGGGTATTCCGTTGTAGCTTGATTTGGGGATTAAGACACAAAAGGTGTTACAGCCCTCAGTGTTTCCGTCTTTTCAATGGTGGGTGTCTAATGCGAGACATTAGTAGTTTGAGGAAATCGGTGTGCGATTTACGATTAGGCGATTAGGTCATCACCTTAGTTTACTGTATTCCGAGCAAGAGCCGTTCTGTATCACCATAAATGGCTTGTGAAAGGTAGTGTTCTCTCGTATAGGCCAATCTGGTGGTTTGGCGATGTCATATCTAATGTTTCTAACTTGTATCATGAGGTCTTCACTGAAGTATTCCGATGTCAGCTTGCATAAGTTGATGCATCTGTCATCATCTCACACTTTCCACAGACTGTTTAACGCTTATTCTACAATCCTCTCCATTATCTTCCCAGTGGGTTTAAAAGGATCCTATCAGAACCAGTGAACAGGCTCTTTATGTATGCTGTTTGGCGTGTATGGGGGGATTGCAGTGTCATTAAGAATGATATGCACGATATACCGGCAATAAGTACGATATCTTGTCGACACTATAGAGGGTAGGCTTATTTTTTACAGATAGCGAAAGCATCCTATGCAGTTCTCTTTCACTTGGTTGAAGCGTTTTTTGGTTTAAGCGATGAATAAGATAGAATCTGTAAGCAAAGCTACCTTTCATGTATTTGTAAGTATGTCTACATGAGCACAAAATTTGTAAGCTAGTATGTCGCAGAAAAAAAGGTAGTCATTCCTCTAAACTCGTCTACGTCCCATGTTACGTCAGTGTTGGATTCTGGCTGTCCCCTCTTCGCGCACATAGTGGTATCCTGTGTGGCTTATAGAGGAACTGGCTGCAGATCTCTCAGTTGTGGAAGATCCATATACGATCGCTGAATGGGGAAGATTTCAAGGTCTTGAAACTAAGCATGAACTTTTTATTTCGGTTTACAATTACTTGTTGAATAATTGTTTGTCCTAAATATATCAATCAATTTCAGCAGAAACCGAATTGAGTAGTTGTTCGAATTCAGTACAAAGAAACAGACACCGAACTCAGAAGAGAAGGTCCAATGTTCCTATAACACCATTACGCACCCTGACAACGATGAGAAGATCAACTCGCTTATCGGTGAATTAAGAGAAAGTGATATAGAGTTAAGCTATCGTCGTTTTTCCAAATGAAAACGTTTAGATGGTTGAACTTGATACCTCGTTGTCGAATATGGTATGCAACGAAGACTTTGATCTTTGCGGTTTGCCGAAATCCGCAAGAGAAATTTATATTGAGAAGAGAAACATTAAACAATTGTACGGTAAGTGATATCTGGCAAAGTTATACAGTACTTACTTGGAAGCTTGAATGGCTCGTGTTCACTGGTCGTCACTCCAGCATAATTTCCATTGTTTCGGAATTTCGATGGTTCAGCCATTGTGGTTCCCTGGAGTCCTGAGGTCATCTTGGCCAAAGTCTGCCCCCATGCCACCACTACAGGCAATCGCCGCCTTTGTGGATCAGAGGGAGATTCGCACCACACGACTAGTTTGATACCAGGTCGATGGTGCATCCTGGTATTGGTTTGCTCTTAGCTGCGCTTTCTGATGGAGAAAACGCCGGACTCTTCATCTTGGGAGGCCCTTCTGGGATAATGAACCCCCGCTGTACACAGCTCGACGCCTCAGGGACACCTCTCAGCGACGATGCGGTAAACTGTTGAGAGGAAGGTTATATTTAGGCAAGGTTGTGTAGTAGCCTGATGGAATGGCACTTAAATAATTTTCGCGATTTTATGGTAAAAGTGGTTGTTTAGAGTGGCAAAAGGAATGCCTTTCGGATAATCGACTTTTGCGCGGTTCAAATTGTGTTGTTTGTTTGCCTACAGGAGCAGGGAAAACTCTGATTGCAGAGATATTAATGCTAAGGGAAGCTATCGTGAAGAAGAGGAGCTCGATACTTGTGTTACCATACATTGCTATCGTTCAAGAAAAAGTACGCGTGCTTACCGTCTTTTTTAGTTCTTATAAAATGTTATGGTTATGAAGATATTCTTTTCAGATTGTCTCCTTATCTGTCTTCGAAGAAGCTTTCGGAATTAGAATAGAAGAATATGCAGCCAATAAAGGTATTCTTCAGACCTAAATGAGAATGAATATACTGGCTTAAGTCTGTGTGGTCTCGAATGTTTAGGTCGAATCCCACCAATTAAACGACGAGGTAAAGTGTCCATATATGTGGCAACTATAGAAAAGGTTCCATTTTATATGAAATGATTTGAATTTTTATAGAAGAAAGTCGATATCTCTGTTTGATTTGGTACTGTAACCTAATTTGGGCGCCCTTTAGGCCAACAGTCTTATGAATTCACTTATTGAAACGAATGAGTTGGATCGTATAGGGCTACTAGTGATTGATGAGGTAAAGTTGAAGAGATCTTTCCCTTCTGTTTAACTTTTTATTTACTGCCTGGTGTTTTTTTTTTCATGGCAGGGTGATTTGTGAGACTTTTCCTTTATTTTTGTTGAACTGTGAATTTGATCCACATGTCATCACTTGTGTTGTTTGTGTTGCAGTTCATGAAAACGGTTGGTTTAAAAAAAGAGCTGAACGACAGCTAAAGAGTAGGTGCTGTGGACAGGCTTTATGAAAGCTATATTCAGAAATAACTCTTCAATAGGAAACTTACAAATGTTGTAGGCTCACTTCGTGACTTGTGGCAAAATTCTCATGTTTATTAATATTTGATTTATAAGAGAGGTCACATATTCTTACTTACTTGGATACTTTTACTGCCCATCCTCAATGGTTGTGTGAGCCCCAGCATATTCTTCATTTCTTGGAGTTTTGCTGGTTTAGCCAATGTGGTTCCCTGGAATCCCGAGGTTAGCATGGCCCCATATCTTCATCACCACAGGCAGTCGCAGCCCTTGTGGAACACAGGGAGATTTGCCACCATGCTAGCTTGATACCGGGATGATGGTGGGTCCTGGTATTGGTTTACTCCTAGTTAGGCTTCCCGATGGAGGCGTCGGGTTCCTTTTTCAGCTTGGCAGACTCCGCAGGGGGGACGAATCCCTCCGTTGTACATCGCAGCCCGACGCTCAGGAACGCCTCCCAGCCACGATGAGGTGGTAAGCTGTTGTGCGGGGTCACAAATAATTATTGGCTGAAATCTTTACTTTATGCGAAGTATTTGAAAAATGATGTTTCTAGTGCTGTTCAGAGCAGTTATTTTAGACGTTAGTACAAAATACCTCGTATAGAAACACACATTCTTTTTGTTAGAAGTTTATTAAAGACAAAAAGAGTTCGAACAAACTTTATGTGGTCCGTTGCCGTTGAACTTTTATTGTAATAAGATAGTTCGTAAGTGTATAGTTCAATCTAATCTGTCTGTTCGTCACTGTTTTCTTATCAGCTTCATATGATTGGAGATGGAAGCCGAGGTGCGATAATCGAGGAAGTAATTTGCAAGTATTTAACAAAAGGTGGGAGCACTTTCTTTGCTTTTCTTCATTTCTGATACAGTTTATTCCCGCGATCTTTATAAATGAGGTTCTTGTCCGATCAACAGTTGAATTTCACAGTCTCATTAGTTGGGAATGCACTTCAGGATTCGGACAAATTATTGGCATGTCGGCCACCTTATCTAATATTGATGAGTTGGCTTCTTTTCTTCGCGGTTATGTGTATTCAACTACATTCCGGCCGGTTGAGCTAAATGAGTTCGTTCGCATAGGACAATCAATGTGGAAGATAATGTCGACAGGCCACCTCCAGCACAATGCAGATTTGCCAGCAAATGTATTTTTTTTTTCAAATTTACACATATAAAAGTGGAAAATTTCAGCTAAAATGTTTTTTTTCTGGCAACTTTTGCTAGCAGCAGGGGTTGTAGTCCTGTGGTAAAACTTCTGGATTTAAGTGAGATTTTCTGCAAGTTTTAAGCTTGACTCAAGGTTATAATTTATGCCGGCTCCCCAGGCTCACCAAGCCAGCAATCCCTCCGGGGTCGACAAATTAGTACCAGACTTGACTGGGAGGATAGCAACACTGGCTCGATACATCGGTAGGCCACCGCGAGTCATCGTAAAGGCCAGATATGCATTCAGTCACCTCCAGCGATGCTTAATGAAGTCGAATGCATGGCGCATCCCTCAGGGATTGATCAACGCCGAGAGCTTTTTTTTATTTAATATACTGATTTTTTAGTAACTTTGTTTATATCATATTATAGTAGTGTTCTAAAAAGTTGTATTAGTGTTTGATACAACATTCTACAGTGTATAAGAGACTGGGAGATGTATTTTGATAATTAAAATCCTACAGCGACTTTCGAAAGCTGATCCCGATGGATTGTGTCAGTTATTGGTTGGAGTTGTCCCCCATCGATCTGTTTTAATTTTTTGCCCAACGAAAAAGAACTGTGAAAATGTGGCGTTTATGATTGCACGATGTGTTCCGAGTGATGTGCGCAAATGGAAACTTGAAGAGAAGAAGAAAGTTCTTGAAGCAATGAAAGAGGACTGCGAAGGAAAAGTATCGCCATTTTTGGAAGAGACGGTTTTGTCAGGAGTGGCATATCATCACGCAGGTCTAACTATAGAGGAAAGGAAGCACATAGAGGCTGCGTATTCTGTACGTTTTTTTGTTGAATCTTTTCTTTTCAATTTGTTTGTTCTATCGTTCTGCTAGGTTTGGTCAACGTATATTCCATTCATACATTCTTTTAACCCATGATACCTTGAGCGGACACCATAGGGTCCATAGCGAACTGGATCAAACGACCGTATGGGCACTATAGTGTCCATATTGAGTTTAATGGCTTCCAGAGTTTCTCACGTTTCTTTGTGACTCTCTTCGTCACATGTTAGAGTTGTTCTTTACTTAATTGATGTGTGTTTATGGGCGCAGGCAAACACACCTATGCATCACAATATCGAGACTACCGTTATTAGATGCAATGTAATAGTTTTGATGGTCTTGTTTACATTTTTATGTGATTTTGAGAGTCCATCTTGCCAAAATTGACAGCGTCGTTTACAGTTGCTTACTAGCGAAGAGTTAACTACTTATTATGTTAACTTTTTATTTTCTGCCTTCTACAGTTTTTCACGGCAGTGTATTATGTGAAATAAAACCATAATGATGCTGAGATATTTGCACAACTCCTGGCCGCAGTTGTATGCGGTAAGGGTCGAACACGCTATTACGATTTCCTGAGGCTAACGCATTCACCACCACCCCCATGCGGGTCCTTCGTTTCGCCTGTCTCTTAGCTTAACTAGGTTCACTGCCGATTTTGGCTTCCCAGATCAATCCTGTTGATGAGTGACTGCTCATAGCACTGGTAGATAGAAAACTAGCTGAGAGATGGGCGAAGCGAGGGAAGGAAGAAGGAAGGGTAATAGCATGTTCGGTCCCCTACCGCAGACACCAGCGGTCCAGAGTTTTGCAAATACCTCATCATCGTTATGGTCATATTTTTACGTGATACCCTGCCATAAAAAAATGACGTGGTATCTCAGTATCGTTGTGTTTGTATTTGAGTAGTTATTGTTGTACATATATATGTACACATATATATATGCATGCATATGTATATGTGTCATACTGATACTCATTCACTTCTGTTTCCATATTCCAGGATGGTATTATTTGCATTATCTGTGCCACATCAACGTTGGCTGCTGGCGTAAACATGCCAGCCAGAAGAGTGATAATAAAGGTACAAATATTATTATATTGGATATATGGTCATTAGCTGTCACGGAGTTTCGAAATCTGTCAGCTTTCGTGTTTGTTATATATAATTTCTCTACCATTTAATCCATACATATGTAGTTTTCTCTAGTCTCCGATGGTCGGCTGCAGTCCTATCACCAAAGCACAGTACCTGCAAATGGTAGGAAGAGCGGGAAGAGCTGGTTTTGATGCGAAAGGTGATAGTATCACAATTGTTCGACCAGGACCTGAAGAGAGGCAGGTGGTCATCTTTTACTTTCACTACGCTTATATTTGTATGTTTGTAGAACGTACATATATGAACATATGTACACATGTGTACATATATATATATATATATATATATATATTTTTTATGTCGCGACTAACAAGTCAGTGCAGTGGAATTCACTTTGTCGAAGTAAATTCTCGATTAACTATGTCCCTGTATTGCAACACCTTTAGTTTCGGGATATGCTGTGTTCTCCAATGTTGTCTTGCTCAAGTGGATTGGCGAACTTGGAACGTCTTTGCTCTTTTGTTTTAGATCTCGTTACTTTGAAGGTGAGCCTTGCTTACTGTTTGTTTTTCATGATTTTTGAATCTAATCTGAACCCTACTGCGATCATGCGCATTAATTTCGGTATGTTTATTGGCCGTTTTTATGGGCCATGAATTAGATTTCAACGGTTTCCTTCCAACGGTTTACCGCCTCATCGTGGCTGGGAGGTGTTCCTTGATGTCGGACTGCGATGTACAGCGGGGGGTTTCATCCCTCAGCAGGGCTTCCCAAGCTGAAAAAAGAGTCCAGCGTTTCCATCAGGAAGCCCAGCTGTGAATAAACCAATACAAGGGTCCACCACCGTCCTGGTATCAAACTAGTCGCATGGTGTCAAATTTCCCTCTGGTCCACAAAGGCGGCGACTACCTGTGGTGGTGATGACCTGGAGCAGACTTTGGGCAGGCTGTTCTCGGGACACCAAGGAACCACAATGGCTAAGCAAGCAAACCTCCAAAGCATAGATATTATGCTGGGGTTCGCACATCCAGTGAGGACGGGCCATCAAAGTACCCAAGATTAGATTTGTGTATAGATTTGGATGCGCACTCTTTAACACATATTTATCGATAAGTGGAGCTTTTGAGATGCTTAACACGCGTGTAGAGACGAGTTAACATCGTCTTATGGCTTTACGTTTTTTTTCTCGCATACTCCCTTTTTGGAAGTTTTTTTTTGGAGTTAGAGTTTAAAATTATTGATGATGTAGTAAAATTTTCAACAAAAGTGGGCAAATGCTTACAGTGACTCGTTAATACGAGCTGGTCCTTCTGGATGAAGTCCTGCTTTTTCTACTACCTTACTTCCTTAGATGCCAATTTCAGTAATGGCATAGAAAAGTCAATTAATGTGCTTCAGAAAATTAGGACTGTATCGGAAGAAATCAAATAAGTGGACTTATGTACTTTGTTTCATTGACAAAACATGAGTTTGTTATCAAATATTTAAATAAGTAATAAACAAACCAATCGTGGCTGGGAGATGTTCTTGGGTGTCGGACTGCGATGTGCAGAGAGGGGATTCATCCCCCTGGCGAAGTCTCCCAAGCTGAGAAGGAGTCCAGCGTCTCCATCAGGAAGCCTAGCTAAGAGTAAACCATTACCAGGATCCACCACCGTCCTGGTATCAAAGTCGCATGGTGGCAAATCTTCCTCTGATCCACAAGGACTGCGACTGCCTGTGGTGGTGAAGACCTGGGGCAGGCTTTGGCCTAGCTTAACTTGGGATTCCAGGGAACCACAATGGCTTAACCATCAAATCTCCGAAATGGAGTTTATGCTAGTTTATGCTGGGCCCGCACAACCAGTGAGGACGGGCCGTTCAAGTATCAAATGAGTAATGAACAAATATTTGTTAACAATCTCGTGTTATGCAACCAAGATGATTCTGAGATATTTGCAAAACTCCAGGCCGTAGGTGTTAAACTGGGTTCGATGTCGATTTGGGCTCTCCAGATCAATCCCGTTGACGGGTGGTGGCTAATGGCAATGGTAGATAGAAAACCAGTTGAGACACGCGAAACGATGGACCCGCGTGGTGTGGTGGTGAACGCTTTCGCCCCCGGAAAGAGTAATAGTGCGTTCCTTCCCCCACCGCAGACACCTACGGTTCCGGAGTTCTGCAAATATCTCAGCGTCATCTTCGTTGTATTTCTCATCATATCCTACCGTGAAAGATTGTAATCTCGTGTTAGTTTATCAATGAAGCAAGGTACATTGACCATTTATATCGAGGTTTAACGAAAGTTAGTTTACAATAAGTGGGCTTGTTCCTTGTTCTCAGAAATGCTTAGAATGTTTTGGGTTCATTTTGAGCTAGAACGTATTTTTCTTATAGATGAAAGACTAAAATTGTTTCGGTATCATAGGGTTTGAAATCGATGCCTTTTCACCACGAATGTGTTAGTGGTGAAAAACTAAGTAAGTTTCCCATGATCGACTTTCTATTAACCTCGACATTGATCAAATAGTTCTCGATGTTCTTGTTGAGCAAACACGAGATGTTACTTTTATTCTTTATTCCGTTAAAGCTGACGTTTCGACAGTGTCGTCTTCCTGAGAGCATGGAAGGGTGTATTCATAGGCAATTTACTATGTCAAAAGCTCCAATAACACATACAGAAAATTGGAAATCTAAATCACAATCACACGATCAACAGCTTCTCGAAAACCCACCGTTTATTGCATGCCTTCCACTGAGGAAGAACAGCTGATCAGAGTCGCATATGGTCGATGTAGAGTCGCATATGGTCGATGATTGCACCACCCCATATCAAAAGTCGATGCATAGAGTTCTTTATGTTTATCCAAAAAGGCTCTAGAAGTTTACTGTTTTGGCATCCTATGCGATGATAGTGACTTTTATATCAAAACCACCTCCGCTGTGTTTTTGTATCCTATCCGTCCCTAGTGGCGTGCTTTGTTCTGGCTTTTCGTTTGCCATCTAAGTGTTCTTTTATGCGGATACATAAAGATCTTCCCGTTTCGCCAATATATTCATTTCCGCAAATATTAAAAGATAAGGTATATCGTACATGAACAACTGTAGTCACCGTCCCTGCCGTAAGGGCAAATTATGCAACTTTGTGTTTCGCATAGACGGTCATATAGGTGGTTACGAACTAAGTGATGACGAAGAGTATCAGGCGGTATTTCAACTATCGCTACCGATTCCTCTAGACCTGCCCTTCTTAAGCATCGTTTTATAGCTACACTTACTTCATCGCTAATGAAGGGCAACATAGACGGGGTTTTGTTTTGGCCACTCGTTTTGAGATGTCGTACATAAGTTTCACCCATCCACTATTTGTTTATGGCTCATATTGTCGCGAATAGGCTAATGGCTACATTTATATTTCTTATGGGTGCTTTTCAGATTGCAGGTTCATTGGATTCTCTCTGTGAGACGTTAACCTATTCCTTTCTCCACTCACAAGTTGGTTATGTAGCTGTTCGAAAGGCAATAACTTTGGCCATTGAGAAACTTAAAAACGATGGTTTACTTGTTGAAAATGATGAGGTATTCATATGTTTCTCCTTATATATCTCATGATTTTAGTAATCAGATGCATGTGACTCCTTTACTGGGTCAACTTAATTTCTTTGTGCTACAAGGTGAACTTCGTTTTTTTTATCCTTATTGTTATACGCCTTATTGCGTTATATTGTTATATGTTATATATAGCACTGCCAGATGGAATACGTTCATGAAGGAAGCGTTTATTTTTTAAAATATGACGCTTTTAAGGGAGTTTTGTCATCATCTCAACTGGGTGTTGCAACATTTGCTGCAAACTTCTCTCCGCTTGAAGCTCAACGCCTTTCCGTTGATCTTGCGGCGACTTTGAACAAGGGATTAGTGTTTTCTTCACATTTCCATCTACTCTTTACTATAGCTCCCTACGACGCCGTGTGTAACATAGACTGGAATTTATTTCATACGCTGTACATCGCGTTACCTGACGGGGAAAAGAAATTGTTGTCTTCATATGGAATGCCAGAGTCTGTCATTCTACAGTACATTATTATGAGGAGAACATTGGAAGCTGGAGAGCCTGGTATGCGACTTTATATTGGTCTGCTACTTCAGGAGGTTTGGAAACAACAACCGCACAATGTCATAGCAGAAAGGTTTGTGTTTTTTAGGTTGTTAAATGAACGGTGTGAGTTTTTCAGTATGGAACTTCGAACACACACGCACCTCTCGGCTCGTAATAAATCATATTCGGTCGGAGTAATATCAACTGCACTAAGTACTACTAGAATCAACACATCGGCATACATGTCGTCTCATCACGTTGTTAAAGACGAGGAAATGAGAGTCGTTTGGAGATATGGAAGTTGATATGCAGGGTGTAGTATTCCGTTTGACCAGTACTACTCACTGACATTGCAGCACCATGTCAGTTCCCTGGTAGTACTTTCTTGTTTTAATGACTTTTCCTGAATTGAAGAAGTTATCGAAGATCGCTTCATCTGCCGAGCATGGAAAAGCTGTCACGTGACGCATATTTGATTCTATAAAGTGTCCCACTTATTGATTTGTCAAATAATTGTGAAAAACATCGTAAGTTGTCGTTTCGTTTTAAAGCATATTACAATGCGATCAACAAATGAATTACTTCTTTTGTGCGAAAGTAGCCCTAAATTGAGTTGGTAGCAACTGTAACTGTTGTGCATGAATCTGTTTTAATAATATCTTCGATTAATCATGGTCAATGGCAGCGTTTCATGCTGTTCTTATCTTCATCATTTTCATTTTCAGCGGGACCTTGTGTTGGAATTAACTTTGGGACGTGCTATCATTGATTTTTTCCTTGGTCAAATGATGGTTGGGGTTATGAGTGGTTTCCATGGCTTCATGTCGGAAATGGATTTTGTACAGGAGCTTAAATTCCCAATTTTAACAACTCCATTCTCAATGTATAAGTTCTGTAGCTGATTATGCTGTTATCTTAACGTTTTACGCGCGTCTGACCACCACCTTCTTTACGGGAGACTCTTTTTCTTGATGGAAAACGGCGAAACCTGCATAGGAATCAAAATCCCAGCATCTTCAGAACTGGTATTATAAAATCTGAGTTTAACTCACCAAAACAATTCTGAAAAGAGAGAGAAAAGAGAAAGAGTGAAAAATTTGCCCAATGGTAAGTCGCGTAAGCCACAGGTAGTCAGCAACATTACGTTTAAACTTGCATAGATCTATAGAAGAGTACTGGTCGAAATTGCATAGAATGGGAGTAAGGCAGCCAACGCCTGCTTACACTCTTCCTAGAATGTCATCTTTTTATTTACTGCCTACTATAATTTTTCTTGGCAGGGTATTACGTGTGATTCAACCACAATGATATTTGCAAAACTCTGGACCGCAGGTGTTTGCGGCGGTAATCGAATGCGCTGCTACCCCTGGTGATTGTTGATGGCTTATGGATAAAAAAAACTAGCTGTTAGCAAAGCGAAACGAAAGGCTTGCATGGTGTGGTGTTGAACACGTTAGCCGCCGGAAAGGGTAAAAGCGTCTTCGATCCCACGGCAGACATCCGCGGTCTGGAGGTTTGCAAATATCGCAGCATCATTGTGGTTGGATCACACGAAACACCCTGCCATGAAAAATTGTAATAGGTAGTAAATAAAAAGTTAACATTGTGATTTCGACTACAGCCTCAGCTTAACTGGGTTCGTTGCCGATTTGGGCTCTCCAGGTCAATCCCTTTGACGGGTGATTGCTGATGGCGATGATCGATAGAACTAGCTGAGAGACCGGGGAAACGAAGGAACTGCATGGTGTGGTGATGAACGCGTTAGCTCCGGGAAAGTGTAAGAATGCGTTCATTCCCCGCTGCAAATACCTGCGGTTCAGAGTTTTGCAAATAACTCTTCTTAGACATAATCAGTTAACAAGACTACAGTAATTGCTCTCCGCGGGCTACGTCGGTCGGCCGCTTTACCATCTGAGGAATGATGAATAGTCATTAATTCGGAAGAAACTCTTCAGAATACAATTCGAGAATTGGAATGGGGTAGCATGCGAAAGGAAGGCATCCACATTATCTCTACTTTGCTGGTAACTTTCTAATTGGGAAATTTTCGCTATTTTATTTCATTGGCACAAAGGCCGAAGAATTTCGCAAGGCTCAAGCGAGACCCACATAGTCGTAGGGAAAATAGTTTTCTTTCATGATTTTTTTTTGTTTTGTGTAACTCATCGTCACATCTGTTGTGGGGATTCTAGCATTTGCATTTAATTCGTTTTCCTCGCTTTCATCGTACATAAAGGTCTTCGAACATTTCGCATGTTGTTTCTGCTGCTGCTTGAGGATTTCTTGTTTTTCATGAATGTTGTAGAATGCTGGTCGTGTGGTCGTGTGATTCTCCTTGCAGTTTTGGAGATAGCCGAGCTAAGGCGTTCCCACATAGAATACAGGAGGGTTTTGAGAAGTGGGTCAAGCCTGCACCTTACCTTCTGATGGACTGCATCTCTAACCACTGCGCCGTTCGTCCCCTTTCATGAATTATGAATTATGGTTCCAACTAACAGTTCAAAATAGTGTATTTGCATAGTGTGAGATTGAAAACAACATTGTGTATCAATATAGAAGCACACTTTCTTGTAAGTTTCCTCGGGTGATCTATTTCATGTCTTCAGCTTCATACTTATTGTCAGTAGAAATGGGATACTGTATCTCAACATTAGGACGTAACATAGTGCAGAAATATTGTTTCAACAATTACAAAACATATATGGTCGTCTATGTATTAAACATTTTTGTGGACAGTATGTTGCAGGTCCATTATGGTAACATTGTTCTTTTAGTTTTGCTATTATACTATTGTTCTAGTAATTTTATTAACTAAGTAATTGCAGCAGTTCTTCGTGATGCTTCTAATTTTAGGTTTGGCGTCGATCGTGGTTGGCTACAAAACACGTTACAGAATGCTATC
Source organism: Angiostrongylus vasorum (assembly GCA_018806985.1). Taxonomy (NCBI): domain Eukaryota; kingdom Metazoa; phylum Nematoda; class Chromadorea; order Rhabditida; family Metastrongylidae; genus Angiostrongylus; species Angiostrongylus vasorum. The sequence goes on from JADANN010000187.1 coordinate 975,593, forward strand.
TCACAAGCTGCTTCAATTGCGAAGTTTGCTGAGAAAATTCCTTCTCTGTGGCCCCTTCGTCTGCTTCTACCGGAGTTGGTGCAGCGGCTGTCGGATTGCTTTGTGGTCGAGCTTATTCCGTTAATGGCTATTGATGGTGTAAAAAGAGGACGTGCTCGGCAACTATGTATGGCTGGTTATAAAAATGTTGCTAAGGTCAGAAATTATAAGAGCTTTTGTCTGTAAAATGTCATGTCCCTTAATAATTATTTTTTTTCCTTAGCAATTGCGACGTTGTTATACTGCGCATGTTTACTTTCACACCGAAACACAACACAACAATGTAGCTGACGTTTCGTCAGTATCGCCTTATTCAGAGCCGTTTTCTACGTGCTTTCCACTAAAAACGGCTTTTTAGAAGGCGATGCTGACGAAACGTCAGCTACTGTTGTGTTGTAAGTGTTTTATGTGGAAGTAAACGTGTGCTGTATAACAACGTCGTGATTGCTGAGAATGAAAGAGACACATTTACAATCTATTGTCGAGGCTTATAGTAAGTCGATCCTGGGAAGTAGCATTCTCTTTGTTTCATTTATTTTAGGTTGCTAAAGCGGATTATAAGGATCTCATAAAGGATATACCAAATTTGAGCAGATTTAACGCTATAAGAATGGTCAACTCTGCAAAGGTATGTCAATAGCTTCAATAGCTTCACGAGCTTTTTAATGTACTCCATTTTTTGTATGAATTTTTTGCAGTCTGAAGCACTTATATTTCTTAGGATGCCTTATGCCGTTTAGGCTATTCTACGTGATCAATTAGACGAGAAAATAGAAGAGTTGGATGCGATGGGCATAGAATTCTCAGAAATAGAGGAGCGGGTGAAAAGCTGAAATTCAGCTAACAATTTTACGTGATTGGGTTTTTAACAGTTTGTTATTGGAATGTCGTATAGCGTTATCGCTTTTTCTAATAAACCAATCTTCTGTTTATTATTTATTTGTGCTACCCAACTTCACTGCGCTGATCCCAGATCTTTTTCTATCAGCTCGTCGTCTCTGAAGGTCTTCGAATTTCCATGTACGTTCGGCTACCACTTGAAGGCTTTGTCTTCTTCGGTGCAGTCGTCGAATGCTGGTCAAGTTCATTCATGAGATCTGCTAGGAGCTTTCATGGATTTCAACATAGATAGTCCCTAGCATTCGCGAATCAGAGCTAGGAGTTCTTGGAGTTCTTCTCAGAGAGGTCCGCTGATCATTTGTCAATTCGGAAAGATGGAAGACTTGGTTAGTATGATCTTGTATCGAACCAACGCTCATATGTGTATTATTACAGTAGCTCTGATAATTGCGGTTCTCGGTCGAATAAATGAAAAAACTAAATAATGAGTGGGCTTCAAGTAAATGAAGACCACTCATTATTTAATTTGTTATAGAAAACAAGATTTCCATAAAATACGAAAGACGAAGCTCTCGGCGTGGATAAGCGTCGTTTGGAAGTGATTGAATGCATATTTGGCCTCTACAGTGATTCGCGGTGGCCTACCGATGTATCGAGCCAGTGCTGCTCTCTCCCAGACAAGTCTAGCACCAATTTGCCGACTCCAGAAGGGCGGGAAGCTTCGTGGGCCATGGGCGCGGGGATCGAATCAACGTGTGTGTTGCAGGGCGGCTCTGACCACTGCTCCACACGCGCCCAAAGACTTCCATAGACATGACTAAACTGGGAGTTTCAACGGGACTACAGGTGCTAGGTGATACAGGTAGTATTATAACCAATTGTATTACTCTTCATAATCACTGATGGCAGAGATCGATACAACTAGCTGAGAGAAAGGCGAAACGAAGGACTCGCATAGTGTGGCGGTGAACGGGTTACACCCCGGAAAGGACAATAGCGCGTTCGTTTCCCACCGCAGACACTTGCGGTCCGGTGTTTTGCAAATATATCAGCATCATTGAAATTATATTTCGCATCATACCGTGCCATTAAAAAGGAGTAGACAGTAAATAAAACGGTTAAGATTGAGATTGTTCGATAGTTGCCGATATCATTGAGGTCACCCTTCTTGAACAATAGCACGGTCTTGCTGGTCTTCCACTGAGTACGGACGTTGCATTCAGACAGGTAACGTGAAGAGCCGAACCAATATGTTAATGAGGATTGTCGGAAGGTTCTTCAGGTCTTCAGATCTAATCCTTTCCGGATCTGGTGCTGTTCGATTTTTCGCCGACGAAATGGCATGTCGGGGTTTGGAAGGGAGAACCGGTGGTACAATGAAGGGAAGGTGGACGTGGCTATCGAAGAGATCTGAGTGGTATTCGTGAATGATTTTCTCCACTGCCTTTCTGGAAGCTGTAACTGCTTCCGTCTGAGCGTCGGCGTTGCAATCACCTTGGTGTTGTAATTGGCGAAGCTTCGCTGAGCTTTGCGAATGCTTTTCCCAGCCTCTGCAGCTTCGACCATTACTGCTGCTCTTCTCTCTTTAAGCTCTTCTTTTATTGCCTGTCTGCATTGTTTTGCAAGTTCGGACGTTAGTTCGCGGTTGCCTGTAGGTGCGATTCCACGCTGGCGTATTAGCTCGAGTGTTCCTGGAGACTGACGTCTCTTTGTGACTTTCGAACCTCGCTTTCATAGCGCTAACGTGAAGATGTTGAATGAGCCGATCGTATTCTTCGTCCTTGTTATCGACAACGGCATCTTCCCAGCAGCCGACTAATGAATTGAATAAGTCCCAGTTTATGGTGGTTTTGGGACTTTGGTTTTTGAATTTAGCGACTTTTCCTCCTTTCTGCGAGAAATAGAATCTTGCACGAAGAAGGCGATGATCTGACCCTTGTAGAATTTTGGGACAACAGCGAAATCTGTTAGGCAAAACCTTCAAACCTTCTATTAACTAGGATGCGGTGTATTTCGTTGCGGCACTCTCCACTAGCCCCAGGCCTCGGCGTTTAGGTGGTGGTGGTGGTGGTAGGAGAGGAGTGCTTCTGGAGTTGCGAGTTATTATTGTTATGAATGGTCTTGGTTGTCATGATAAATTCAGACAGCCGCTCATATTGCTCGTTCCATTCTAATCCGTGGGTTTCACATGGCGTTTTGCAGACGTTCTTTTGGATTCAACCTAGAGTTAAAATCATTGTTTTTCTTCAGACCTTGCTTTACTAAGATTGAAATCCATTATTGAAGAAACAATTCAGCCCCCTTTTTTTAACATCAGCTATATAACGCGTAGTCACAGTATTGGTATAAAAAGTGGGCCATAATGAGTCCATTATGTTACAAGTATTGCTGTAGTATGAATTGCTTGCGATCCAAAGGAATGCCAAGCAGTGTTCCAGCTAAAGCAGCTCGTGAAGACGAAGAAACCGGAGCTCACTAGGTGAGCTATCAAGCAACAGCTAACGAGGTGTTGCGAAGCATGATCTCAATGGCTTTCGTCTGTTCATTGGAAGAATAACCTTTTTAGAGAAGAATGAGCAACAGAGTGAATTATCTTCTTTGTTATTGCTTACGCTTTTGTTTAATCTTAGGAAAGGAGCCCATGGTAAGGGCAATAGAGGGTTCGAAGCCCTCCTGAGGTTTCGAGTTTGGCTTATATCTCAGCATCCTTAAGGTTTTACTTCGGATCGCATTTTGCCATGAAAAAGAATAGCCAGAAAATAAAAGTTGGGACATTGTGCTTTCTTGTGCTCCCCCAGATCATTCCCTGTTGACGGTTGATTGATGATAGTATTGTTAGGGCAGAAAACTGGCTGACAGCAAGGCAAATCAATGCTTCACTGGTGTAATGGATGGGAAACACCTGAACCCTTGGGAGGGTAGTGAGGAGCTCGAATCTGGTTTGGAGTGTGGGTTTTTACGTATCTCGGCGTCACTGTGGTTGTATTTCCTGTGACACCCTGCTATGAAAAAAATAATAAGCGTTAGATGAAAGACTCATCCGATTCATCACAATCCATGAAGAACACACGAGTGGTCCAAGAGCACGACTCTGAGGAAGGCAAATTCGCCGAAACGTCAGCCATCGAAAAACAAAAACGACAGCAGCAACAAGAAGAACATCTATAAGAATGTAGTGAATGAAAAACTTATCCATTGTCTTTCATCTCAGTTGTCATTTTTTTCCGAATTACTCAGATGCACAGAACTCTGGGAATTTTCGTCGTATCGAGAAAGAAGAGCAGCTTATTTCTTCAGTGTGACAACATTATGACACTACGGTACCAGCTGTGAAGGCTCTTTACTGTTGAACTTCATTAGATTCTCTTCTATGTCCTGGCGAGTTGCGGTCACCTGAGAGAGACGAATGGCGTCACTCTTTTTGGTATGATGCTTTTTCCCACTGGTTTTAGTAGTAGGGTACCCAAAAAATGGTTTTCGTCCAAACGTTGACGTGTACGATATGTTCCGTGCACAAGCATAGCCATGTGCGGATACATGAATATGATTATGTGCATACGGAACGTATAATTTAATGCAGTCTAGAAAAAAAAATGTTCTATTCCCGTCCACCCAAATTCAACTACTTCTTAAGGTAACGTGCATGGTAGTTTCCGCGCTTAACTCTAAACCTAACGCACATGGACGGGCCACATTACTTCGAGCTGAAAAGGCTCTTGAGATTTTTCACAAGGACATTCGTTGATAACAACCTTTATCTGAAGAATGAAATATTTGTAAGCTAATAAACTCACAATCTAAAAGTGAGGCTCTATATACAAGTACTGAAATGGGGAGATAACCATCTTGACATGACTCCTATCAGATCTCTATTTACTGGATCAAACAAGACCTATCTGAGAAAAGCATTTACTTGATACCTGATACTTGAATGGCCCGTTTTCACTGGTTGTGCGGGTTCCAGCAAAATTTCCACTTTTTTTGAAGTTTTGCTGCTTCAGCCATTGTGGCTCCCTGGATTCCTAAAGCCACCCTGTGCAAAGTCTGCTCTGGTCTTCACCACTACAAGCAGTCGCTACCCTTGTGGATCAGAGGAAGATTTGGCACGATGCGACTTGTTTGATACCAGGGTGATGGTGGATCCTCGTATTGGTTTACACTTAACTAGACTTCCTGATGGAAACTCCGGATTCTTCAGTTTGGAAGACCCTATTGGGAGATGACTTCCTCTGCTGTACATCAGAGCCCGACACCCAGGAACACCTCCCTACCACGATGAGGCGGTGAACCATTGGGAGGATCTGAGAATAGAAACGATTTGTGGACCCAATTGGGACCACTTTCCGTAGTTGCAAAATGTGAATGGAATATGAATAGTGCGCTTTGTGTGACACGATACTGCTCGTCGTCCAATTTGCTAAAATGGTTTCAATTTGAAGATCTGCTGTGATCTCCCAGCATCGAAGTCTTGCTTAAGAGTTTTTTACAGCTAGTATTTAAACTAAATGCGTAGAAGTTGAAAATCGGTCGCTCTATTCTATTCGTCGTCGTCCATGACCTGACCGGCAATCGAATTTGGATAGTTATGACAGCGCAATTATGGCACGGCCAGGGTATTGTATTCAGTAGACACGTAAAAGTGCGATCGGGCGGAGCGAACGCTAAGTCACTTCTCGGATTACCACATTACTCTTTTACAACCTCTTATAACAACATACCGCGTGACATGAAGCGATCTTCATCGGGTTCGGCGAAAACGCTATATAACTTCTGCTTCACTCTTTCCACCTCTTCATTGATGACAGTACTAATAGAGTTAGTTCAGTACTTGCTACGATTGAAATTTCTGCTACTTCAGGTCCTACTTGTCCTTACTAACTTCCTAAAATGCCCTGTTAGGGTATTAAGGCATAAGATGCATATTAAATGCTTTTATATCAGAATTATTTACATTAGAATCTTGGCAATGGAAGAAGAGAAAATTTCACTAGCTGTGACTTGAACGAGCTCATTGTTTTATGTGTTAGTTACCGTTCCTTTAACATCGTTTTTTACTATTCGTGTTCTCAGTAGCACCTTAAAAGTACTTTGTTACACGTTTAAAGATCACACAGAAATAACAACGACAGTTCTGCTTCCGTTCCTGGTCGATTGATATCACCCGATCGATAGCCGCTTTCCTATTTTTGAGAGCAGAGTTCTTCACAGCAACAGTCTCTTCAGAAGTGAGGATGAGGGACACGTGTAGTGAATGTCCGACGAAGCCGGGTCCATCGGTATGTGGAGCGTCTTTGTTTCATTTTTCGTTCCATTTGAGTATCGAGCTACTGATTCCTTAAGAAATGTCCATAATTCTTCAATAGCTCTTTGTTATAAATCCATTTATTAAGAATGTTTTATAAAACTTCATAGGCAGTACAATGTTGAAGATGGTACTTAGAGTTTTTATCAATAGAGGAAAAGTAGAAACAACAACAAACTTGGGTGTGCAGTCATTGAAACGATGAGATATGAGCAACATGTGCGCTATGCTATGTTGATAAAATCAACAGAGTAAAGACATCGGTGAGAGAAAAGCAAAGCAAGGGCATTGGTTGGTGTGATGGATAGCACGTGAGCTTACGGTAGAGGTAATCCCCAGTTCGAAGTCCAATTGAGGTCCTAAGTTTTGCTCACATCTCAGCATTCTTACAGTTGTGCTCCACATCATACCTCGTCGTGAAAAAACAAGCGCTAGGAAATAAAATCCAAAGGTCGTGGTTTAAACTAGGGTGCGAGTTTTTTTATGTAAAAATTTGCGCTTGGACTTAAAGCTACGAGAATGGCTGGCAACATGAACATCGCATTTGATCAGAAACGGACGTGAAACAATCGTAGACGGTAGAACGTCGGTTTTTAAAAGTTTTGCGAATAAGACGAGGACCATGAAGATAATAAAAATCGAGGACGATCGGGTGTTAACGGCGATCTGAAGACGCTAACTGTAGCAGAGGATGCCGAGAATGGTAGAAAAACCTGCTGGATTGATTGCGCAGAAGCAAGGCATCAGTATCAGTACAGCTCAGCGGAACTAAGCAATAAAGGAAAGCTCAACAAATCTAAGCGGCATGAAATTAATGAAAGACAACGAAAAGACCCTCGTTGAAAAAAAATTCAACTCTTCTTTGTTTACACGGGGAAAATAGGGCATTTGTATTGATCGTGTAGTGGTAAAGAGTTGGTTCTAAACGGTAACCGACGAAAGGTAAAACAAAATTGGTAAGCTAAAGCACTTCTCAAAATCAAATCTGCATCGAAAAATGTAGTTTTTGGCATTGGTCAGATAGAACCAACAAACGTAGCTCCTTCGAACCTTGGTGACAGTCAAGAAGCTGGGCGACTAGGAGTTCGTGATTTCGCCTCATCCGCTTTTTCGCACCGGATCTATCGTTGACGGATTACCATTTCTTCAGTGATCTGGATAATCACGCTGAGGAAGTAAAAAAACACCCATTAATCGAGAAATGATCATAAAAGTTGTTCACCATTTTTTAAAAATTCAGGGACCCTTTTTTTTTCTAATAGAGGCTGTCTACTCCTGTGGCACGTTGCCCAAAGCACAGTGGATGTAGTGGCGACTGCTGTACATGAAGTTAAATTTTAGTCGTTAGATTAACTTCATACTGAAGGGCCATGGCTGCTCAGACTTTTTTCTCGGGTCTATTATAAATCTGCCTCTTATTTCTTCATTCGTTTATTCGCCACTATTGGCATAGTTATTCAGTTGGAAGAAGAATCACTTGTGATCAGCAGTCGCTTTGCTTCACTGATTGTACGTGATTTCATTTCAGGGGTCTCAGTCTTCGCTAAGCGGGCAGATTCGTATTTTCTCTCCAGAAGGTTATCAAAGCGCTTTGGCCACTATTTCTATCGAGATCACTGCAGCCAATTTGGCCAAAGCTTACAGAAGTTGACACAATCTATTTGCAGATAGGAAATCTTCATATAAGGTGGGATTTAGTGGTCACATAGATGTTTTACGTAGTTTCTTCAGTAATTAACATCTAATGCATGAAGATGGAATTACGAAGTAGCTTGCTCCGTTATTTCTTTTCTAAGGTCTTAAAAAAAGGGATAAAGTTTTCGGCGTTGATCAATCCCTTAGAAATGCGCCATGCATTCAATATCACTAAGCATCGTTTGGAGATGATTGAATGCATATCTGGCCTTTACTGAATGGCCTTTAATGATTCGCGGTGGCCTACCGATGTATCGAAGCAGTGCTGCTATCCTCCCCGACAAGTCCGGTTCCAATTTGCCGACCCCGGAAGGATGGAAGGTTTGGTGGGCCACAGGGCGTGGGGGGATCAATCCCACGCGTGTTGCAAGGTGCCTCTGACCACTGTGCCATATGCGTCTCTTATCTAAAGTCTTAGATATAAACGATTTGTGTTACTTCCGCTCTATTTCTCAATAAGGGTAAAGTAGAGTGGGGGTGTTGTAAACATGGAGAAAGTGTATTGTGTTTATTAATGTTTGAGCTTTTTATTTGCTGCCTATTGTTTTTCTCATAGCAAGGTATTATGTGAATAGCAATCGCAACAATGCTGAGATATTTGCAAAACGCGGAACTCTAGGCCAGATTGAACCGCGATTATCCTTTCCGGTGGCTTATGTGTTCCACCGCACCAACGATGCAATCGCTTTGTTTCCTCTTAGGCAATTTGTTACTCCATCGGTGCTATCAGCAATCATCCGTCAACGAGAACGATACGCGGAGAACAAATCGACACTGAACCTCGTAACCTAGTCAAGCTGAAGGTGCAGTCGAAATCGAAGTGTTCAACTTTTTTTGCAAGAATGATTGCTAATAGTACCGTTAGGTTCACAATGTTTAGTTTTTTATTTTCTGCGTTCTATAAATTTTATGGCAGGGCATTAAGCGAAATACAACCACAATATTGCTGAGATATTTGCAAAACTGTGGTGGCGTGGTGGTGAACGCGTTACTCTCCGGAAAGGACAATAGCGCGTTCGTTCCCCACCGCAAACACCTGCGGTCCGGAGTTTTGCAAATATCTCAGCAATATTGTGGTAGTACCGATTAGAGTAAAAAGGTGGTTGAGAGAAAGGCAGAGCAAAGGTCTCCGTGGTCTAGTGGGGAACAAATGAGCACCCGCTAAGGACAATCGCAGCTTCGACGCTGGACTGAGGTTCCGAGTTTTGCAAAGATCTTATCATCATCATTGTGTTTATTGTTGGGTTTGGTCGTCATAGGGACATTTCACTGATGAGCGTAGCAAATACCGACGGTCGGAATATGAAGGAGTTCTCGGTTAGGACAATACAGGTATTTTTGCTGAACTAGCATATCTTCTTACCCACTCGTATTTATCATTTCGTACATTCATGTTACAGAATCTCGAGTTTCAGTCGATAATTTGACGGTTTCTGCTTGAAATCTCAAAAGGAGCTGATCTTCTAACGAATACACGCGATACCATGTAAAATAAATCTGTTAAGAAAACGGAACGTGCTTCCTATAGCGCTGTGTTTGTAGGCGTTTCAAGGGAACTTTGAGAGTCCGAAAAGAGCTTTTGTACTGAACAATTCATGAGTAAAATCCTACTGTATCCCAAGGCCGATATCCATGCAACAGAAATGTTCCGGTGCTGGAAATTCTTTCGGAAGCTGGTTTACGGTTTATCCACCCACATTGAGTGAAACTTACCTTGACGAACTGACAGACAGATTACATTCTTTTGGTGACATGTCAGGAAGATGGAAAATTATACCTTTTGGGCGATCGCATTGCTAATTATTGTTCGCCGATGGTTGGAGACGGCAATTAGATGAGAAAGGGACATGAAAAAAGATTTGACACAGCTCAGTGTGAAGTGTTATTCTCCGTTGTTCGTGTGCCAGTAACTTGAAAACGACTATGATAGTAAATGAAAAACTATCGGCGTCAGAGACTCAATACATGAAAGTGAAACCTTGTCGTTTCGATTTTATTGTGCCATGTATTCACTGAGCACCTGAGCTTATCGATTACTGCAGATCAAAAAGCGATCAATAAAGATTATTATCGCTGTTGTAAAAGTAAAAAGAATTCCATGAAAATTTACACAGTCAATATGAAAAAATCTAGGAATCTATCGCCGACAGCTCGGCCACTGTGTATTCTTCGCGAATATCTTTCGTCATTGGGTCATTCGGATGAGGCCATTGGAACGAAAGGAACAGATCCACGATTTCGGCACCTCATTGCTTTTTTTGCAGGTAGCCCATATCTTGTGATCTAACCAGTAGTTTTGTTCATATTGACTTTTATTTAACCTTGGAAACGGATAAGCATTACCCTAATTGTCGATAAGCTTACATGAGTTTGTCATAAAAGTTTGTTGCGGCTAATGTTTCGGCACTGTCGCCTTCCTCAGGACCACAGCCTCCAATTGGAGAAAGCCTGGTGAAGAGAATTTGTTGGGAGCCTTTATGGTACAAATTTACGATATGTATTTTTTCTTGAGTAACGTTTTCTCCAATGTAGAAATCGTTTAACACTCTCGCGATGACGCCTGATCTCGGGTTTGTTGCGGAACGGACGACGCCAATTTTTCAGCTTTCATGGACTTACTGGCTTTTTTGAAGATAAACAACACTCTTCAATAACTCTGTCTCGAAATGATCCTCGAAGAGACTTTGCTTTACCGTTCTATGGATATACGTTATATTTATAATGCTATTCGACAATCTCCTAATTCCTATTCCTCTCAACGGTTTACCTCAAAAGCCCTCATCGTGGCTGGGAGGTGTTCCTGCGTGTCGGGCTGCGATGTACAGCGGGGTTAATCCCCCAGCAGGGCCTCCCAAGCTGAAAAGGAGTCCGGATTCTGAAAGGCTGAGAAGGGAAGCCTACCTAAGAGTAAACCAATACCGGGATCGACCACCATCCTGATATCAAACTAGTCGCATGGTGGCAAATCTCGCTCTGAGCCACAAGGGTTGCGACTGCCTGTGGTGGTGACGACTTGGGGCAGACTTTGACTAAGCTGACATCGGGACTCTAGGGAAACACGATAGCTTAACCAGCAAAACTGCGAAAAGTGGAGATTATGTTGGGGTCCACACAACCAGTGAGGACGTACCGTCCAAGTATCCAGGAATGTAAGTATGATGCTATTTACTCTGTGTTTCTATGGTCCATCATGCAAATATCTTACCCTCAGGATTTAGAAGTGTTTTGCTAATTATAGGTCTCCATTTCAGAATTTTTTGTACTCCAACACTCTATACGATGAATGTCATTCATTAGAACAATTAGAACTGAAATAGTAGACGATTAGCACCGCAACTTCTGCTCAGCGAACTCCTTCGGGAAATAGTGTTTTGCATATTTCCAAGCACAGAATAGAGCATTTCCCAGGCAACGCCCAATAAAACATCTACATTCTTAAAGCTATCAATTGTTCTTTCTAGTTCTGTTTAGCAAACACGGGGTGTTATTTTGCTATCAATTGTAGCAAAAATTGTAGGAAAATAGTTTGATGTGCTGAAATAAACCATTGGAAAAAATGAGACTGGGTGTCATAGCGGCCACGCCCGCAAAACCACTATAACAACTGCGGGTGTCACTCGTCGTCAGAGCTAACAGCGTTACAAATCATTGAAAGCATACTGTTTCACAAATGTTCTGCCTAGTTCAAAACAAAGGCGTTGTTTCCAGGAAGATTCCTTCTTTTGAAATTTAGGAAAGTCGTTCTCAGAACTGGTTCTTGAGCCTTCAGTTGCTGAACAGATGAATGAATGTGAATGAATTTTCATTTGTTTATTAAATTATTTGTTTTGTACATATGTATTCACAAAGTCAATCAAAACTTTACACTATGAGTACCTGTAGAAAGATCTTAAGATATCCTCAAGTGAAATTTCTTTGGTAGATTTATTATTGAGCACTGGTCACCATCGTATTGTAGTTGATGCCAATATCAATAGTTGATGCCTCTCGTAAGGCGCGTGTGGCGCAGTGGTCGGTGGCGCGCTGCACCACACACGTGGAATCGATCCCGGCGCCCGTGGCCCACCAAGCGTTCCATTGCTCCAGGGTCGGCAAATTGGTACCAGACTTTTCTGGGAGGATAGCAGCACTGGCTCTATACATCGGCAGGCTGCCGCGACTCATTGTAAAGGCCAGATATGCATTCAGTCACCTCAAAACAATGCTTAATCAAGTCGAGTGCATTGCGCATCCCTCAGGGATTGATTAAGGCTGAGAGCTTCTTATCCTTTATATCTCTCGTAGTACAAAATGAACTGTCTTGTCACTCTTCTGTGCTATCCATAGGCAATTGCAGCTTCCTGAGGAAGAACCCAGCGGGCTACTCATAGGTACCATTTCGTCGAAAACAGCAAAGATCATGACCATTGTGCGGAACACAAGGTCCATCTTATGCACGCTTGTCTAGCCCCCGTCGTGGCTTGATATAATAAGCCTTGACGAGGAAAAAATCTGTGGAGTTAGAAAATTCGGAACTTCACCATTGCGAAACGAGGAAGTCTGCGTATTGGTGGAAGAGATCTTATTTAGATAGAAGAAACTAGAGTTAATGCTCAAAATGGATTTGAAGAGGCTTTCTGGTTAGTACAATCCGATTTTTTTTGCACAGACGATTCGTGTGAAGGCGATAGAGTAGCTCGTACAGAAAGCTATGAAATAGCTTTGAAATAAACTTCATACGAATTTGATTAAGAATTCATGGACAACTTTCTTATTTTGTGGATTACTTAGTCAGTACTATAATTGACTTCACTTCACTTAATAAATTCCACCCCGAGCTAAGATATGTTTACGCGATTAGAAGAAGTAAGTTCTTTCGGTCATGTTACGAGTGGATTATACAGTAGTCATAATTATAGATGGTACAGGATGACTCTTCTTAAATCTTTACATCCAGTGGCTTTTTTGTTCTATTGCGCCGTCAAACTGGTCTTTCTAGATTCAAACCATCAGGCTTTGGAGTAAACTGAAGCAATGGTCTTCCATCCCACAAGAATATCTGGACCAAGACCAGGGGCAAAATGTGTAGTTAACAAATCATCTCTGGAATTAAATTATCGACTTGTAAAAACCATGTAAATTTATAGAAGACTTTTCAGAAACAGGTAATTTTCTCTTAGCCCTTCAGTAATCGCTTAGTTGATAACAAAGTAGTTATTCATTGCTTATGTTTGGTAAAAGCTTGTTTCACTTTCTTCTCAGTTTTTTTACTGACCTGTCCACTTTTGATGTAAATGGCTACTTTTTGTGTAATAAGGTGAAATCAATAACCAATGGTGAATGCAGTAGAGTATGGCGGATAGCTCAGCGGTAGTGGTGTCCGTCAACACGAGAATGGTGCAAGTTCGATTCCGCTTCGGGCCAACCGAGCCTCCCATTCCTCCGTGTTCAGGATATTGGTACCGGACTTGTCTCGGAAAAGAATCACTCTGCACATCACTCCAGGGAGAATTGCTCGACCAGCATTCGACGACATTCAAGATGAAATGAAAATCGTCAAGCAGCAACCGAAGCCACACATAAAAGTTGAAAGATCTTCGTGGACAACGGATTCGAAGAAACGAATCGAATGTGAGAAATGCTGGGATGCGTTCAGTAGACGTGAAGAGTGGTCAAATAAAATAAATAAAAATAACAGAAAAAAAACGTGAAGTCATGTTTTGAAATTCTTGGCGACAGTAGTCTGGAAGCATTTGAGTCTTTAGAGGTGTTCAAAGTGAGAGTCATGAAGTGGAGTGAGTTGACTTGTCGATCCTCCTTCACTTCCGCTTATCTGCGGCCACTGAAGTTGTTTTTTCTTCTCGAAAAACAATTCAAGTAGCTCTTATTAAGAGCTTTTGTTCAACTTGAATCTGCATTGGTCTGTATTTACAGCTGTGTTCCGGGTTAGCGAGAATCCACCCAATCCTTAAGATTTAACATCTTTTCTTTTCGCAGACTTCAAATATCGTAGGCACAGTTTCAACGCAAATTCATCAGTACTTATTACGAGAGTAATTTCCGATGGAAAGAAACTTTGCAGTGTTTAGCACGAATCAGCCCTACATTGATTGATTGAAGTCTATATGCCCTATTCCGTACTTGCAGGCCGCCCAGTACTGCAACCAAATAGCGTAGTACGATCGGAAATATTAGTAACAGTGTGTAATGTTCGTCGAGGAAAACTTGTGCACCGATGGAGCCGTAAGAGATGTCTACTATACAATGATAGCATACGGATACAAAAAGGTACTCAAGCTTGTTTGGTTTTGATAATTCATACATGGAAAGTTGAATTGCTGCATTATTTCGACACTAAGACGCAAATGCATTAGCTTACTACACTCACTCGAGTTCGATGGTTCAATACTTATACTCGGCATAATGCAACGCTTTCTCGGCTAGTTAGCCGATCCGTGTCATCCTGGAAGAATCTTTGTCGCTGGAGACATGTTTTTTTCCTTCTCGTATTATTTTTAATGTATGTGTTTTTTCTTATCCATATTTAAAATGCTATGCTAAACTGCGTGTGGAGCAGTGGTTAGAGGCGCCACTGCGAAGCACACGTGGAATCGATCTCCGCCCCCCATGGTCGACCAAGCCTTCCAGCCCTTCGGGGTCGGCAAATTGGTCCCAGACTTGTCTGGAAGGATAGCAGCACTGGATCGATACATCAGTAAACCACCGCGAGCCATTGTAAAGGCCAGATATGCATTCAATCACCTCCAACGATACTTAATGAAGTCGAACGAATGGCGCATCCCTCAGGATTTGTTCAACGCCGAGAGCTTTATCCCTCATCCTTTATGCTAAACTGCTACATTGGACGATGGAATTGATCCCCATATTGGTTTCTTCGGCTGAAGAGGAGTTCAACATCGCCATCCGATAGCCCGGGCCACCAGTAAAGCAATGGCATGAGTTATATCCGTCCTGATAGCCAACTATCCATTCATATCGAGTCAAATTTTTTTCAGCGGAAAACCAATCTAATGAGGGTGGCCTCAAACAGCCGGCAGTGCTCTCTTATACATGATGGTTGTTGATGATAACCAGTGCCTCGTGTGTATTGCCCCCTAACCACTACGCTACATGCGCCCTATAGCTGCATTGAACGCAAATGTTCTGGGCGCCAACCTATTTCTACGTGATTGACAGATCGAGAAAGAATCAAAAAGAGATCTGCAAACTGTTTTTTTAAGCGATACATCTAATATGGCTGGTGTTAAACACTAAGTTGTTGAAATTTTTTGCAAGAAAACCTACAACCACGCAGGATGAACAGCTATGTCGACGAACAAGTTGGTCTATATTGCCAGCCCTTTTAAGTACGATTCGTGTTTTTGAAAAATTCACATAAGCATCTGCTTTGCCACCTACTATTTCTTCTTCCCTCACGTTTTGTAGGGTGGAAAAAGCTGAAATTTTGGGTAGACGTTTTTTTCCTTTCAAATTTTTTCTATACTGGGTGCTCAGTGCAAAGCTTTTTCTTTGACGTTGTGAACAACGATGGCCCACAAATCTTGCATACCTTTTACCAGTGAATACAAAGTGAAACCAAGAAATTGGAAGTATGGCTGAGCAAGAGGGCTGAGAGAAAGGCTAAGTAAGGGTCTCAGTGGTGCATGCGTAACATATGAGCTCCCCAGAAAGGGTAATCGTGGGGTCGAATCTGGTCTGGGGTCCAAGTTTCTCAAATATCTCAGCATCCACTGTGACGATCTCAGCATCATTGTGGTTGTATTTTACATAAGCCCTGCCGTTAAAAAATAATGGGCGGTAAATAAAAAAGTTAAACAGGAACGGGAAGTTGGTTTTCAGGGATGTGCTAGTTATTTTTAATCTCTTTTTCTTCGTCGGGTCATCGAATTTCTTTCCATTGTTTGTTTTTCCTACAAGCTATTTATCCATCTAGACATAATGACATTTTAATGGTACCGCATAATAAGTGAGTCATCCATTTTTCTCACACGACCCATTTTTCACATTTGTCGTGATTTCCAGCATATCTTGCATTCGATTCGTTTCCTTGCATCCCTCATCAACGAACGTCTTTCAACAGTTCGCGTGCAGGTTCGGATGCTGCTTGAAAAATTTCCTTTTCATCATAAATGTTGTTGAGGCAACAGCGATCCCTCTTGCTTCAGAGGGTAGACTTTTCCAAGATCATCCTAGTAGCGATTTCATGACTCTGGAGGGATTAGAAATTTGGTGAGCCCAGTGCGGAGTCGAACCGGCATCATTATCATTGCGCAGCTTGCCCGAGAGTCACCTATTGTCAGTTGCTTTCCTACTATAGTGTATATTGGTCTTTAATAGAAACTTGACAAAGACATTCGCTTCCTGTTGAGTCATAATAATGAAGATGGTATGAAGAAATTTATGAACCCTACCCATACTTTTAGCGAAATAGCATAGGCGCACCTTCATTAAGCATACCGCCTACCCCACACCATCCGATCACTTTCGGTACTTCAACTTCTGTTATACTGCACTTTAATGCAAAAAAGCCTAGTCGAAACGACATTTTTTGCTAGTACTTGTTGGAGTTATGGAGTCCCAGTCGTTTGGTCTGCAAAGAGTAGAAGTGGTCTACTCATTGGTTGACTGCCAGCATTCACTATAAAGTTCGGTTCAGAAGCGCAATCTTGGTAATGACATAGATATTAAGACAACATCTATAGTAATGCATTTATACGGAAATCGTCCTACTCGGCATCGATATTATCCACTCCAAATTTATCTTCTTCATAAAAAGTGGAAAAGAAAAAACAAGCAAAAAGCATGAATGCACAGTTGCCGTTTGTCCCACAGCCATAGCCAACGGTCCTGGGTTCGTTCATTGCAGTGGAATCAAACTCTGCCACAAGTGATAGATGCAGCAATATGATCCCTTCATAGCAAGCGAGCTATGAACTAGTCTCTTCATTGGTTTCATAATAAAAACACGGTTGTAAAAACATGTAATTAATGCGGTGAATTTGTGGCTTTACTTTACTGAGAAGTCATATGGCAGTGGTTCTCTCGTAGTAGCTGAATGACGTGCAATCCCGATGGTTAGCGGTGAACCCTACTCCCCTCTCCGGCCACTCGATGGGCTCCGCTTCTATCTTACTATTGTGATAGCCTTACCGTGGGATAAGATCACTCTGTGCTGAAATTCTAGATGAAAATATTGGACTCCTCTTGGTGGACGGCGGAATCCTGTCATATTTTTTCTGAGTTCGCTGTCATATTACACTGTTGTTTTAATGAAGTGTCGTCTTAAAGCAGCTCACGGTTCTTGCTGTTATATTTTCAGCAAGTGAAAAGAAATCAAACTGTTTAGGTTTTTTTTTCAGACGTGGGTGACGATGACATTTTGAGTCTGTCACGATGTCGCGTCGATGTTTGTGAGACGCGACATGGCCGATGTATCCGACTCGAACATTCCAGTTCGGTGATACTTCTCCATTTTGACGACCCAGACACTCTGACACTGTGGTCAACTAGATGTCGTCAGGTCTTCTCTACCTTCTTGATTTACTTTATAGTTCCGTTCGACTTTTGACAACGCACTCAGTTCGTTCACTACATGTGCTTCCACATAAGACGAAGTGTGCATTAAAGAAGCAAGTAGGTATCGACTGAGTTAGAAGTGAAGACATTTTTTGAATAGTTGTGGCAACATAGAAGAAAAAAGTATCGAAAGAATTGAGAAGCCCTATGCATCCTTTTCTCAACGACTTCTTATTTCTATTCGTCACATATTCTGTCGAAGAACATCCTTAGTAGTTAAGTACTGTCTTACTTTTAGATATACTAGTTATTTGAATGGCCCGGCTTCATCAAAAATGGGTAGGGGTTCAGCATGGCTGCTATTTGATCCACAATTCGGTGGTCGTGAAGTGTGTTAAAACATGTGTGAAGTTAGAGTTTACATCGTTTTCTGTGAGACCCAAGTATGAGAAATCTCAGGCAACATATGCTAAGAAGTTGATTTTTGAGTTGCTATGAGTTCTCAAGCACTTTCTAAAATTTACATAAGGTATGGTTGATTCTATTTTTCAAATCTTTTTTAAAGGGTACAACTTTCTAAGTATCTCAACTCTTTTCATCCGCCTTTCTTTTCTTCAGAGTGGTCAGCGAAAATTCTGCGATCTAAGCGACAGAAAGCTGACACTGCTACCCGAGTCGCTTCTTTCTTCTGGATGCGATCAAATTGAACAGCTGAATTTACGACGAAATTCATTATCAACCAGAAACGCCAACCATGTTGGTTCATTTAGGAGTCAGAGAATTTTTTATTGAAAATTGGGCCACGCTCAGTATTCGCAGCTGTATGCATTGATTTCAATGCATTTGGGGCTAGATTTATTTGCCTTTCCACTTTGAGCAAATGCTGTGCTCTTCTTGAGCAAATTACTAGATTAATTAATTAATTACCAACAAATTATAAGCGAATTAAAGAATTATTTGGTCACTCTTAAAATTAATAGGAAGTCGGTCGTGGGAATTAGTACGAGACGTGCCAGCGAGGTACTTCCGACTTGTAAAAGAAGTATTCTCTGTGGTTGTTGAAGCAAATAATGAAATGAAAACCATCAAAGCCTGCAAATCTTTTCCCATCAGTTTTTAGTGCGATGAAGTCTGAGCCCCTAAATAGAAAAATCTCGGTGCGTTCAGCCAAAGCCCCCTCTATAACCTTAGCAGATCCTTCCTACAGTACTTAAGTACCCTACACAGTGAAAACATTGAACAAGGGAACTTTCCTTGGTATGGGCACAATGATTTTTTCTTAGCTGCGTCCGCTATTGTACCATATGACATGTTCATATCAGAATCACTCCTTTAAATTTTTTGATCTTAAATTTAAAATTAAAAAGAATTTTTAAGTGGAATAATAGAAAATCTCGGTGCGTTCAGCAAAAGCCTCTCTATAACCTTGTCAGATCCTTCCTACAGTACTTAAGTACCCTAACTGCTTAGAGATTGTCGACAGTTGTCGAAAAATCGACGCGACGCGGTTTTGAGTGAAGCCATATAACGACGAATATAAAAGTTACCGTCGTATGATAATGTGCATTGATGCGCTAGCAAGTTTATTGTTGTTGTTGTTGCATATTCTCTTTAGGACTTTATATTTCAAATTATCACATTTAATGCGATTATAAGTGGGGCGGATAGCACAGTAGTAGTGATATCGGTCATCACAAGCATGGTGCTAGTTCGATTCCGCTTCGATCCAACCGAGCGCGTTATCTTTCCGGGGTCACGAAATTGGTACAGGACTTGTCTGAGAAAAAATCACTTTTGCAATCCAATTGGGAACGCTCCTGCTCGGCTATCTCAGGTCTCCAGGGAGAGTTGCTCGACCAGCATTCACGGCATTCAAGATGAAAAGAAAATTCCCAAGCAGTAACCGAAGCCACACGTAAAGTTGAAAGATGTTCGTGGACAATGGATTCGAAGAAACGAATTGAATGTGAAAAGTTCTGGGATCCGCATAGTAGGCGTGAAAGCGGGTCAAATAAAATTAAAAAAATGCGGTTGTATACTTCATTATAAAGCGTACTGACAAGAACGAAACTAAACAACGCCGAGAATGTGTTAAGCAACTTCGATGGCAGGGGTCAAGCAAACGTGTCAGGAAACAACAAGTGAATTCAGTTGTACACGGAAAATTATATTGGTCCAAACCTTTCTAGATATCATACGCACCATACACAGACCAGTCTATGTATGGAATTTTTTTCGGTCTTCCCAAGGGAAAGTCGAATTATTATTCAACATTATTATTGATAGAAAGGTGAAACGAAGGACCCCTTATGATGCTGCTGGTGAACGCGTTAGCTCTTGGAAAGGGTAATAGCGAGTTTGATTCCCACCGCAGACACCTGTTGTTTGTAGTTTTGCAAATATCTCAGCATCATTGAAGTAGAAGCTAAGTTTATGTGTTTAGTAAAAATTGGCAGGCAGTACTTCATGATCAAGACAGAAGAAAGCTAAAACTTTTCCCAACTTCTAGGTACCATGTCTGATTAAATTTCTTCCAATAATCATTCGATTGCTCAGGCATTGTTCCACGATGTAACGCTTTGTTTGATCGGTATTCTTCCATGTCTGATTTTAGTCGTCTACAGTGCAACTTGGTTGGTTGGACGATCTGAGTCGGCTGAGTTCATTGACCTTCCTGGATTTGTCGTCGAATTGCCTGTCCACATTTCCTGCTTCTCTGGCACAGCTAGCGAATCTGGAGCGGCTGAATATGTCATCCAATTGCATTCAGACGATTCCGTCGAATGTGAAATTCATGAAACGGTGTGCTTTTTCTCTTCTTAACTAAAGATTGTAGGTGACCTTACACATTTGTTTATGGCTTTTTAGAAGATAAAAAACCTCAGCAATTTAGTGATAGGGGGTTCTTTTTCACATTATCCTATTGTGATTTTTTACTATTAGTCTTCCACTGAAAGATTCACAGATTGTAGAAACAGATGTGCCACAAGTTGATTAATATCATTTTTAGGCTCAGTTCACTCAACCTGGAAAACAACTGGATCAGCACCCTTCCCAGTCAGTTGGCCGAATGTGAGAATCTTAAGTGCCTGAATTTGAAATTCAACAGAATCAAACAGGTAGCTGCCTCAAACGTCATTTCTTCTAGCTTTGTTAGCACGTTAGGTGGTCTTTGCTAATTCTAGGTACCAGAAGACGTCTTAGTTCGATTATCTCTTCTAAAACAATGGAGTCTAGCTGGTAACTATATCGAATATTTGACTACGGATCAGCTTATGCATATCGACAAGGTGTGACTTGTTATTGATTTCTTTTCAATTATGAATAGGTTGTGCAAAAAATTTGAAACCTATAAAGGCGACCTAAATCCTTAAAAAAACTGGAATATGGGATAGAAACGACCGTGCGACAGGAAAGGATTATGAGTCTTACATCATTCGAAGAACGAGGGTATACTGTTTCCGGAGATTGACGTGTTCCTTTTTTTTCTATCAGATTTGCGCATTTGGATGGATGATCAGGATCTCATCTAACCATATCGCTGTAATAGTCTTTTTGCTATAGAAGATTTTATATGAAACTAAGATGTAAGCTAACTCTAATGGAATTCTTTTAAGAAAAATACGACCGGAAGGAAATTCTTGGCGAGGGTTGTTGTCATCGATGTAGTTTCAGCTGGATCTACGACGGAATGCACTGTGCAGTTGCTTCCGTTTGCCCACTTCATGTTTTGACCAGTTGACATTTCTGGACATACGAGACAACTGGAATGTATCTACCGTTCATCTTACAAACATGCCATGTCTACAAGTATGAAAACTTTCACTTATTGTTTTTTTAACACATAGCGAGCAATTTGGAAGTGAAGTGGACGACAGACGTGGTGTCGCGAGTGGACGATTTGAAGTTGTAGTGTCCAGTTTCAGTTTAATAGGTTACAGAACTGTTTTGCCAAATTATGTACATCCACTCGATAGCTAATAGAAACCAGATCAATGTGGGATGTTCGGAGTAGAAAAAAAAGCCGTTCTGTATATTTGATGACTTCTCAAAACCATTTTACCTACGAGTTTGTTGACCGGCTACTCCTTGAATAACATTTAACTGTTACCTCATATTAACCGCTATGATGAATCATGCTTAGTGCATCGGATGTATACGTATAAAAATGACTGAGTTAAGCCCAGTATAAACTTTGAAACCTTTCCAAGTGTTTATAGTGATGTATTTCCAAAATAGATCATAGTATCACCTGTATCACCTATAGTCCAGTTGATCGTCGAGTGAATCGAGCGGATGCCAGTAAATCCTCTGTTTCCCTGTCGCGTGCAAGAGAGCTCAGAGGGTTCTGCTCGCTCTAGGGACTCTTTGAGCGTCATACCTTTCTTCTAGGCTTTTCGTGAAGAACTCTGACCATAGGGTTGGTGGTCCACCTGCAGTGCGTTTCACATCCCGAGCGAATCCATGTCACTAACGGCTCGTTGTCCATCGGTTGCCGTTCATACGCTTTACGTATCCGGCTGATCTTATATTCGAGAGGTTAGCGTATAGAATGGCATCTTTGGTTTTCGATCGTTGACGTAGGTCGGAGCTCCGGATTCCCTTTCCTCACTTGCGTGACACGGGAGACTCAGGCATCGTCCTTTCGACTGCGCGTCTTAGACGCTGAGTGATCTTTCATTCTGCTTACGCTGCGGCCAGGTTTCTAAACGCATACGTTAAAGCACCGAGTATCGTGGGATTGAAGGGGTGGGTACGGGGTCGGGTGTTCATTGTTCTCTAGTAACGCATATTATACAAAAGCATGCATAACATTTGTAATAACGATAGAGCTAGTCCCTTCTTTAATCCCGCCATGTTTACAACCTTTAAAATTCTCTAGGTTTGGCGAAGTTTTTGTTTATTTTCGAAAAACTAGCAACGTTTAGAGGCCGAAAATTAGGTGCATTGACCTAGCGGGCATGCTTTCTAAACGCAGTACGTTCGTTATGTGTTAAAGATAGAAAAAATAACAGCAGCACGACAACTACTGGCTACTTGACTGTTGCTTACATGTGTAGTTGTCTTCAGCTGTTTTTTCCACGCCTTCCTTGGCTTATTGCCCAACAGTGAAATGAGGACGGTCTTTAGATATTGAACTCTGATGTATGGCAAGGGATTCATCTGCGTTTAGGATCACGTGATATAGGGAAAAGAAATAAAATATTTCTGTCCAAAACCATCCTATGGACAAAAAATTGGCTGGAATTCGCTCCGAATAAATTCAACCGAACGGCGCTAAAAGTCTGTTCCGGTCCATAGTGGTGATGGTGTGACAGCGCCATAACATGACTGCTTTGGGGTCACAAAGAAAAAAAGTCTTCCCAATCAGCAAATCGGCAGAGTACCATTTAACCGCTTTTATGCTGAGAATGATTATTCATAAAGGTTAACTATCCGGTTATCCAAATATCCATGCATTTTTCCACGTTAGGCTTTAACTGCATCAATATTATTGCTTACACTGTTCATGTGTGCCTTCCCATTCTTTTTTCTATTTACGAGAGGTTTCTTTTTGAATCACAACATTACTTTTTATTCACTTTTTGTTTTTTAACGGCAAGGTATTATGTGAAATACAAGCACAATGAAATACAAGCTGAGACATCAACAGAATTGGGACTCCACGTCAGATTTGAGCTCGCGATTACTCTTTTCGGGAGATCACGCGTCATCCACTGCACCACTGAGGCCTTTGCTTTGTAGTTTTTCTCAGCCATTTTTTTCAATAATAGGCCGCAAATCACATATTGTGATTTCGGCTAGAGTCTCAGATTAACTAGGTTTCGTACCGATTTGTGCTCCCGAGATCGTTCCCGTTGACGGATGAACACTGGTTGCATCATTAGCTAGAAAAGTGGCTGTGAGAAAGTCATAGTAAGGGGGTTCAGTGGTGCAGTTGGTAACACGTGAGCCCCCCGGGAAAGGTAGTCATGGGTTTGAATCTGGTCTGGCGTCTGCTTATCATAGATATCTCAGCATCATTGTGGTTATATTTTGTTTCAGTGTCATTACTGGTCTATGTTCGCTTTCCGCCGACAGCGAAGTCAAAGAAGAGTGTTTTTCTTTGTTTTTTTCTGCACAACTTGATATTATATGTATTACGGTGTTTGGGATCCCAGATCTTTCATGATTTGATTCTCTTCGTCGCAATCGTCGTTTACGAGTCTTCGGATTTGTATGCCGGTTCGGCTGTTGATTTACGACTTTTTGCGCTTCTGAATATCATTGATTGCTGGTAGAATCGAGTCATCCTGGTCTTCTGAGACATAGCCGTGTTAGGGCATACATATTTTTTGTGCTGCTTACTTCCTGACTGTTCGCAATAGCTATTTTTAAGCGTTTTTTTCTTTGTTGCTTTGCACAACTAACGGTGTTCTTCAGGTTCTTCACTGCGAACGACTACAACTGGCATCGTTACATCTCAACGGACAGAACCTCACCCATCTTCATGCTCATCACAACAGTTCGTTTCGTTAAATCGTGCTATTAGATGACCACGATAATTCAGGAGACGGAAGCTAAGCTCTGGCGTCACCATTACCATTGTCTTTATATTTTTCTTGAATTTATCCAATGTTTTAAAGCGCACAACGTGAAAAAGCGTGTGTTCTCGTTGCTCTTCGAGGAAGTCGAGCTTATTGGATAACTCTGGCATGTAATGAGAGGACGAAGAATATAGAATTTCTTGATCTTTGCTTGAGCGATTCGCTGTTTATCGGGGTTGTGGGTGACAAAACGGTATAAGCATAATAGGCGCTAGAGGGCGGGTGTAGTGCAGCGGTTATAGGTAATCTGCGGTGAACACGATCGCCGGTTCGGTGCTGCTTCATTACTTACTCATTTCCCGATCGGTCCAGAGTAAGCAAATCGGTATCGCGAGAATCTGGATAATAAAAATGCTGGCTCGGTACATGATCAGGTCCACGGAAGTCATTCAATGGCGAAATATGAATTCATTCACCCCTAAGATGCTCAATGGAGTAAACTGCATGTTGCAACTGATCAAAGGCGAGCGCTTCATTTTTTTTTATCCCACTAGCGATTATCTCCAAGTCAGCCATCGCTGCTAACAATATGGCGATAGATTCTGCTTCCTTTTGTTGCCTCAACATGCATATTGTTCTCCAACTTTTAAATTTGTTTTTGAAACTCTCCAAAAATCTGCACATTATGGTAGTTTCTTAGAAGCTGCACTTTTTAAGGAACTTGATAGAAAATTCATTAGTAGTTTATTACCCTTTTGCTTTCGTGCCACTAAATTAGTATATTTTCTAGTGCTGGATTGTCTTATTGTGATGCCTGTACCACTTCACTTGGTGTTCATCGACATATCACACAACAACTTCTGACTCATTGCCGGATTGGATCTGTGACCTACCACAGATTGAGTGCCTAAGAGTTCACAACAACCGACTAACCAACGTTCCTAACCGGTAATGCTTCTAACAAACATTTGCGAAAGTACTTTTACTCTTATGGCATCCATATGTATCTCGTGATGCTACTATATTTGCTAATCAAAGAAATATTCCCATCCCCAAGCGGTTTTAGGAAGCACTTACAAAGTTTCTACCGCAGAATTTTTACTTCGCAATCTCTGAATAGGGGTGGGTGTCACAGTGGTAGTAATGCCCGTCGTCTCAAGCATGGTGCTACTTCGACTCCGCTCCGGGCCAACGATGCCTCTCATCCCTCCGGGATCGCGAAATTGGTAGCGGATTTGTCTGGGAAAAAAATCTGTGCAATCCAACTGGGAACGCTCCAGACCGGCTATCTCAGGACTCCAGAGAGAACTGCTCGACCAGCACTTCACGACATTCAAGATGAAATGAAAATCCTCAAGCAGCAACCGAAGCAACACGTAAAAGCTGGAAGATCTTCGTGCACAACGGATGAGAGGAAACGAATCGAATGTGAGAAGTGCTGGCATCCCCACAGTAGGCGTGAAGACGGGTCATATAAAATAAAAAAAATATCTTGGGGAATCCAGTAAGGGTTTATCTTACCGAAACTTTTTCCATAAAAATAATTTTCTATCGTTTGTAGGTTATTCAGCATACAGTCGATGCGTCATCTATGTTGTAAAAACAATCGTATCAAGTCGCTTCCGAATCCAACTAATCACCTTAATTTGGTATCCTGCGTTCTGTACAACAATCAGCTCACTGAACTCCTCCAGATTTCTTATGGAAGTGCAGCAGGTCAGGGAAATCCATGCGATTTTCTTTGTAGTTTTCTGTACAATTCTCTGTTAGAGAGGCCTTTGACTTGAAAAAACTCGCATTGTTCTAGCTCCCATGGTTGTGGCCCTGACTCTTATGCAGGGAAAATTTTGAGAATATTGATGAAACTTTAACAGTGATCGCAAATAAGTATTGATCAAATGTTAATTTGACATCCTTCGTTTAGAATTCATCTTCTAATCTTCGCAGTATTTGGAGGAGAGTATTAAGGCTGATATTATGACATGTTGGACTAGATAATATCGAGAAAAAATCCGACTGTTGTGAAAAAAACCCATGTAGACCATTGAAGGCCTTCGAGTGATGACGTGCACAGCGTGACGATTCTAGGATTTCATAGTTGTTTAAGTATTTATTTGTGGTTCCACTTTTTATTTGCTGCCACTAAAACGCCATAAAAACCTTTTCAGAGCTTTCCTTAACTTATTATCTGATTCCAGGCCGCTCTTTTGTCTAAAGCATGTCCTCCGTTTCAGTTACCACTTGCTCCAAATCAAAATCGTAGTGTCACAGCACTAGATTCTGCCGTAATATGTTCTTCTTCTGTAGTCGCCTCATTTTGTACTTGATTAGTAATTCTCTTCATAGAAAACTTCACATACATAGGCTGAACACTAAGCAATGAACTGGTGTTACTTGGCACGTGTGGCGCAGTGGTCGGAGGCGCTTTGCAATACACATATGGAATCGATCCCCGCGCTCATGGCCCACCAAGCCTTCCATCCCTCTAGAGTCAGCAAAGTGGTACCAGATTTGTCAAGGAGGATAGCAGCACTGGCTCGATATATTGGTAGGCCACCGCGAGTCAATGTAGAGGCCAGATATGCATTTAATCACCTCCAAACGATGTTTAATGAAGTCCAATGCATGGCGCATCCCTCAGGGGATTGATCAACGCCTAGTGAGGTAGGGTTTACATCTGAAACACCATCTATCGATAAACTTTCTCTAAGTTTTAATCTATAGCACCAGAAGACAAATTAAAAAAAATATTTCTTAAATTTAAAAAGGGTAATGCGAGTCGTTTAATAGATTGCGTCATCTGAACGTGTCTTTCAATCGTCTCACTGGTCTGCCAGCCATGGATGCAAACGTGGATCGAAATCGACTGAACGTCTTGAGACTGAGTTCCAATCGACTCAACGAGTCAATCATGCCGATTCTGATGAAGATGAAAAGTCTCAAAATTCTTGACCTGTCGCGTAACAAACTCCGATATTTCGATGACAGGTGCGTTTCCGAAAAGAAATCCTGCCAAATGGCCTCTTGCTCCACTCCGCTCTCGTATACCTATACCACCTGCATTTCTATTAGTCATTGAGTAATTCGAGGAAACATTAGGCTCCGTCCGTCTGAAGGGGCGCCACATTTTCTAAGTGGCGAATTCTTCAGTTCACGTGAATTTTTGTATTAGCTCTTTGGTATAGACTCAACCTCGCAGTTTGGTACACGGAATGGTAGCGCAGCCGCTATGAGGCATCAAACCATTGAGGGGATTCAAACCAGTAGGTATAATCAGTCAGTCCCATTTCGTACATCCGGAGGAAACGAAATCCAAGTCGTCGATGGAGTAGTATCAGAGTCGTCACCTTCAAGAAGAAGCTTTGGTGTAGTTATATATATATATATATATATATATATATATTTAGATTGTATTCTTTTGAGAATGCATTTACTTGTTCAGAAAACGGTTAAAAAAAGAACAAATCCTTCCTCAACATTCTTGAAAAAGTTAAGTTTTCAAATTTCAGTGCTCTCAGCTCTTTGTCCCTTGTTGGAGGAATTGAATTTAAGTTCTAACGAGCTCACAACACTCTCTCCTTCCATATTCAAGCTTCCATCACTTCAAGTTCTCAAAGCTCATTCGAATCATATCATATCTATTCCCGATCTCTCCCTTTCGCCTACACTACAGGTAAGCTTAATTCTAACTAAATTCTTCAGACTTCAGTCAAACCGAATAAATGTCGGCTGAGCCTTCTCTCTTTTTGGGTAGTCCTTCCATTTTCCAAAGTTGAATAAACCAGAAACAGAATACAAAGTTTTTGGGTGCTTCTACTAAGCTGTTAGTTTCACTACTGAGTAATTCATCCATAGAAACATTCAAGCCTCAATTTCTCAAAATCCTCTATTCTTCCGGCTATTCAGTGGCTATGAATCTTAGGTTTATGGACATCATAAAGCATGTATTCTATTCAGAACGGTGAAATTTGGTAAAACGAAACACCAGAGTTGGGGCTCGCCGTCCTGAGATTATCTCTATGCTAGAGCAACGATAATTTGTGGCGTTGACTTGCTCTTAATTGAATTTCTCGATAGAGGTCCAGCATAAGGATATCTAGCTTGTTTTTGTTTAGAGCAAATCCTAGGTAATCGTCGAAAATGAAAGTACAGGCTTAAACAGGTTTTTTGTTTTGTGACATGTCATGGTAAGTTGTGAGATTGTAGGAGTTTCATTAGGATGAATGTATTTTAGATCTTGGATTTATCGAATAACGCCTTAGGAAAGTGCAACACTTTGCATCGACACTGGATGTAGCTTGAATCTTCTGGATCTGACCTGTAATTCGGCTCTCAGCCTTACCTCAGGGACTCTGAGGTGAAATTTCAAAAGAGAATCTAAGATACTTTTGGAGAAAATCAACATTAAATGACTATGATGAAATAAAGTATGGTGAAAGACATGAAAGCGCTTGATCTATAAAAAAATAGGCTTAACTTTATTGGAAAGCGCTACTAAGTTTGACTGTAAGCTTTCACTTTTTTGTGACTTCTAATTTCGTAGGTTCATGAGGATTCTCTTTGTATTTAGCTGACCTGGAACTACCTTTTACAGGAGGTGTTTTCAAAACTAATGGTCAAAAAGTCTCCCCTTATTAACTCAAAAGGCCGACTTTCTATAAACCTTGGCATAACTGATCGATACATCTACATGTATGTTTTTACGAACTGTCCTTGTTGAGATGATGCGAGTTTGATATAAGTTGTCGTTGTCTTTGACAACTGTACAAGTTGTCTATCAAAAGCGGCAGTTCGTAAGAGCACATATATATTATATATCGTCATTTTTTACTCGCTGCCTTCTCTTTTTTTTGGCAGCGTAGTCTGTGGAATATAACAATAATGACGCTGAGATATTTGCAAAACTCCAGACTACTGGTTTGATTAAGCTTCAGCTTAAATGGGTTTGATGCCGATTTGTGCTCCTCAGATCAATCCCGTTAACTGGTGTTTGCTGATAGAACACATAGGTCAATAACACGGCTGAGAGAAGGGCGAAACGAAGGACTCGCATTGCATAGTGATGAGCGTTTTAGCCTCTGGAAAGGGTATTAGCGTGTTCGGTCCCCCCCCACCACAGGCACCAGCGGTCCAGCGCCTTGCAAATATCTCAGCGTTATTATGGCTAAATATATATATATATATATATATATATCCTCTTGTTATCATAGGAGTTATTATAATATATTGGTAATTTCAGTAATTCATGGGATTCTAAAGAAATTAGCACGTGTTCATGACTATTATCTTTGAGGAGGAATCAGAAGAAGCCGGTGACTCTCTATGACATCGGGGACCAAGCTCATGATCGAGTTCTAATGGGTTTTTCTGAAACTTCAGGAAATCGCAATAAGTAAGTAGTGTTTTCTATTATTTGATCGAAGCAGAAAAAGACCCACTTCTAGTTTTCCATTCAGATTTTTTCCTGGCTTTGTTCACACGACCAGTCTTCACATCAACTGTGCGGTTCCCAGAACTTCTTGCACTGATTCCCTTTCCTCGCACTCATCGTCCACAATGATTTTTGAACATTCCGCGTGCAAGTTCAACTGCTGCTTTAGGATTGTTGTTTTCTTCGTGGATGTTGTAGAATACTGATCGAGTTGATTGTCTCTGGAGTCCTGAGACAGCCATTCTAGAGCGTTTGCACTTGAATTGCAGAGAGTGGACCATTCCCGGACAAGTCCGCCCACCAATTTCGCGGACTCTGAGGATGACCGACTTGGTGAATCTAGGTTGAGCGAGGCTGAGGTATCAGAACCAGCACCGTGCTCGTGATGTTGGCACCATCACCACTGCCCTACCCTCCTCTTTTGCGCAGTAAGCGCGTATTTATATAGTGAATATGAAGAATGGGCTTAATTTGTCGAAAATAGTGGTTCTCAATTCTAAAAAGGAAATATCTTTCCTCTTTCCTTAGATTAACATTACAAACGTGTCTTAAGGTGTCTCAGAGCAACTACGTTCTTCTTGCAAGAATGTAATCGCTCATTTTTAGAAGTCTGTATCAGTGTTACTTCTATTTGATATTTTTTTACTCTGCGCCTTAAAAAGTGAGGAAGAAATGGAAGAAGTGTTATGTGGAAACGAACACAGCTGGACAGCTTCCATGCTTACCTTTGTCATCGATTTAGTATTCTTGTTTCTATATTGGCCTTCCAACGGATCTCGTTCATATAAAGGACCTCGAGCCGATTGATCGCGAAGCTACTTGGCGCATCCCCTAGGTGACAGATAAGGGGAATCGCAGACCAAAAGTGACCTTTGCTTCCCTGAAAAGTAGAGGGATCCAAAGGATGGACTCCCTAGATCTGCTGCGTTGATTTGGCGCATACTTTTTGTATTTACGAAGGCGTATTCATGCATGGGTACGTGAGTGTGTTCTCCCCTTATGCAGATTGTATTCTATGAGTCAATTTGACTAAAACCTTGCAATCAAGTGAGAGGGAAGTATGTGGGGAGGCGGTTAAGAGTCGCCTCCAACAAATAAGCTCCATGTCCACTCTGGGAAAGCCTGGCAAGCTACCCAGTGAGTGTACCCAGCCCCACGTTCAGAGCCCAGCAAGCTATACCTGGGTATACTTGGATACTTGGATACTTGGACGGCCCGTCTTTACGAGCTGTGCGGACCCCAACACATATGCCATTCGTTCCTTTCTCTCGCAATCGTAGTCCATGGTGGTGGTCTTGTTCGAGCATGGTATCGCTTGCGAGTCTCGTACCGTGATCTGTAAAACAACTGCAGCTGTGGGTACAGCTGATTAACTTTGTTTACGAACACGTCCGCCCAACGTGTACGTGGTCGTCCTGGACGACGTTTGCATTCTCTTGGAGTCCACTCTACCGTTCTTTTCGTCCATCTGTCCTCTGTTCTTATTATGTGACAGGCCCATCTATGTTTCGCTATCGATGTATATTCTCCTGGATCTCGATGATGTGACAGATTCTGGAAGAACAGAGCTTCGCATTCCGGCTAGATAGTGGGAGTGCCGGTTATATTTCAAAAGACATCGCTCAAGCGTTCTGTGAGTAGTGCGAAGCATTCTTGACGTAGTTAAAGTATCAACCCATGTCTCCGCAGCATAACAGAGCGCTGGGAGGACCGTGGAATCGAAGAGATGAGCGCGGATTTTCGCGCTCTTTTCAGTTGGTCGGTGGCTTCTTTGAGAGGGCCCGAATGCGGCCCAAGCTGCTCTCCTTCTTCTATCTATCTCCTCCTTTATGTTTTTCCATGTTCATTGATCGCCCAAGGTATACGTACGCGGTGGTCTCTGCAATGAAACAGCCATCCAATTCAATTTTTTTTCGTCTTCGCACCATGTGTTTTTTATGAACTAGGGTCTTCTTTCGACTAATGCGAAGTCCGATCTTTTTCCCCGCTTCGTTGAGCTCGTCAATTATCATCTCCGCTTCGCAGTACTGCTTGAGAAGATGACAATGTCGTCGGCAAAACGAAGGTTTGATAGGAATTTTCCATCAATACGTATGCCTTTCCCGTCCCAATTGAGTGACTTCATTATCCACTGCAGTGCGGCACTCAACAGCTTTGGCGATATTGTGTCGCCCTTTCGAACCCCTTTTCCCATGGGTATGGTAAGAGGTCGATGGAAAAAGCTGTATTTTCGTAGTGCAGTTCCGACAACAGTAGCACAGAGTTCTTATGTAGGACGGGTCCACTCCTTGGTCGACGAGCGCTGATAGGATTGCATTCGTTTCGACACTGTCAAACGCTTTTTCATAGTCAACAAAGGTTAGGACTAGAGGCAGGTGGTATTCCCGACAAACTTCGAAGACCCTGGACACGGTTTTGATGTGGTCCATACAGCGAAAATCCTTTCCGAAATCCTGCTTGTTCGACTGGTTGCGCCTCATCCAGTGTCCTTGATATGCACAACAGGATAATCTTCGTGAAGAGCTTGTAGAGTACACTCAACAAGCATATGGGACGATAGTTACGAAGATCCCTTCGGTCTCCCTTTCTTGGGCAGGATGACCGTGCACGACGTCCTCCACTGGTCTGGAATTTTTTCGTTTTGAAGGTAGGCTGTCACATGATTTGCGAGAAGTACATGTAAATTGTGGCCTCCAGCTCTAAGGAAATCGGCGGTGACATTGTCGGGTCTTGGAGCTGTGCCTCTTTTCATGCTTTCTATCGCAACTCGAACCTCCGACGGAAGAATTCCAGGTGGTTTTTTCTCCAGCGGTGATATTAGGGTCCGGGACAGGGGATTGTGGAACGAAAAAAGGTTGGTGTAGAACGTTTCCGCTATTAATTCCATGTCATGGCGGAAACTTTTGACAATTTCCCATCTTTGTTCATCAGAGCTGACAACGGAACATCATAATCACACAAGTTCCGACGGCATTGTTTTCAGACTGCTTCTTTTTTTCTGCTGCTTCCAGTAGTTTCTTCTGCTTGTACCGTTGTAGATCTTCTTGCAAAGCTGTTCCGCAGCTGGCATTTATTACTAGCCATGTCAAACGTGTTGCAGTAGGATCAAGCTTCAGTTTCCTTCTCTTTTCGAGCAACTCCTTAGTAGTGACGGAGATACGATCCGATCTTCTTGCTTGAGGAACTGAGGCAAATTCGGCACAGCTTTTCAGTCCTTCGACAAGCAGCTCGTAGTCTTCGGTCGGGTCTTCTTTAATCTGCCAGTCACGTTTGGATAGGGCTTCGTTCAGAATGTTCTCGTCGTATACAACTAGACTTTTTCTTCGTGGTCGATGAAGAGAGTTCTTTTCCAGCTTGTGGTTGAATCGAATCTTCGCTCCAAGAAGGCAGTGATCGGAACCAGTAGAGAATGACGGGACTACCGATGTGTCCAGTAGGCACCATCTTCTGCTTTGTCAGAATATGGTCGATCTCCGCATGAGTCATGCCGTTGGGAAGACTCTCATGTCCAGCGGCGGCTTTCTTTCTTCTGGAAAAACGAGTTTCCATGGAAGAGACGTGTTGCTGACAGGAGTCCTGCGAGACGGTCTCCATTCTCATTTCTTTCTCCTAATCCAAAATTTACGATCCTGTATTCGCTCTCGTTGGCCTTTCCCTATTCTGACGTTGAAGTCTCCGACAACAAATTTATGATATGCTTTATCATTGCGGATGACTTCCTCCAACTGATAGCAGAACGCATTTAATTCGTGCTCATCAGCTGCGTCGGTTGGTGAGTAGCAGTTGATGATAGTGATCTTCTTATGATGCGACAGTTGAAGACGGAGGACGGCTATGCGATGGACAGTGGACGGATGGACGACAAAGCCTACGCCGCCGACATTTCGTGACGGGACCTTTTCTCCACGGATCACAAGGGTCCCGTTGTTTAGCTGGCGTATGTCGGTCTTAATCTTTGTTTCTTGTAATGCGATCACGTGAAATTTAATGCGATCTGCGGCTACAAGAAGGGCGTGAAGATCGGCGTCTGTGGAGAGTGTTCTGGCATTTATACGTGCATAGTAAGAAACAATCTCCATGGCGTGTCATGCGTGTGTTCGTCAGATCCGGTTCCAATGACGTCCCTGCCTAACCCGAGATTTTCTGGCCTCTCATCGGTCGTCTCACCGCCTGACGTCATAGACGGGAACACACAGTGTGCGGGGTACTGAGGCTGGCCTATTGCTGGTCGTGCAACTTGGTCCTCCCTGGAGTCTTGACGTAACCTTGCAAGGAAGTGTCCAGGTCTTCACCACGATGTGGATCAGAGGGAGGTGTGTTTCCGGCGACGAGCCCTTCGCCCGGTCTTTCTCAAACTTGGGTAATTAAACCCACGCGGGTATCAAAAATGCTAAACACAGTAGAAGAAATGAGCCTCATTCACCGGACTCCGAAGGAGTCTCCAATTCTGCAGGGTTGGGTAGGACGAGTACGGAGAGTCTGCTAAAATCTCAGGGCCATTCTAAGCTGCATAAATAGCAAAGGACTAAGGTCACGATCTGTACCTACAATAAACGCACACTTGCATCTGAATCCTCGATAGAAGACTTGACCATACAAGCAAGAAAGGTAAGGTACTACGTCACCAGACTAGTCCAGATGACACGATGCCACCCATTAAGTGCCGTATATCAGAGAGAGAAGAACTGTTCTTCGGAACATGCGACACTAGAGGAGTCGGTGGTGTCGGCGTTCTTGTCAACGCGACTTTGGCCATGAACATGGATTCATTCGAACAGCTTACAACCCGAATCGGACGTTTACGATTAAAAAGATGTGGATCAATATCGGCTTTCACAATCTTCGTCGTTTACGCCCCGACATCGAACTACGACGAAGGAGAGTCGAAGCGTTCTGTACGGACTTGGAGAAGTTCTACAAAGCAGACATTCTTCAAGGTGATCATTGGAAATTTCTACGCCATGATTGGACCAAAAGAACGTCTGAAGATCGTCACATTGGGGCCCACGGATGAGAATGGAACGAGCAGGTTGAGGGCTATCCGAATTTATCATGACATTCATGGTAACTCACAATTCCAGAAGCCCACCCTCAACGCAGGACGCAGGAGTCTCCCAATGAAGAGTATCATAACGAAGCACACCACGTCGTAGTAAATCGAAGGTTTTGCTCAACTGATGTCGCTGTCGTCCTAAAATTTTAAACTGGACCAGACTATCGCCTTCTTAGTGCAGCAGTTCATTTCTCGCAGAAAGAAGAAAAAAGCCGACAAATTCGAAAAACGAGTCCCTAAAGCCACTATACACTAGGGACTTATTCAACTCGTTAGTCGGCTGTTGGAAGGGATCCCGTTCTTGATAACATCATTGAGGAATACGATATTTTGAACATGTTCACGTTAGCGCTGTGTAAGCTCAGACTTCGAAAATCATCAAGAGACGTCTGTTTCAGAAACGCTCGATCTGGTACGCCAACATGGAATCGCACGAGCTGCAGGCAAGCGCCAACTCACGTTCGAATTTGGAAAAAGAATGCAGACAGGGCGATAAAAGAAGCGTACCATCATATGGAATAAAGAAGGCTGGATATGTCGTACCATCGGTTCTACATTCCGGAATTCGGCATACTATTTCGTCGATGAAAAGTAGAGTAGCGCTAGGTCCCGATAGGATAAGATTTGAACATGAATAACCTTCTGCCAGTGCTCATAAACACACTGGCTTGGCTTCACACACGTTACCTGTCTGAATGCATGGTCTCTACTCAATGGAAGACCAGTATGACCTTGTCATTGTTCAAGAAGGGTAACCTACACGATATCGGCAACTATCGCCCAATCTGCCTGCTCTCTGCCGTCTACAAACTTTTCACTCGAGTCATCCTAAACAGGATTCACAGAGCACTGGACGAAGGGGAGCCATGTGAGCAAGCAGGGGTTTCGAAAAGGATTTAGTACGATGGATCATATCCACACGATAACAAGACTCATGGAAGTATAGCGAGAGTACAAAGACCGCTCTGTCTCAAATTCATCGATTTAAAGAAGACTGTTAACTCAGCTGAGATAGAAGCAGTCATGGAAGCCTTGGATAGTCAGGGGAGTCTTTACTCAGTATATAAAGATTCTTCGTCGGCTACATAGAATTTCTCAACTAAGATGTCACCATTTTACAACGATATTAACATCGACGTCAAAAAGAGGGGTCACGCAAGACGATGCCAAGTTGCCAAAATTATTTACGACCACTCTCGGGAACGTTACGCGAGCATTGGGATGGGAGAATATGGGAGTGAAAGTCGATGGTCGGCAGTTACACCATCTTCGTTTTGCTGATGACGTCGTTCTTATAACACCAAACATTAGCCAAGCGGAACGTATGCTTGCCGACTTTGATAGAGCCCTGTGGAAAGATTGCTCTTCGACTAAATCTCACTAAAACGATGTCCATGAGGAACGGATTGGTTTCGTATGCCCCATTCAAGCTCAACGGAATGAATATATCGGGATGACAATATGACAGTTTTCGTCTATGTATTACGCTATGCGGCTACTCTTCACCAATTAATCGGAATACCTGCCAAGAATAAGACAGCTCTGAAGAAGGGCAGAAACCACCGAAACTCAGCAATTGTATGCTAATAAGTTCTACAGTATCAACCTCCTGATTGCTTATCGAACAGAACCAGTGAATCAGCTCCGAATGCTCCAGTTAGGTCTATCTAGGTCGGGAAAACAAAACGAGCTGCTTGTGGTCTTTTAAAAGCATCGAGGATGCAGTGAAGAGAACAAAGAACACCCAACTCCGTACCCACCTTTTTCAATCCCGCGATACTTGCTGCCTTAACGTACGCGTTAGAAACCTGGTTGCAGCGTAAGCAGGATGAAAGATCACTCAGCGTCTAATACGCGCAGTCGAAAGGACGATGCTTGGAGTCTTCCGTGTCACGCAAGCGAGGGAAGGAATCCGGAGCTCCGACCTAAGTCAACGATTGAAAACCAAAGATGCCATTCTATGCGCTGAGCTCTCGAATATAAGCTCAACCGCACACGCATTGCGTATGAACGGCAACAGATGGACAACGGCCGTTAATGACTGGATTCCTCGGGATGTGAAACGCACTGCAGGAGGACCACCAACCCTATGGTCAGAGTTCTTCACGAAAAGCCTAGAAGAACGGTATGACGCTCATCGAGTCCCTAGAACGAGCAGAACCCTCTGAGCTACTCTTGCACGCGACAAGGAAACAGAGGATTTATTGGCATCCGCTCGATTCACTCGACGATCAACGGAACGGCAAGTGATACAGGCGATATTGGTTTCCATGGGCGTTTCCCGTTGTAGTCGAAACAACGGATTTATCAGGAGAATTTTTCGTTGCGGAGCTTTCTCCAGCAAATAATGGAATACATCTGATTCTCTGTTATGAGGTTCGTCATACTGGCGAGTAACTATTGATGGTGACGTGCCATTGTAATGCAAGAGAATGTCTAATTTTTAGTGTGCTGAGGCTGGGTCATTGTTGGCCTTCTGTGTTAAAGTCCGTGTGAAATTTTTATGTTCGGGCTCTTGGGAGAGTCGTGACTGAGTTTCAAGAAAAATGTTGGCGACTTTTGGAATATGATTATTCCTAGCTGGACTTCTGCTTTGAAATTTCAAACTACTTTTTCGGCTTGGGTAAACCTCAGTTCACGTGAACATCCTCTAGTGGCAATGAGACAGTTACCAGTTCTAAAAATTCAGTATTTCAAAACCGACTTTCCCTTTAACCTCGGT
This sequence comes from Angiostrongylus vasorum, assembly GCA_018806985.1. Taxonomy (NCBI): domain Eukaryota; kingdom Metazoa; phylum Nematoda; class Chromadorea; order Rhabditida; family Metastrongylidae; genus Angiostrongylus; species Angiostrongylus vasorum. Next base: position 1,012,718 of record JADANN010000187.1, read on the forward strand.
GTGATTAGTCAATACGTATTCTTTCTTTGATGAACTTACACGAGGTTGATAAAGTATATTTATTTTCCGCTAACGTTTTCGACGTCTTCGTCTTCATCAGAGACGATGATCTGAGTCGATGGTCCACGCTTGTTATTCGTCTCGATGTGGCTGCTTTCGCTTTGTGTCGAGTCAGGTCTTCCTCAAAGGGCCATCTTCTCGAATGAGGCATACTCATTCGGTGATGCTCTTTTATGCAGGGGGCGGTGAACAGGTGTTAGATTTACTGAGACGATCGTCACTACTACGTGGAGTTTCAATTGCTGCTACTTCCTCGTGGTCGCTTAGTATGACAAATTAACAATACAATCGCATTTAAATAGTATTGTTTCCAATTTCGAGCATTGATCGCAAGATTAGGGATAGAAAAGAGCTTATGTTTCGTTTCTTTCAGACTTTGCATCCGTCGTGTCCACTGTGGTGAAATTTTTCGGAATGGTGGATGGTTCGTCGAACTACGAACTACCACAAACGATTCAGTCGATTTTGAAGCGAACTATACTTGCCAAGGTCTGTTTTTCCTTCAGTTGCGACAGTTTTTTTTTAATTTATCGACTTTTGATGTTTTGAACAGAAGGAAGGGGAGGCATAGCCTAGGGGTAAGTGATGCCGTCGATTAGGGAGCAAAGGCGCCATTTTGACACCCGCCTTAACGCGCTTCCCCAACATACGTCGGAGCTGCTTAGCTTGGCTAACTATAAGATTGTAAGAAGGAGGAATGGACTCAACCATAATTCTGTGACATCTGTAAAGAACACGAAATCCGCAGTCAACAGCTGAAACAAGGCGCGAAATGTTCGAGGACCTTTATAGACGACGAGTGGGAGGAAAACGAATCGAATACACGAAGTAATGAGATCCGCACAGTGGATGCAATGACTGGTCATGTAAATGTAGGTGTGGAAGAAATGACGTATTGAACTGCGTGTTAGAACAAGTTTTTTAGACGTATACATCGATGCTCGTATAACATGGTTGCGATAAATTTGGGGGAATCTAACATAGTTCGAAAAAATCCCATTGGTACGGTATTTATTTGAAAACATTGACTGCAGTAGAAGTGAGCAAGGGGCAGCTGTTTAAATTCATTTTATTCGTTCAAATCTTTGGCTGCTTTCTTGAAGACTTTATGGCAGAATTATTCACTTTTCTATTTAATTGAATTTTGTGAATTCATCTTTGTTTTCATGTTTTTAGAACGTTGTCGTTTATTCAATACTTTGATTTCGATACTTCACTAGTTTATCATCATGTTCTTTCATGCTCCATTAACAAATTTGTTGAGGCTTGCTGTGGATTTGGCCTTTACAATGGCTTACGCGGGTCAGTTTCTGATTAAGTCGGTGAAAAAGTGACCTGTTGAAGAATGTACGTTATTTCACTGAACCTGGACTTGTGTAGAGTCGATAAGCTGAGTAGAGAGGTGCACCAGAGGCTATGAGCTTCTTTTCTTAACATATTCTGCTTCATATTAAAGCAATATAGGTAACAAAATAAAAAAAGATGGAACTCAGTATGAAACGGACTGAATGCATATTTGGCCTGTACTTTCGATGGCCTGTCGGTGCAATAAATAAAAGTTTTTTATCTCGAATTAAGGTCAGTACCATTTTACTGACCCTGGGAAAGCGACAGGTTGGGTAAGCATTAGGGCCTGAGATCCAACCACTAACCATCTTCTGCGTATTTCCGAGCAACTCTAACTGCTTGCTACACGTGCCTTGCAATATGAATACTACTTAGTTATTGTGTGAAAAGAAACTACGAGTCTTCAGAACCACGACATCAATCTTTCGGAAATCCTTCTCGAAGCGCATGAGACATTAGAGGAGCCTGGAGAACGATTAGGAGCCAGTAAGTAATACTTTAGAGTACTGTTAGATTTTTTTCATTCCTATGTCAAACTCTGAGTTCAGGTTGCTTACTCATTCATCTTGGGGCACAGCTTTCTGTTTCATGTGTAGGAAATATCGGCGCGGCTGTATTGACTGGTGGACATCTGGAGAAACTGACCGGATCAGTAGAATTGGATGAAGAGGAGTACGAACGGATTCGATGTGCTGGCGGCACTGTCGATGAGGTAGGTTATGAGGAGTTCTTGTATCAAAAAAAAGAAGATAGGCATGCATAGGCGGACGTCAGTAAGCACTGAAGCAGGTGACCATAACGTGACAAGAAATGAACTGCATCAACTCTAAAACCTTCTCATTCACTGCTTTCCCTAATCTAAAGTGATCTGTCTTACTTTTCAGAATCTAGTTTTTTACCTAAAGAAGATAACCAACACTTTTATAGAACGTTATATGCACGACAGGTGTCTACTAGAAAATTAACCCGTTCGCTTACCGTACACTGAAAAGTGCTGAGATTACATCTAAAGTCGACTCGATCAATGCCTATTATTTGTTTCTTTGTAATGATTTAATTTGAAGAAAGCGTTTATCGGTTTAATGTGAACGGTTTCCAGTTTTCCGTTATAATTTTTGCCTTTTTTTTCATAACATAGTGGTATTTTCATAATTATTTGTAGCAACGATTTATTGGGCGCGTGTGGCGCAGTGGTCAGAGGCGCCCTGCAAAACACGCGTGGAATCGTTTCCCGCGCCCATGGCTCACCAAGCCTTCCATCTCTCCGGGGTCGGCAAATTGGTACCAGACTCGTCTGGTAGGATAGCAGCACCGGTTCGTCACATCAGTAGGCCACCGCGAGTCATTGTAAAAGCCAGATATGCATTCAATTAGTTCAATCAAACGATGCTTAGTGAAGTCGAATGCATGGCGCTTCCCTCACGGATTGATCAGAGCCAAGAGCTTTATCCTTTAACGTTCTCTTATTATCACTAAGCTGCGCCACATGAATAAAGGCTTTGGTCACAAAAAAAGCAAGTTTCTTAACTCAGAAAGTCCAAAATTATTAACAAAAGCAATTTTAAGTCTGTCTGAATTGTGCTGTAATCATTGAAAAGTCCAAAAAAGGAGGTAAAATTTACTTTCTTTTGATTAGCTTGTCCTTTAAAATAAACTTTCCTGTTTTCTAGAATAATCTCGTCAACGGTGCCACTTTGAACAGTAGACAACTTGGTTTCTACAGTTTTCATCCAGTTCTCACTCCTAAACCGATCGAAAAAATCGATATTGATTACTAAAGAAATGGATTACGTGATCATCGCCAGTTGGGCTGTATGGGAATTCCTAACTGATGCGCAAATTGCATCGATTCTAGCCAGTTCGTTGAATCCACAAGTAGCAGCGAAGACTATCCAGGTGCGTCGGGGTATTCAGCGTGGAGGTCTGTCACGGATTTTCTGTTTTTGTTTCAGGACTCGCTTCAAGCATGCGATTATAATGGTAACTCATGTGTGATGGTCATTCGCTTACTAAAACCTGAGCTTTCATTTCAGAAGCACCTCCAGTGAGTCCGTCAGCTGTTTCACTCCAGTTCCAATGGTGATTCCTCCGATGAGAGTCGAACAGAGGAAGACTCAAGAAGATGCACTGCAAAAAAATCGAACAAAAAGTAAGATCTTAAGGATTTCTTTTAATGTTGCTTTAGCAATCTCGCTCATTCAGCAAAGTACTAGTCAAATAGAAATTATGATGGCAGTCCCATGATTGTTCCCGATTTGTTGAGTTAGAACATTCAAGAATTCAAGGTAGCAACCTACATTTACATTTTTCTACGCTTTTAAACTTAGACGGTCCGTCCTCACTGGTCGTGCGTGCCCTGGCATAATTCCCACTTTTTTCGGAGTTCTCCTGGTTTAGCCACTGTGGTTCCTTGAGTCCTGAGGTCAGTCTGGACAAAGTCTTCCCCAGGTCGTCACCACCACAGGCAGCCGCCGCCCTTGTGGATCAGAGGAAGATTTGCCACTATGCGACTAGTTTGGTACCAGGGCGGCAATAGATAATGCTATTGGTTTACTCTTAGCTGGGCTTTCTGGTGGAAATGCCGGACTCCTTCTCAACTTAGGAGATCCTGCTCGGAGGATGAACCGACCGTGTACACCCCCAGCCCAACATCCAGGAACACCTCCCAGCGAGGCGGTTAACTGTTGGGAGGATTCTACTGAGCTACCGATATTTTTCACTTTCCTCCGTTTTCACTGCGTCGCATAACCCCCCTGCAAATGTTAGACAAGTGCATAAATTCTTTTTGTCTACTATTCCGACTGGTTGTTTCGATATTTAATGAAATAGTAAAAATCCAATCTCTTGCAAAGCATATTGTAAGTATGAGACGGCAGCATTGGGAAGTTTTCATGAGCATTAATTACAAACTTAGTAGAGAAAAAAAGCGAAAAAAAGGTTTCATTGCAGACTGGAGAAGATCAGTGAGGTCATCGCGAAAATAGAAGACGAGACGGCTGGACAAAACGACGGGTACATCACCGGAAGACAACTCTACAACAGGATCGTTGCCCACGAAAAAAGTATCTAAGTAAGCATCTAGAGAAACGTGGAATTTTATTATAGTGAAAAGAATTAAATGATATTGAGAGTAATGCTTCTGTTTCTTTAAACCATAACGAAGCACTGTCGTAATCAAATAAACAGCTTTCATTTACTGCCTATCAATTTTTTTTCATAGGGTAAGGTGTTGTGTGTGATACAACCACAACAAATCAGATATTTCCAAACTCAGACCCTGCACCAAATTTGAACCAGCGACTGCCCTTTCTAGGGTATCACCCTTTACCTACTGCACCACTGAGGGCCTTGCTTTGCCTTTCTGTGATCCAGCTTTTAGACTAACTGCAATTTCGAATCTGGCCTATAATCCGAGTTTTGCTAATATCTCCACTTCATTGTGATTGTATTTCTAATAGCTTGCTATAAAAAAAATAGTAGGTAGTGAGCAGAAAGCTTACGTTGTGGTACTTTACTTTACTTAGATACTTTTGACTACAGTCTCAGGTTAACTGGGTTCAATGCCGATTTATGCTCCCAGATCATTCTCAACGCAGTGGTTAGCGATGCCGTCCAGCAGGAAGCAAAGACGCTAGTTCGACCTCATCTGCAACACTCTCACCGAATCCACGTGCGCCTCAGCCGGGCTATCTCCAGGATGACAAGGATAATCAGCTGACCAGCATAACAGCCGAAGAATCATACGAAATGTTTGAGAACATTTATGGACGATAAATGGAAGGAAAACAGATCGAATGGAGCAGGAAGTGCTGTGATCCGCACAATAGACGGGTCATGTAAAAAAAAAGAGTTGTAAAGGTTATGAATTTTATCTTCAGGTTCCTAATTAGCTACGTACTTTTCGTGTCTAACTATTCTGCTTTCATATATGCTTCCCATATGTGGATAACGGGTAGCATAGACCTCGACGAATCCCAACGAGACGAGATGCCACGGTTAAGAATGCCCCTTAATAAATGCGTGGAGAGATTGAAAGTGATTTTGGCTGATGTAATGAATTGTTGACATCAAAAAGTAAAAAATAGTTCGCAGTTCGTTTATCCTTTATGTGTTCTACTGTGTGATCAAAGGAAATGACGTTGAAGATAATGAGATGCGGGTGAGGTGCAAGTGGGTGAGGTGCAACGTGGAAACTTGTTGAGCTAGGACCAAGTTCTCTCATTGCTCTCCACCATTTTCTGAGATTTGAAATAAATAATTTGGTATCTTTAAACGAATATAGTATTATTTAGGATTATACTCTGTGCTTTCTATCATTTCAGCTGGATCGTTTCACCGAACTCTTCTGGCGCTGCTCCGCCACCAGATCCAACGTGTAGTGGCCACAGCGAATTTGTGGATGAGCTGAAGTCGAGAGTCGGTCGCGTTGACTTCATTCAAGACGGGAATAAAGTCTCAGTTGTTCCGCAGCATCGTCAGAACAAACAGGAGAACATTTCTAATTTACAAACTAATAAAGTCACTGTCCCGTTCAGTAAAAAACTTGAAAGGAACTATGCGTCAACAGTGCAGCCCTGCCATCTCTGATGTAACTTCATCCGGTAGCTATCTTCGGTTTCCCAGGTTAACTTCGCGTCAAGAACAGCTCTTTGAGATAACAAGACCGATGAGTAGTAAGTGTTTAGCTGAAGTTGACCAATACGACGGTCTTTCTATTAACACTGATAAGCATGGTCGTGCCAGCCCAGCAACATCAGAAGACCCCTGGATGAGAGAGTCGAGTCCAGAACCACACACGAAGATGGCGCTGTCTACTCGTTGTGCTCTCCTGCAACATCACCAAGTAGCGAATTCTACAGCGTCAAGAAAGCAAGAAAAGAACGGCGGCTTGCTTCCAGTGAAAAGTTTTGCAGATCATTCGATTACTACTCCCATACTCAAGTGCGGCCATACAGTGATGCTCATGAAGTCCTGGAAGGTCCTTCTGTATCCGGTTTGGATTTCTTGACACCTGTCAGATCTATTACACCTCACCTAGAGAGTACATTATCTTATAATAGAAGAATGAGTGTCATCGAAGAGGAGGTACATCAGAAGTTTTCCAGTGAGGACTGGTTATCCTCATCCAGTCCTCCTCCTCTACCCCAGAATGAAATACCTCAAAATACTTCACATTTGCCCATCAACATCAATTCAACATCGACAGACCTATTTTTTAAAACGAATCACTCGAGATGAAAAGGATTGATAGCAGGCAAGAATAAAAGTTAAATCGAGAAAAAAAGGGATGATTATGAATGCGTTGAGCAGATGTGGTGCTGCACAACGCCATAACCGCACTTAGTCTACTTTCTTACCTCATCCAAACAACAATGAAGGAATACTATTACCTTCAGTGATTTTTTCATGCAGTTTATTTTGGCCGTATTGTGCACTCTGTAAAGCAGTTAATAGGTTAGGTTATTTGTCAGAGGTTAAGCATCTGTAACATCATCGTACGAAAATTTCGCAATGTAGTAAATTGAGAGAATTTACTTAGTGTTTCCGGAGAAAGTCAAACCATCAGTGTTCTGATTGGAATAAACCTTTTCCTCTTCCATTCTTCCTACATTCTCAAGTTGCCTTACACTCGTTTCCTGATCGGTTCGTAAGCAAAAGTAGCAAAACAAATGGATTGGTTTTAGAAAACGTCGTGAGATGCTACCACTCGTTTTTTAAAGAACCGAGTGTTAGATCTTTACTTTAACACTTGAAGCCGTTTATTTTTTGTCACTATTGGCTTAAGAGTAGTTTCTCTGGTTTTGCCGGTGGTACCAAGTCTGCTAGAGCCGATCTCGAAGCGTCGATATCAAACTTCCTGCGGAAAAACGTAGAACACAATCAGCATTCTTAACCTTTTCTATTTACTGCCTAATTTTTTAATGGCAGGTAGGTTGCGAAATATAAATTTTTTTACTTCTTATTTTTATTATTTATATTGAAGTTCTATTTCGCAGCCTACCCTGACATTAAAAAGAATAGGCAGTAAATAAAAAGGTTAAGATTGTGATTATAACTACAGGTTCAGCTTAGCTAGGTTCAATGCCGATTTGGACTCGCCAGATCAATCCCGTTGACGGGTGATTGCTGATGGCTGTGATCGACAAAACTAGCTGAGAGACAGGCGAAGCGAAGGATCCACATGGTGTGGTGGCGAACGCGTTACTCCCCGGAAAAAGATAATAGCGCGTTCGTTCCCCCACCGCAGACACCTGCGGTCCGGAGTTTTGCAAATATCTCAGAATTGTGACAATCAGCATTCTTGAGATGTATGATAACTTGGATCCTCAACCTAGCCATCGGCAAGTGTCCAATCAGTATGTTTACCCTTTATTTACTGCCTCTCATTATTTTTTTCGGTAGGGTATGATGTGAAATATAACCAATACGATTCTGAGATATTTCCAAAACTTGGACCGTGCGCCAGATTCGAACCGCTATTACCATTCCCGGATAGGGTAATACCAGCTTCGAATCTGGCCTGGGTCAAGTCTTGCAAATACCTCAGCACGATGGTTGTTATCTTAATCAGCATTGATTGCCGAAATATTTAGCCGTTTTCACCAGTTTCGCAACTGTGGTAAATCGTTTTCAGTCAGTAGTCGCGACTCAAGGCTTCTTTGTTCCTACAGGAAGAACCGTTTAAAGAAAGCTGTTCTCAATCACAACAATTGCAGTTGATATCACTTGTATCACCCATTGTCCTGTTGATCGCTGAGTGACTTGTGCAAGCGCCAATAAATCATCCGTTTCTCTGCCGTCTACAAGAGTAGCTCAACGAGTTCTGCTCGCTCTACGGACTCTTTGAGCATTATATCTATCCTTTAAAGTTTTCATGAAGAACTCTGACAATCGGCTCGGAGGGTGGTGTTCTATCAGTACGCTTGACATCCCCAGGAATCCAGTCACTAACAACTTTTGTCCATCGGTTGTCATCCATACGCATTACTTATCCGGGCCACTTTATCCGCAACTGTTTGGCTTATAGATGGCGTCTTTGATTTTTGATCGTTGGAGCGTACATCGGAGCTCCGGATTCCTTCCCTCACTTGCGTTATAAGGGAGACTCCATTCATCGACCTTTTGACTGCGCGTTCAATAACCCTGAGTGATCTTTCATCCTGCTTACGCTGCGACCAGGTTTCCGTTAAAACGGAAAATCGTGGTCTCGAAAACGTGACCACGCAGCAGGGGTTTTTCTTCACTACATCCTCGATGGCCTTGAAAGCTCCCAAAGCTGCTCGTTTCCTTCAGCTCAACTCCGGAGTGAAGTCGTTTATCATGTGGATTTCCCGTATTAGATAGACGTAACTCTGGCATTCGGAGATATTCGTTCCGTTGAGCGTGAATGGGGCATACGAAACTAATCCGTTCTTCATGAACATCGTTTTTTGTGAGATTTAGTCGAAGACCAATCTTTCCACAGGCTTTATCAAAGTTGGCAGGCATCCGTTCCGCTCGGCTAATGTTTGATGTTATATAAACGATGTCATCAGCAAAGCGAATATGGTATAATTGCCGACCATCGATTTTCACTCCCTTGTGGTCCCATTCTGGTGTTTTCATGACGTTCTGGGGGTGATAGCCAACAGTTTTGATGAGATGGTATGGCGTTTCTAACCACTCTTTTATGACGATGTTAGCACTGTTGTCTAATGGTAATATTTTGGCTGACAAGTTTTTTACATACATCCCGATAAATTTTTGTGTACCGAGTACTGATGTCGTGCTGTGCAGGGCTTCCATGACTGCTTCTTTCCCAGCTGAGTAATAAGCTTTCCTTAAATCAACGGAATTGAGATAGAGCGGTCTCCTTTACTCTCGACACTTTAATTAGTCTTACTATCAAGTGGATTTGGTTCATCCTGCTGAATCCTTTTGTCCTATTTAGGATGGCTCGAGTGAAAGGTTTGTAGACTACAGACAGCAAAAAGATTGGGCGATAGTTGCTGATAACGTGGAAGTCACCAATCCTGAATAATAATACAGTCTTAATGGTCTTCCACTGAATAGGAACCTCGCATTCTGGCAGGTAACTCTTGAGGAGCAGGGGCAATGTGTTTAAGAGTACTGGCTGAAAGTTATCCTGTTCAAACGACTTGTTTTTTTCAGTTGTTCAGTGACGAAGGAGCACGTCGGATTTCGGAAGGGAGAACCGGTGGGGCAACATTATCTATTCTCCTTTCTTCGTAGGTGAGCAAGAAGATGTAGCTATTGAAGAGATCTGAGTAGTAATCGTGGTTGATTTTCTCCACTGCCTTTCTGGAAGCTGTAACTGCTTCGTCTGAGCGTCCGGTTGCAATCACCTTGGTGTTGTAATTGGCGAAGCTTCGGTGAGCTTTGCGAATGCTTTTTCCCAGCCTCTGCAGCTTCGACCATTACTGCTGCCCTTCTCTCTTTAAGCTCTTCTTTTATCGCCTGTCTGCACTGTTTTGCAAGTTCGGAGGTTAGTTCGCGGTTGCCTGCAGCTCGTGCGATTCCATGCTGGCGTATTAGTTCGAGTGTTTCTGGAGACAGATGTCGTCTCTTGGTGACTTTCGAACTCTCGCTTTCATAGCGCTAACGTGAAGATGTTGAATGAGCCGATCGCATTCTTCGTCGATGTTATCGACAACGGCATCTTCCCAACAGCTGACTAATGAAGTGAATTAGTCCCAGTTTGCGGTGGTTCTGGGACTTCGGTTTCTGAATTTAGCGGCTTTTTCTCCTTTGCGAGAGAAATAATTCTTGCACGAAGGAGACGGTGGTCTGATCCCTGTGTAGAATTTTAAGACAACAGCGAGATCGGTTAGGCAAAACCTTTTACTTACTATGATGTGGTCTATTTCGTTATGGTACTCTCCATTGGGAGACTCCCACGTCCAGCGTTGAGGGTGGGGCTTCTGGAATTGCGAGTTACCATGGATGGTCTTGGTCGCCATGATAAACTCAGAAAGCCGCTCAGCTGTTCGTTCCATTCCAATCCGTGGATCCCAGTGTGACGTTCTTCTTGGTCCAATCTTTGGCGTTGAAATCTCCAATGATGGCCTTGGAGAATGTATGGTCTTCTCTGTAGAACTTCTCCAAGTCCATATAGAATGCTTCGACTTCTTCTTGGTCATAATTTGATGTCGGCGCGTAAATGACGAAGATTGTCAAATCCGATATTGATCCACATCTTTTTAATCTCAAACGTCCGATTCGGGTCGTAAGCTGTTCGAATGAATCGATGTTCATGGCCAAACTTGTGCTGACGAGAACGCCGATGCCGCCGACTCCTCTACTGTCGCATGTTCCGTGGAACAGTTCTTCTTCGGTGTCATAGACGGCGTTAAATGGAGTGGCGTCGTCTCGGTCTCGGCCAGGCCGATGACGTCGTGCCTTATCCTTCTTGCTTGCATCAGCAAGACTTCTATCGAGTACTCGGATGCAAGCGTACGTGCATTGTAGGTACAGATCGTCACCATAGTTCTTTGTAATTCAGGCAGCTTCCATTGGCCCCTGAGATTTTAGCAGCCTTTCCGTACTCGTCCCTACCCAACGCTGCGAAATTGAGAGCTCTTTCGGGGTCAGGGAATGAGGCCCGTTTTGTTTTTTTACTGTGTTTAGCATTTTGATGCCCACATATAGCTTGCTGGGCTCTGAACGTGAGTGCAAACGCTGGTTGGATGATCTGATTTGTACTTGCGGGTTTCCACAAATGCGAAGCTTTTGTGTATTTGAACGAAACTGTCACCAACGAAATATTCGGCCATGAAACCTCCTGGTTTTTGATCTGACGTTAGTGAAAGCAATAGTAGCTGATTTTTTGCTTCCTGATTCTGTTGTAGGCGATTAATTTGGACCACGTGCAAATTTGGTTTTTGTGCTGAAGTGGAACGGGGTAAATGTTTTCACTGAGGAGACTTCTATTGATGTTTTTCTATTCATCGACATACCACAAATAACACGATACTTATTGATGAAATGTGGACGATGAAAAATGAGACTGAAAGAAACCTCGATGAAAGATATTGCAGAAAAACCCGAATGGACAAGGTATTCAGAAGAATAATGCACAACGAATGAGCTGCGTTCAATGTCTCTGCATGACGCCCACAACTACTTGCGCGATCGCATAAACAAACAACAAAGTGGATCGCGCCTCATTTGTCCCCGTACTCTGATGCCGATCGTGATTCGTGACGAGAAACGGCACCGACGATGCCGACGTGGATGGAGTCGTTCGTATGCATTGCTGACGTAGAAATGACCGTACGGTTCGATGTACTCCTGCAGCGCTACAATAGTTCACATCCGCTAGTCGCTTGTCCTGAAACGAGAACGTGATAGCGGCAACCGCCAGTTTTCTGCTGTTTAATGAACCTTGTTAGTGTTTGGTATTTCAATACGTAAGCTATTTGTCTGTACTAATTTAGGGTTTATATCGCGCTTAAATACTTGTTGTGTAACACATCTTGTCAGATAATCAGAACGAATTGCAGTGTTTTATTCTACAGCAAGGATTGAATCTGTCATGAAGTTTGTCCATAGCGCACGTACTGTGCGAAGAACAACGAAATCACAGAAAATATAAAGCATTCACAAGTTTGTATTGATCTGCGAATAAAACTATAAAGGATAAAGCTCTCGGCGTTGATGAATCCCTGAGGGATGCGCCATACATTCGACTTCATCAAGCATTGTATGGAAGTGATTGCATGCATATCTGGCCTTTACAATGAGTGCTGGCGGCCTACCGATGTATTGCGCCAGTATTGCTATCTTCCCAGATAAGTCCTTTACCAATTTGTCGACCCTGGAGGGATGGAAAACTTGGTGTGCCATGGGCGCATGGGATCGATTCCACGTGTGTGTTGCGTGGAGGGACCGACCATTGCGCCACACGTCCAAATGAAAATATATCATCAAATATCTGCTGTGGAATTTCACTTGATGTACTGATTTTAGACCATCAGAATCACGTCAACACTTTGACGAGTTGAAAAAGTGAAAAAAATTACACATCACGGATTTACAGCATAGAAGATATCACTTGTCATTCTTTCGACCTTTTTGAAAAGTGAATGTGTGGGCTAAAATGGCTTTCGTTCGTCACTGCGTGCTGGAGTTGTATTGGGTACGTCTTGCACTTGTGACTTGAGAATCACTACATTTTTCTTCTGGGACAGTAAAGAATTTTTTATAATTGATTCGATGGCCTGTTACTATGATCATGACATCACGTAGAACCCAGCTGCTAATGGATGTTCTGGACTAGTTTCCCTTAAATCGCATTCGTCTTCTGGCCCTTTATTTTCCGACATCTTGGTTTATTAACGCGATCTTATCTTCAACACAGGTGCGGATTCCCTTTCTCTTGCTTTAAACAAAATACTTGTGGTGTTTCCATCTTAACATTGCTTTCGACAGTGCTCTTTCATCCCTATTTACATAACTTCGAAGTCACCAACGCTTACTTCAATTCAAAAAGCACAGTCGAGTCGAAGAGACTGGTACAGGAACCAGTGTTCCTTGTCGATGGTCCTTTTGGTCCCGATATAATCCACTACCTGTGACCCGAAAACGCCCTACGTAGTCTAGTAACTATCCGAATGATAATTTTAACTTATTATTTATTGTCTACTCTTTTCAATGGCAGGGCATGTTGCGGAATATAACATTAATGATGCTGAGATATTTGCGAAACTCCAGACGGCAGGTGTCTGTGGTGTGGAACGAACGCGCTATTACCGTTTGGGAAGCTAACGCGTTAACCACCACAACATGCAGGTTCTTCGTTTTGTCTGTCTCTCAGCTACTTCTATCGATCTTTTGCCACCAGCAATCACCCGTCAACGGGATTGATCTGGGGAGCCCAAATCGGCATTGAACCCACTTAAGCTGAGGCTATAGTTACAATCACAATCTTAACCTTTTTTATTAGCTGCCTATTCTTTTTAACGGCATTCTCAGATTATCTCAGCATCACTGAAGTTATATCCAACTGGTAATTCTCTATATTCTTGTTGAGCAAGATTTATTCCTTACTACGGTAAATATTACGTTTTGGCGGATTTCGGTAGGGCATATTATGCAATTCTGCATTGTGAATAGACGGTGGTAGGGGCGGCTACTAAGTAGCTGGGGTCTCAGTGTACTCGGTGGTGTTTTAATCACTTTTACCGATTTCTCTAGACTCGCACTTCTTAAGCAACGTTTTGCAGCTGCACTAATTTCATTAAAAATGAAGGGACAGGATACATGGAACTTCCTTACCTCTAGAATTCTCGTTTGGGTATCTGTGTTTTTTTTCTACACCTATCCCAAAGAGCTACTGTTTCGTAGCCACTGGAAATCGTTAATTGTCGCGACTCAGGGATTCTTCTTTCTGCTCTCTTCCCGTGTTCACACTGGTGGCTGTTCGAAACGTGTTTGTTGAAACAGCACTTTTTGTGTGTGAGGTGTAAGAGGAGATGTAATGAACCAGTATATTTTTTACTACTTGGCTTTCGGTAGTAGTTCATGATGTAGCCGTTTCCGGATAGGTTAATTAAATGTTCAAAAATGGAAGCCAGCTTTTTCGATTTCTCTAGGGTAAACTTAATGCACTCTGACTGTTCATTCAATAAGTGAAGACATTTGTCCACCTGCTGTTGCGTGAAGCAAATGATAAACCAATCATCTCTATATTTACTGTACAGTAATGGGTGGAGATCGCTAATTGGTGCTTCCACCCTAAACATGAATGCAGTGGCAAAGTTTGGTGCCAATCGCTGTCACACTGCCAACCTTTTCTCTTGTGCGTAATATTTTCCGGACCATCCGAAGATTGAGCAGTTAGACCAAATACTCCAGAGGGTGCGCAAAGTACATAACGAGTACATAGAGGCATAACGCCAAGATTTTGAAGTAAAAGTTACCATCCTTGCACAGGAACTGAAAATTCCAGCCCACAAAACTCTCGAAGAATTGTGGATAAATTTTTAGGAATCCGAAAACGAACCGTATAGAGGAACGCCTCGTAACCACGCTGACCTCAGACAGTGCTCAAGACTGATATTTTAATATGAGAGGCGCATTGCTTTTCTATGTGAACTCTGTGCAGTTGGTCTGCACGTGAAATATTTAGTGAAGGATTCACAGAAAAAACAACCAAATTTTCTCTACATTAATCTCCCATCATCTGTGCATAGACACACTTTTTTGGAGTAAGCTGAGAGTTTGCTAACCTCAAATGCTGTCATCCACTGAAGATCGCATCCACACTCAATGGTGTTTTCCTCGACCCGAGTTTGTATTGCCATTGACATCAACGACTCTACCGTTTGCAAATTCTGGATGTGATTTCGAGCGATGCGGATGCGGCCAAGATTCACAATCGCTTAAAGTAAAAGTAATTCAATCTTTCTCCGTCGTTGTGAACCAATCTTGCAAAAGTGCTAAATTCTCGTGAATATCTGCCATCCGCTGGTAATGGCAATAAATAAACAGGAGATCCTCGAAAGCCGTTCTCAAAAAGAATGCGTGTCTAAGGTTCTATCTCTTAGCTCGTAATAGGTCTAATAAACGTGTGTTTACGCTAAAATTACCTTTCTATAACCTCATTTGTTAAGTGAGAGGAAAAAGAAACGCAATATGACGAGCAGACTAGGGAATCATGCAACCCGCACAGCTTAGAGACGATTTTTAGGTTGATGAGTGGAATCGTCGGTGGTTACCCACTAGCTTTTGAATTACAAGCAATCTGCTGATGACAACCATCAATTAACACTGCTTGGTTTGCAGTTTGAATATCGCTGACTAAGTATTTCAATCTTATTTATAACTATTACACTAAACTAAGGGGTATTCACAGACCCAATGTGCTCGAACTATAAATGGTTGCATATGGCTTGGAAATAGTCGATGGCATGTATGACCCTTTCGAAAATCTGGGGATAAAAATGGAGCTTTATGAGTGAACAGGTCGAGAAGCATTTACTATCATCAACGATGACCCTTGAAGATGTTATTTGGTGTAGATCAATCCATAAGGCTTTTGTTATTTGACCACCTAATTGGGACCGTGTAGCCCAATGGTTAGAAGTGCTGTCTGAAACACATGGCTGTTGATGCGATCTTTCTAACCGAGCCTTTGCTCCCTTTGGTGTTGGCGATTGTCTGGGATGACAAAACAATAACTGGAAGCAACGACAGGATCCAGTAAGTCATTGTATAGACCAGATATACATTCAGTCACCTCTGCAGTGCTCGATTTAGTCGATTGCATAACGTATTCCTCAGGGATTGATCGAAGTCGATCGCTTTGTTCTTTCAACTGCTTACTAAAGCAGTACTTAATTAGAAGTCCATGTGTTGTGTAAAGCATTTTAGCACTTCTACTCTAAATATCCAAATGGTCACTCTTTTACTTCTTCGCCTCGCATAATAGACAATTCTGCTGAACGAATTCTTATTGACTTTCAATTTTGAACATACGCCACTTTGGTACCTTCTGGGAAGCGATGAGCGGGAAGTTTATGCATCTTTGGTATCACCCTCACAAGCTGTGCACCAGCCGTTTTTAAACATACTATGGTCATGTCTCTTATCTATCACCATATATCAGCCAAAAATATCTAAGCTCGTTAAGTCTCATTTCCGAGTAAATTTGTGCAAACATGTCGACGGAATCTGGTTATAGACCGAGGTCGAACGAAACCTTGGGTTATCACGGTGAACCTGGCCTTGTAACATTTTATCCCCTTGATCATCTTCTTTCTTTTGTATTTTTGAATAAACTGTATGACACAAATGCTGGCACTAGCGAAGGATGTTTTGTGCCTACAGGATATCATGTTTAAGGAAGAAAAAGTGACAAAAAGGATACTTGATGGAAAATGCATCGAGGATTCAGAAATGAAAACGATATCATTGAAATTTGATGTTAGTAGCATGCATTCATCAGTATTTTTTAAAATAATTTTTG
Source organism: Angiostrongylus vasorum (assembly GCA_018806985.1). NCBI lineage: Eukaryota > Metazoa > Nematoda > Chromadorea > Rhabditida > Metastrongylidae > Angiostrongylus > Angiostrongylus vasorum. The sequence goes on from JADANN010000187.1 coordinate 1,029,093, forward strand.
ATTCAACTAACAAGCGAAAGCCCGAGAGCTGATGGTCCCGATTTCGTTGTTAAACAGCTCAACTGTCTCCACAGTACTCAAGCCACTGAAAGCGTCCGTGCTGACGGAAGAGATGCGACTTCGTTGAATCAGCACCTGAAACACGCAGATAAACCTTTGTTATCTCTTTACTGAAGGCCCCACCGTTTCCTATCATAAGAGGGTCGATGTTTGGAAAAAAAATGCGTAAACGATATTTTGAACAAGTTATGACATCTAGGGGCTGTGCTAGTTACGCATAGTGACTAATCACTTACTATTCAGTAGATAATGCTCTTGACATCTAAAACGATAACAAATTGCCTGACAGTAATAATGCGTGGTTTTTTGCTTTAACACAAGTGGACGTCAACAACCTTCCAGTTAAGTCTGGTACTAATTAAGGATAATGGAAAATCGACACTTAAAAACTCCCACGTATACTTCGCCCTCTGTGAGCAACGATTTGCTCATCAGTATACCCTTTGAGGATAAATCTCGCTCTAACAATCGGTTTATATTGTCCACTATTATCAAAAGGTGCTGCGAGCAGCGCAGTGGTAAGAGTTAAAGTGCATATTCATTGGTTTAAGCTCGCGTGCCGTGCTCCTCGTTCAAAAGCCTGGGAATTGGTGCAAGACTTGTCTGGAAAGGTAAAAGAGATCGACTTTCAGTGTCTCCCAAATAGTGATGGTACAGGTCAAATATGTATTCAGTCACATCTACGACGTTTCATAAAGTCTGTTCCATAGCGCACCGTTGAGGGATTGCTCAGCTGTGAACACTTTATTTCATAACCCTTTATTCTTAATAACCTTTGTATTTTCCAATGCTCCTAGTAGCATTACGAATATTTGCGACGGTTGTAGAGCGCAGGAAATTTCTAACACACTTTTACTTGCCCTTTGTTGGATTCATACCACTCGAATTACAGCACTGAGACGAGTCGCCACTTCGAACCAGTCTGCTCAGTCATGTTCGTATCGAAATTCAGATAATTTTGTGGCTTCTAGTTGAAGACGGTTTCGAGTTTCGAGACAGATGTCGCTGACTATCAAATAACGCGACAGTTGTGAGATGGCTAACTGATGTTCATCGACCACAACACAGGAATGCAGTAATACTTTCCTCTTAAACCTATCACGTTACAGGATGCACTCTTCGAAACAATATAAACTGCATATATTGCTTGAGAGAAAAAGAATTGAAGGAACAGGGAAAGCTCTGTTGGAGATTTATAAGCTTACCCATTATGGAAATAACTTATATGTCAACTACATTGTAATGTTTACATTTCATTAATTCCGAATAGTCAAACTACAAGCTTTCCTTATATAAAGTAAAGGATAAAGTAAAGCTCTCGACGTTGATCAATCCCTGAGGGATGTGTCATGCATTCGACCTCAATGAGCATCGTATGGAGGTGATTGAACGCATATGTGGCCTTTACAACTGCTCGCGGTGGCCTACCGATGTATTGAACCAGTGCTGCTATCCTCCAAAACAAGAGTGGTACGAATTTGCCGACCCCGGAGAAATGGAATGCTCGGTGGGCCATTGGCGTGGGAATCGATTCCACGTGTGTGTTGCAGGGCGCCTCAGACCACTGCGCCACACGAGCCCTATATAAAGTACTTTCACCGAAAAAATATACTTCTGCATGTCATGGAAGAAACCAGAAAAGACGATCATGGACATCGAGAATAATTGAACCCTTTCTTGATTTTCGACCTCTGCTAAAATTTTGATGGAAGAAAAGAGAAATATTGCGGCGGAGTATTTTGGAACTTTGATAAAATGTAGCTTACAAGATAAACTCTAATCATCTGCGTCTTCTTTAGATCCTGAAAGCAACAGTGATATTTTTCGTCTATTTCGCTATTGTTCCAATATTACTATACTTTTTGCTGCTAGAGGGTGTTGAGCAAATGACCGCGGACGACTTTTCTGATTAAGAGCTTCATTGTGGCTTCCGTATACCGGTGTCGAGCGTTAGTCAAAATTGGTCGAAAGAATCAACAACGAAGGCGAGCGTGTGATACAGTGGTAGCAGATGCTTATTGATGTACACAGTTGCTGGTTGCTTCTTGTGCCCCAAGCTAGCCGTATTCCATCCTTCTGGATTCGGCAAATTCGTATTGAACCTGTGTAGGGAGGGTAAAGACATTGGATTCACATGCCATCATTTTACAGGCTAAATATGCTTTCAGTCACCTTACCGCAGCTACGAATGGAGTTCAATGCATGATACTTCACTGGAGGGTTGATTAACGTCGAATGCTTTGTCGTTTTATGCTTCATATTAGAAAACGGTAGATCACAATCTACGGTTAAGATTCTACATGAGCCGTTTTGTATCCCACTACTGATAGTTTTAGCAGATAGTTTTGGAATATCTTTGAATTTCGAGATCTCTTCTTTACATCCAGTTGTTTTATTAGACAGTTTGAATAATTAAACGTATAGACTACATCCGCTAACTTCGCTGTGTTAATTTAATTTGAACAGACGAATAAATAGACCACTGGGTTTTGGAAGAATATATTTCGGTCTCGCGAATGAGCCAGCACCCGGTCGTCAACTGTTCTCTCTGAAAGTCATGAACGGCGGCAAAATCAAAGATCGAGTTGATGGATTTATTTTCTAGATGTTCGACATGACGACGACACTGGCAGGTGCTTGCGAGCAATCGTAAACAAACGTTCTTTTGTCGCTTAGCGCTTCCTGTCATAATCACAATCATTAAAACTTCCTCTAAGTACGAGCCGGCGAGATCCGATACAAGGGAGCCGTTCTATACTTTCCTTACGAATTCAAATTCGGGAGAAACTACTGGACCAGCTGGCCACATAGATCAGCAATTCTATTAGGACGTTTTTTAAAAATATATTGTACTTATTGAGCTAGGCAACCAATCCATCACATAATCGATATCACTACTTTACAACCTCCCATCTCTGTCTAAGGTTCATGATGGCCACTTTGCACAAGATCAGGAAGGATGACAAAATTATCAGTTCCAAAAGGACATCCCATCTCATCGTGATAACCGAATAAATTAATTTTGGAAACGCGACTGAACATTACTATATAGAGAGAGAAGGAGAGGTTGCTCAAGCCCCTGGTGTTTCCGTTGCATGACTACTTCTGAAACTGAAACAGCACTTCACTACGACCGTTGTTGTATTGGTTGGAAGTAGTTTATAGCAAAGCATAACTCTAGATTTCCACCTACTTCCCAACTGAACGTTCTTCTCATCTAGACATCAACCACCTTCTCAAGTTGGAATAGTGGACGATTGACACGTTAAAAGACGGTTACAGGTAAGGAATTCATGTAGATTGCCAGCTACAGCTCAAGTAAACGTTCTTTCTTACCACGCCAAGTTTTTTCTGGGTTATTCCGTGCTTCTCCAACGAATAACATTCAGGGTTGAGGTCTGTGATTTATATGTAGGGCGTGTGTGGCGCAGTGGATGGAGGCACCACTGCGACACACCCGTGGAATCGTTTCCGGCGCCCGTGGGCCACCAAGCCTTCCATCAACGGGGAACATTTCACCGACGTACCCAAACTGCATTAAACAAGAAGGGAAAAACAGTGCTATAACTCAACACTGTACTATTTACATAAAACCATAGCTAAGTGTCTTTCCACCACATTCTTCAGCAATGAAGATTTTTTTGGTAGTCACGAAGGTATTTAGGAAGAAATTCTGCACTCATTTAGGGGGAACTATTCATTACCGAGCGGAATTGATCGGTTTAAATTCCTCCGGATACGGTAGCTGGAAAATAATGTGACGAAAAGATTGAAGCCGTTCATTTTTTTAAACTAATTGAAGCATGAAGCCGATAGAGACTGAAGGACTTTAAAACTAATCATTAAAGAAAAATAATCGAGAAATCAAAAAAGCTGGTTCTTGGATTCGATAACGGTTTCGACAAACTCTTTTCCTTTCTAGTTTCATGGAAATAACATTTTATCGTTGCAAAATACCTGATGAACGTGGGCGAGGTCTTCAAAAGCATGTGGTGGGATTTCACAATTCAACTCCTTCATATGAACGATATGGAATCGGGTGGAATTGGTGAAAAGCTGTGGCTCGATTACTGTCACTCCGGTCACTGTGAGGAAATCCAGCTGAAACGATGTAGATTAGATGTGGATGAAATTAAAAGGATAAAGGATAAAGCTCTCGGCGTTCATCAATCCCTGAGAGATGCGCCATGCATTCGACTTCAATAAGCATAGTTAGAGATGATTGAAAGCATATCTGGCCTATAAAATAACTCATTGTGGCTTACTGATGTATCCAGCCGTTGCGGCTATCCTCTAGGACGTCTCGGGCACCAATTTACCGACCCCGGAAGAATCAAAGGCTTGCTGAATCTGGGGCCGAGATCGAACCCACATGGATTGCAGTGTGCCTCTAACCACTGCGCTGTAGATGACCCATGGATGAAATTACTTGAGAAAATGAAGTTTCAACCTTGTATTTAAGGAAGAAAAAGTTCTTTTTCTGTTTCGTAAAATTAACTGAGAGCGAATTCAGATGTACAAACTAGGATTTCTCCCAAGACGAAAATGTAGTGAATTGAAATAACAATTCCAGACTACGATGAGAAGTTAACGTCAATGGATTTAAAATGGACTTCTGACTTAATAACATGCCATAGCAATATCATTGGTCTTCGCCTAAATCTAAGAAAAACGATATTCACGGGGGAACGGATTAGTTTCGTGCGCCCCATTCAGGCTCAACAGAATGAACATCTCTGAATGCTTGACTTATGTCTATCTAGGGGCGGGAAATCAATACAATGGATGACTTAGCTCCGGAGTTGTGTAGGAGGAAGAGAGCGGCTTAGAGAGCTTTTGGTAGTGAACACCCGATTCCATCCCCCACCTTTTCGACTTCATTATTTTTTTCTGTCTTAACGTATGCGTCGGAAACCTGGTCGATCTGCGTAAGCAGGATGAAAGATCACGCAGAGTTATTGAACGCGCAGTTGAAAGCACGATGCTAGGAGTTTCCCACTTCACATAAGTGTAGTAATGGATCCTAAACTCTGATCTACGTCAACGATCAAAAATCAAAAATGCCGTAATACACGCAAAATTGACAAAGATAAGATGTACCGCACGCGTAATACATATGAAGGACAACCGAAGGACAAGAGCCTTTAGTAATTGGATTCCTCAGGATGTCAAGCGTACTGCAGGAAGGCCATCGACCCGATGGTAAAAGGTCTTTACGAAAGCCCTGGAAGAAGGATATGATGCTCAACGAGTCCCTGGAACGAGCAGAACCCACTGGGCTACCTTTGCATGCGACAGGGAAAAATGGAAGATTTACTGGCGCCCGCTCAAATCACTCCCTAGACGATCAACGGGACGAAAGACGACTAATGTGATGCAGATGATCACTGTCTCTATTATTGTCATCCGAAGAATCTTCTTTATATAAGGGATCTTGAGTCGATCTGCTTCGAGGTTAGGTGATGCCTCCCCAAATGCTGAACGGTGGATTAGACACGGGCTTAGTACTTATCATGAGGAGCAGGTGGATTTAGGGGATGGACTCGCACTCTCAGCTGCATCGGATTGATTTATACCTTTCGCATACATGTAATTACATTAATGCATGGAAACATAGATGCCTTAAGTGTATGCGATTTGTATCTTATAGGTTTATTTAGCCAAACACAGAAGTGATTGGGAAGGGATAGTTCGAGATCATCTTAAAGAAGTAAGCTCCATTTTGATTTCACGAGATCCTGACTAGATTCGCACAAAACGTAATCATCAAAAAGGGTTTAAAAAAGTCTCTAAAATTACTTGAAGCCGTTCGTATCCGTCGAACGAATCGACGAAATTTCACATCTCCGACGCGTGACAGTGACGGATCGAGAGTTCGCCAAGTAGTGCCACTTGATGATTAACGGACTTTTAATTAAGACGGGTTATTAATGCCCCTACGGGTGTTATTCTCAACCAACGTTTCTTCAAGTTCTTTTCGACTATATGGAACTTCAAGATCTTCAAGGTGCTTCAAGATCTCTGACCTGAGTTATGGAAGCGAAGGCGTGTCGCGATAAGGCAAGATCTGATCCTGATATCGACAATTCTCGGATATTATTAGCATGCCTGGAACGACCCACAAAATTTTTTTCATCATAAAGCGCATCGTCATCATGACATTTTACACGGGATGTAAGAAAAGAGACTTCTTTAGGTTTATTCGTCACAGATTTTCTTGTATAAGTTAGTATTCTCTTTCTTGATGGTTAGGGAACATGTTTAGTTGGAGAAGCAAACTTTTGATCAAGTAGTAAGTGTTGCAAGAAGAGCATGTTTCGTTTTCCCCACAAATGCTTTGCACCTTCCTATTGTAGCTTTAAGCTCCATCAACCATTAAGGTTTTAGTTGTGTCATTTGATTTCTGACAAGAAAGACAAACATGCTCAACAAATCTGTATGGTACAAATTATTCCAAACAAAGATTAGAAGGAGGAGTCGGACCTACCGGAATGCTCCACCATGAACTCTTTGGACGGGTGTTTGATGAAAATATATCTTTACACCGAGCTCATTAGCGATGCCGGAAAAAGTCGACTTAGGAATTTCGTTCAGTCGTGGACAGTTGGTAAAGCTGATCAGCCTGAGAATTAGGAAAGTTGAAGGTATAATCACGAATTTTAAAAGGAGAAGACGAAAGTAATTCAAAAAACACCGTAAGACAGAAAACGTCGCGGGAAACTTTTCAGGATGTCTTGGGAAAGATCAAAAACGGTAGCTCGCTTTCTTAAGATTTTTAAGCAGAAAAGGCAGATTTCCGTGCTCCAATTTTTGTTGAGCAAGGTTATATTCTCGAGATATGGAGAATTTTAGAAGGACTCGTAAAGAATTCTGATAGTTATGGAAGAAATCGCTCAGCGTATTAGAAATGAAATGTTTTGATGAACACGGCATATCTGCAACACTCGCCAACGGAACTTTGGCTAAATTTTTCCTAATCACTTTCTCAAGTGTTTTGGAATTGTTCGTTCATTCTTTTTGTCATTCTGCGTGGAGCGGTAAGCAGTTAGAGGAGACCCTGTTCCTTTCTCTCACCCTTCCAAAATAAAGGTTCCTGAGCATGTTTTCATGAATGTCGTGACTGCCAAGTGTTTCGGACTCAATGCCTTGAAATTTTTATTGTCTAATGGTGTCGTTTGTTGCTTTCTCGGCAGGCGGTCGTCCCAATCTCAAAGCGCTTGATTCCAACAAGCGACACAGGGAAATCGTCGGCGAAGCGCTATTTTGCTCGATTTCCAACAAACACGCAAATACACATAGACATACATGCGCCCATACACACATGGCTACATACATACTCATGCATCACACCTACACATATATAAACAAACGTACACACACATACTTTACATTGATCCTAATACACCCACACATGACATATACACGTATATAAAGGCACGCATAAGTAAACGTAGTAAACGTACACACACACACACACACACAGCACACACACACACACACACACACACACACACACACACACACACACACACACACACACACACACACACACACACACACACACACACACACACACACACACACACACACACACACACACACACACACACACACACACACACGACACACACACACACACACACACACACACACACACACACACACACACACACACACACACACACACACACACACACACACACACACACACACACACACACACACACACACACACACACACACACACACACACACACACACACACACACACAAACATGCACGGTCACAACATCCACGTACGCATACACACGGAGACACACAAAAACTCTCGCAGCACTTCACATGTTCTGCGGTTTTCCACAACTTTGGCAGCTATGCGATAAGCTGCTAGCCGCTGGCGATTGCGTGTGATCGCCACAAATTAAGTCGTAATTGCGACTTGACCTTAAAGATGCAGTTGATTTCCAAAGGTCGTCCATGTGTAAATAATTTAATAAGAGCCCTTTTTAAAACCAGGCTTTTAATATCGTCACCAGTTAAACATTACCATGACAATGACAATATGACGATGACGTAGTGAATGTGCAAAATATGTATTTAGATCTCTAAAAATAAGCAGGAAAACTGTTTTAACAGAAGATTAGAAGCCATGAGCAGAAGAACCGCCATGTTTTATCCATCAGGTAAATGTCCAGCATATTTTTCGTTATATGTCGTTAGATGTGCCTATAGAGATCCAGTAGTAGTCAAACACCTCACTGCGACTGAAAGCTATTCCTGGTGGTGTTACTATATACTATACAATGGACAACCGAAAGTCCATCTCGACGGTACGGTCTCAAAATGAAGACCACGTCTGAGATTTCATTCGCAAATCCAGCTATGAGTAAATCTTTCCAATAGCAGAAATTCCTGAGCTAATATTGGCTGTGTTTTCACAAAAAAAATAGAGACATAGAACCTCATAGCACAACTATGATATTATTTGCCCTCTTGGATTAGCGAATTGGCCTTGCTAAGCGGTTCTGAAGCGCCAAGAGAACTGATGATTTTCATGTGTCATGGTGATTGCAATTGGATAACAGCTGATAACGTTATCATGTCGTATATAGAGGTGCGTGTACTTTTGTGAATTAGGTTAGTTCAGTAAGTTTGCGTTGCACATATCGTCAACTCAGCTCCGACCTATCACTTGATGGACTATCCTTAACGATAAGATGGAGTTGTTTTATGAATGACAAATGACAAATGACTGACTGAATGACTCGATGACTTACGAAGGCTTTAGTTTAAGACAATGTCAACTATCATTGTGCTTTTGTGTTTAAAAAAAACCTTGCAGAACTGCTGTCACCAGAAAAAAGTGTAGAAAAAGAGGAAATGTAACGAAAATCTCCACAACTATTACCTTTTGATACGTATTTTTCTTGAGTCTTTGATGAATCCAGAATTTAAGAGAGGGATAAGAAAAATCTATTCGATCTGTTTGGGATGGAAATCTGCCAATTTCAAAAAGTGCTTGAGTCACTTGCAAAAATTCGATAGGTTTGCAGAGGCCGGATGGATTCGAGTGCTCATCCGACCGATGAAATTGTTCTCAGCTTCAATAATCATTTAAGCACAACAAGTTCCTGCTCAGAAAGCAAAGAAGAGAAGGAGAAAAAATCGATTTCCAACATGTTTCTAGTAATAATCAAGACATTTAGGGAAGGTGGGAATTATTTTTGCGCTAGCTTCAGTAAAGATTTTTGCAACAACGTCGCGTAAGGTTAACAATACAAAAAGGTCTAAAAGTCTGAAGAAACACCTGTCAATGTTAGAAACGTGGACCTGAGAAATGGGGCTGACCTTAGTTTTTTCATGCTTTTGAAAGCGAATTTTTCCAAAAATATGAGTTGATCACAGTTCTCAATGTGGATCTCTCGAAGTCGATCCATTCGTCGGAATGCTTGCTTCGGTATGGACCGTATGGAGGCGTTCCTGATCACCAGCACCTCGAATCCAAGTGGAATTGTGTTGGGCAGGGTAAGAAGCGTTGATCCGGTGCACGTTACCTGGAAGAACTCATTCAGGAACATAGCACGAAACACTGCCAACGCTCAATGAGTCTCTGGTGCAACTATACTTGTAAAGAAATGGATTCTGTAACTGATCAAAATTTTACGATTACAATAAATATGTTGAACGTTAAATCATTAGATTTACTTAGTGAAGGAAATTATTTCAATTTTATTTGCACAAAATTAACCACTTAAGCAGAAGCTTTCCTTTTATCAAAATGAGCTGCACATCTCGTGCGCTGTGGTCATCGTTATCCCTTGTTATCTCCCGTGGTGAAGTTATTCAACATCAATAAGCTCCACCGTCTCTCTTACATAAGGACAAACGCCTTTGGGTGCTCCTACTTTCTACCTTGCTTAGCGATCCACTAATAAAGAGAATTAAAAAAAGAACTACCGAGGCAATTCTGAATTCGTTGTGACAATTATCCTTCGCTCTAACCTACGAGCATGATCATTTCGTCAGACAGCATCAGCAATATCTGGATTTTTGCCTCATGACGGGAAGCAACCATTCTGAGAGTAGAGCACTATTCATTCTCATGTTTAACAAGAACTTGTCGCTCTTCACCAATGCGGGTAGCAGCTATCATCTCGCGGCTTGGATTACTAGTAGCATTCATCTCCTTCTTTATATCAGCCCAAAACTTCATTCAGTTTATCTCTTCTTTCCACGCCTTCATACACTCCACACACACGGGCTTTGTGGAGCTCTAAAGAAGGTCTTTTTTCAGGACTTCCGTCAATATAACGTCTTGCTTTCCTGATCCCTAACTGGTATGAAACAACTCTGTGGCGAATTCCAGACATTGCAGTCTAGACTCTGTTAAACGTGAAGAACGCTGTCGTAGTCGCGTTCAGTTTTTGAGTCAATCATTCGTCGACGCCAGATTGCACTAATTGGATTATGGGAGCACTGCGTGCGCACTTCGAGAGAGTATGCTGAATGTGAATCGGAATTCACGTCAATCTTAATAACTTGTCAAGAGTGCCAGAATCACATCAGGGATTCAATGGCTTTAGTGAAAAGTCTTTTACGAGTAGTCGGATATTCGTATAATAAAAGGTCTTCAGCAGAAATACATTTTCAAGCAAATAAGAAGTAGATAGAAAAAGATCTGGTCCCATTGGTCTTGGTGTTCCATGTTTTTTATACCCTTTGGTGCTTGACTGCACAGAAATTTATTGCAACAACTTTGCATTCACTGTGTGGGACGCAAAAAACTCCAATGGAAAAATATTAGAAAAGGTCCATTGGTGCTGGCGGCCATGTTCATGAAGCGAAATCACTACATGAAACGCCTTAGAAGAAGTCTATAAGTCACATAGAACTGATTTCTGACGTACGTCAAACAATGGCGTAGTCGACATTCTACACCATCTGCTGTTAAGCGTTATTTTTCTTCCAAGTTCTTCATCTTCGTTACTGCATCTAATGGCCAAATCGCAGGGAAAAAACTAGACTAAAGAGATTTTTAATGAGCTAAAACGATCCCAATGACTGACCCAGTAAATGACTGGATAGCTACAGAGAAAACACTATTGCTCCAGCTTTTGAAAGCACACCTTGTCTTAAGAGAAGAAGAAACCATAAGACGATTCAAATTGATCGAAGAAAGTGATTCTTCTCTCCAGCTATTGCCTTTATCGTCGGTGGAAACTTGTTGGTAAAAACGCAGAAGTGCAAATAAGCTTCTGCGAAGGAGTGCTTGCAGTAAACAGTGAGCGAGCAATGTTTGAAGATTTACAGTAATCTAAGATAAAAGAAGGAATAGTTGATGGCAAAACGAACCTTGATCCAGTATCTATTAGTACTACTAAAAAGTTCTACCAAAAACATCTTAATCACTTGATAGAAGACAAAGTGATTCCGTCTGCACTTCAGCTGCAGTTCAAGACATGAAACACCGTAAGCATTGGCCTCAATACACGCCATTACCGAACGATCACTTTGCCGCAAAGAGCTTACTTACTATAACTTTACATAAAATCGATCGCTTACTCAAAGCAGACGTTGGGCCACATGTATGTAGTTTATAAGATTTTCTCGACATTGAATAATTTACAAGAAACTTTTCCTGGACGAGTTTACCAATCAGGCACATACCACCCTTCCTAATTGCCAATGACATGAAATTAGTATAGTCGTAGGTGTTTTAGAAAAGTGCTTAGCAATGTTTTTTAAACGAGTGTGTAGAATGACACAATTCACCAAATCGAGCAAATTTCCGACAAATGAGTAATCTCTTCAATTTCATTTTCCCACAACGATGTTGAGATATTTGCAAAAACTCTGGACCGCAGGTGTCTGCGGTGGAGAACTAACGCGCTACTACACTTTCGGAGGCTAACACGTCCACCACCACACCACCATGCGAGTCCTTCGTTTCGCCTGTCTCTCAGCTAGTTCTATCAAAATAAAAAATGCATTTCTGTAGTTGCGATAACCTTGAATAAGGGCAAAAAATACGGCACAGAAAGGTTCTATGTGAAAAAATAGCTGATAGATGCCTATAAAACAGAACATAGAATGAAAAACTAATACAGTCCTTCCCTCTTGTAGCTGGTAAGCCCACACAATTTTGTTCATGTCAAGATTAGCATTCCCTTGCATAGCTTAGTTTACGATTTACATTGTCATGTATATGAGTAATAAAAAAGCTCTAAAGGGATTTGGAGAAGAGTTACAAAGAACTTTTTTAGCAACTTTGGTGGGAAAAATCTTCTAATAAAGAACATTACCGTAGTGATGTCTATTTCGCATTTACATTCAGCAGGACAACCAGCGTAAACTGAAGGAATGACGAGTTGGTAGATGAAGATGGAGATGACCAACGCTGTCATTTCATCTGATCCGTGGCATCAACGTTGGTGATGTGCTTGTTTTTCCACAGATCCTTGAAACTTCAACTACGAATCGGATCCATCTCTGGAATAGTCGGCATAGCTAACAGTGGGCTATATAAATAGTGAAACTAGCAAGAGGAAAAAAACCCCGAAGCGAAGAATGCAACTGAACATCTCCCTTGCTGTCGATCTTCCTCCTGTTTTTTGTTCTCATCATTGTCATTCGACATTAACTTCATTCAACTAGTTTTTCGTTTTCAAATCAAATAAGACACAGCACTAATACGATTGTTGAAGATGTTAGAAGATAGGAAGGAAAACTGCACCGAACAATTCAAAACGTTTCAGTGACCTCAGAGAAATTACTGCGACAGGTTCGAGATGAAAAGGAAATGAAGAAAACGCACTTACTGCTCATCAGATTACTTTACACTGAAAACGTTAAGCCTCATATAAAGCTTTGTCCCTATAACCGTCCTTTCAACCGAATAGCGTAGGATTTCAATCAAATATTATAAATATGTCGCCCTTTCTCATTTCTCGTGGATTACGGATTTTTATAACTTCAGGCAAAAAATGTGACGTGTCCTAATAATCTATAAACACTAATGTAACATTGTGTATTCGCTCTTAAGAAGTGAGCCGTTATGAACAAACATTATTTGTCAAATGAGGCTTATTCAAACGTTTTCAAGAAAAAAGAAACACATGAATTGGACTGAAAAGACAATCTTGTAACTGAAGGGGGCTTAAAAAAAAGGCAAAGCAAGGGGTTCGGTGGTGTAGTTGGTAGTACGTGATACCTAGGAAAGACTAATCACGAGTTCGAAGCTGGTCTGGGATCCGAGTTTTGAAAAATATCTCAACATCATTGTGGTTGTACTTCACTCTTGAAACTCTTTGGTACCGATTTCACCTGTAGTGCTAAGTGATCATATAGAATCCGGCAAAATGACCTGTAGATGGCGATGGCTAGTCATAGATAATCAAGAATGGAATTTGATTGAGTGCAAGAAGAAGAAAAAAGCATGAATCGGCTTGAGGTCAACGGTCACGCGACCCGTGCTTTCCGCCACTGGAAAACCTGCGACTGGAATCGGGATGACAACGACGGCACAGCTGGCATGTCATGACGGCAGAGTATCCAGTATAGTCGAACTACGTCCATTCGTCCTGACTCATGACTAACTCACTGCTGTTCTTGATTGTGCGAGAATTTGATGTATATCGATTTGTTTCTACTTTGCTATCGATTCTTTTGCTTTCTTGCCGAGTCATAGGTTCCCTTAACACTGACAAATTCAGTTCTGAGTTCGTTTCTTTTTTTTCAGGGAAATTTTTGCCTCTCTTCTTCTAATAATAGCCTACACTTCATTTTTTTCCGCCAGATCACTTAGAAATCCCAAAAAACGAATCTGCTTACCACCATCTAGTAGAGTTGTAATGAATGAAAAAGAAAATTTATTGCCCATGATACTCCTGACGAAAGGGCTCAAAACCGTGAAATGTGGTCGTTATCGATTTCTCCGATATGATAAGAGGTGCAAGTCTTCTAAGTCGTTAAAATTTTCAAGCAACGATAGAGAGAATAAACACTGCTAGTAAATACGGTTACATAAAGCATATAGGCACGTTTTTTTCCCTAAGGAAATCTAGTTGTTTCCGCTGAAATTACATGAAAAGAGGGACTAGGCCCGATGTGTATCCCATTACAGGTCACTAGACTAATAGCTGTAGTCGCAGTAATGGTGGGAGATGCTTTGTTGCAAGACGTCAACCTTTCATCGGATTCACAGGTGTCGGCGCCCGGCTGTGGAGACGGTCTGCCCCAGCCAGACTAGCTCAGGATAGGGGAAAAACAGCGCTTAGCCACCATCATCATGTCAGCGAGGACAGAAGACGACAGATTTTCAAGTCGCTAACCGTTTTAAACATGAATGGTTCATGTACGACGAATTGTACTTAGCGTGAAGACTAATCATCAAAGGTTAATTTTAGTTATATGGGTACGCAAGCACACGAAAGGAGATGTGTGTTGTCAAAATATAGTTGAACAACTGCCAAATCCCATACAATGCTTAGCCGTCCCACCGTCGGCTATGGGAATTTCTGGATGATGAATTCCGACACACAACAATTTGTGGATATTGAACTATGATATTGAGGCTTGTGTGAACTAAACGATTCTGGATGGGAATGTATTCAATATTTTCACCTGAAAGGTCCTCCAAATGTCCTCTAGATGAACAAAAATTCCTTTCTAACCGGTCTGGGCTGCCGACCGAGTGTGGCGACTACTTGATAACTTTCCTAGCAAGGTTATCATAGAATTGCTGCAGGGGAAAATCTTGTCCAGTAAGAAAAACGCTTGCTTCACACACTAAGGAAAATTGTATTGTATTGAGCAGAATCACTGAGCACGACTAACAATGCCATCATCTAGCGACCTACGACTTTGTATTTTTTCAACCGCTTGATGAAAAACTCCAGCGGTAATTAAGAAATGAAGGCTAAAATGAGTTATTGCAACAAAAACCCTGAGGGCAAAGAAGAAGGGAAAAAAGCACAATTAGTTAGAGTCGCCGGAAAAAATCTTTTGCAAGAATTTTGCACTATTGCAAATAACCCGAGGAAAAAAAACATGTTGAAGGGGGTTCAAAATTAGCTTGCTAAGAGGGCAATAGAGAAAGGGAATGTATAGTCGTGACAAGTTTCCGGGTATATGTGGTGTGTACACAGACCTAAGGTGTCCTTTTGATGGATGTTGACCAACCAGACCAGAGGTCAAGTCTGTTTAGCCATTTAGTCAATTAATTCAGCGCCAACTAGATTTATAGCCAGAAGAAAGTTCAAGATGGCTAAAGCCGATCAAAATTGACACTGTACGAGCATTACGGTAGGAATCTCGTGAATGATTTTTTAAAAAACGATTTATTTTTTCTTTCCGCTAGAGAAGCAGACAAGTTCATGGGAAAAATCATGCACCGAGAATATAATGGCAGCTAAACAGTTGTTCTGAAAAGTGATTATGTTCAGACTTTTCGTGAATTGATGACCATTGGTCAGTCAAGTGTGAAGACGCAAAGCGGTGGCGGCTCTACAGCGACAAGCCGACCTCGTCAGTCAGCTGGCAGCTGTCGAGGGTAAGGAGGGTTTGTGACGAGGGCGGAGCCAGAGTGCTTCACTTCACTACATCCTGGGGAATTTTAAACAGGAAAGGACAATGTCCGAACTTTTATTTACTGCCCATTCTTTTTTTCGCAGCAAGGTACGATATTAACTACAACACAAAGAGTTTCGCTCGTATCTCAGCATCATTGTGGCTGTGGTTTTCATCGTACCCTACAATGAAAAAAAGGAATAGGCATTAAAACATGATAAGACATTGTGATTTCGACCGTTTTCGTTCTTGATTAATTGGGTTCAGTGCCGATTTGTGCTGCCCAGATAATTGCCATCGACGGGTGAGGGTGATGCAGGGGTTAGCGATGCCGTTGATCCGGTAGGAAAGGCAGTAGTTCGACCTCCTCGCCATCCAAGCCACGTGTAAATACCTTAATCCTGACCCCTCTAAGACTTCAAGGAGAAAGGACTTGACTAGAATTCTGCGACATCCATAAAGAAAATGAAATCCTCAATCCCTAGCAAAAAACAACGCCCGAAATTTCCGAAGAGCTTTGTGGACGATGAATGCGAAGAAGGACGAATCGATTGCAAGAAGTGCTGAGATCCGCACAGCTGGTGTGGTGGTAGGTCACGTGGAATTTGAAAAGCAATCCTTTCACTATTTCCCTTTTTATGACCCAAATTCACGTTTACTGTACGAATCATAGTACTAGGGGAGAGTGTAGCGCAGTGGTTAGAAGTGCCGTGCGATACACATCTGGTTTTTGATGCGATTCTGCGCCTCGGGTTCAGCAAACCCTCTATCTATCCGGAAGCGGCAACTGGTAGCAGACTTGTCTGGGAGGGCAGTAGAATGGTCTTGACACTTCGGTGGGCAACCACGGTTCATCCATTGTATGGACCGTATAATACTTTCATTCGCCACTTACAATGTGACGAAGTAGAAATCATGGGCCCATCCATCAGGCATTGATCAACGCCGAGAACTTCTTAGAGTTTCGCTTCTAGCGCTTCTTGCACTCGATTTGTTCCCTCGCATTCGTTATCCAGGAATATTTTCGAATTGCGTGTGGGTTCGGCACCAGTTGAGGATCTCGTCGTCTTCATAAATAACGTTTCATGTTGATCAAATTAATTAGGTCTAGAACGTTGGGAAAACTGGTGTAGGGTGCTGCTTATATCTTCACCTCAGACTCAATCACCACCTCTTGTGGATTAGAGTAAGGTTTCCTGGGGAAAAGTTTTGGGATAGGTCAACCTCATAGGGATGGGGGGCATTTCAGCCTTAGACAGGGTCGAACGAAAAACCACACAACCACACCCATATTTTCTCTCGGTATCTGCATCCTTCTAGTTCAGTATCCAATTTAATTAGCTATCATAAGTTCGCTTCTATTTTTTTAACCTGCAAAGAACTTTTTGCTTACACTGTGAGAATTTTAATCAACTTCTTTCAATTGCGCACACTTCTTTTGGACATTAGGGGCGATTTCCTGAAATGTCTGTTCCATCAAATAGTTGGATGGAGAAAATGAAACTCATAGGGTGAGACAACTTAGCTTGTTACGTGCCTATTTCTAATTCATTATCCATAGTGCTATTCCTATCATTCTTGGATGTGTACCAAAACTTAACCAATACGGAGTTTGGACCCGTGTAGCGCAATGGTTGTAGGTGTACTGCAATACGTGGTCTTTGGTTCCCATGAAGATAGCAGCGCTGACTTGATACATCAGTAGGTCTCCAAAGGTCTATTGTATAGGGCGGATATGAACTCAGCCACCTATAAGATACTTGCTGGAGTCGAAAGCATGGTGGGCGATCCCTTAGCAATCGACCAACGCTGAATGCTTTATCTTCCTATTCTTTTACAAATGTAGTGAATGGGAAAAATAGAATCGCACAAACTGGGGGTTTTGATTCTGTTTCGCGTCAACACGCGGAAAACTAGCCATCTTTTGTGGCGAACATTTCCTTAAAAGCAGCGAAACGAATCCATAGAACTGAATTCGAAATGAGCTCACTCTACGAAGGCGACAGAATTTTTTCTTTGAAAGCAAAACTTCTAGCAGCATTTAGATAACTTTGAATATTTTATGTACTCTTCATGCCATTTAAGCGTTTATATAGAGAGACTACTCTATAAATTACCTTAGGGGAGCTTCTAGTTACTCTACAAATTGCCCTAAAGAAGCAAACTAAGGTGTCAGTCTAGTTACTCTGCAAATTGCCTTAGGGGAGCAAACTGAGGTGTCAATATAATACTTGAAAAGATTCAGCTTCCTCACGACGGCTCTGTTACGGCTTTGCGATCACATCCCCGATTACCTGAGATTTATGTATTTGGCAAGAGGTGTGTTCGTTCATCGTAAAATCAGATCGAGATTTATTATTTGTTTTTGCTTCTTGACATGATCTTCATCGAATGTAAAGAGATAAGAGATCTATTGATAACACATTCGCATCGAACATGTGTTTTTTTCATTAGCGACGCATTTCTTGGCGCGATGATGTTCTCCTGGACGAAATCAGGCTAGGTAATAAATCACTTTGCTTTTCGAAATATGAGTACCAATAGAAAAAAAAAGCGAAGATGGAAGATATTAGAGATCCAGATGCTCCGAATTCCTTCTTGGTAGAAGAATAAGGAATCTTTAGCCATATTTGCAAAGATCTTCAGATTCCAGTCACTTTCACGGCAGTTGGTGGAGTTCACTACGAATTAAGGTATGACTGTAAAAAATCTGTAAGGGAAATTGTTCCCGGGTACTTTACTCTAAAAACCCTCGAGATGTTTTCAAGGGCCTTAAAAAGTGGTGGAATAAAACGCAGTAACACTGGATTCACTAATCAACGTGTTTCTTCACCTATAATAAAAATATGCCCTTCACCTTAGCCTGTCTAAATAAATCCTTAAGGTGTTTCGAGATGGGCTCGTCCGTGGACGAAAAGTCATTCTCAACAGCTTTTGATCGCAACGGTAGTACTTTAAACTAGTGTATCGCCTATAGATCGGGCTCCCTAGCGTTCACACCACCACGAAAAGAGGTCCAACGCAAACCCGCCTAGTCAAGCGTCACCCACAACTAAGGCAGTGTCATCGCTATTTCGAATTCCCGCCTTCAACGATATCAAGAGAACGGTGGGCAAAATTGGTAACGGTTATGCTGAATTTCACATTCAAATAGTTTATCCGAGCTTCGCAAATTCAATTACCTTCTTTGTGCTTTTAACCGCAAAGCCCTCAAATCGTTAAAAAAAAGTTCGCAGCCACTAACGAAATGCTGACTTCCCAAACAACACATACGGAAAATGCAGCTAGGCTTGTGCGCCGCTTTATTGAAAACCTTGGCAAAAAACTCTTCATGTTCTTCCACAACACATGGTTAACGCTGACGTTGTATGAATACTTACAGATGGCGACAACGAGCTATTTAAAGAAAGAAAAGTGCTCACCATAAGTGAATGATGAAAAAGATAAAGAACAAAGGATAAAGGATAAAGGATAAATAGCCTGGCGCTGATTCGTATGTGGGCAGTGAGCTATGCTTTCTACTCTGTTACGGATAGTAGAGGTGATTGGATGCATATTGTCCCTACACGAGAACGTGATGGGATGGGCAGATGCATAAAGTCAGTGTTTTTATTCTCCCAATGAAATCTGGCTAGCGATCAAGTGTGTATCCTAGGGCATCCTGAACAACCACTGTACACTCACTCTTTTAATCCGTTATCTTTTTCTAGGAAAAGGTGTAGACCGGTCATTAGAGGTACCTTGTAATGCACACATGGTTATTTGTTCGATCCCTTAACGAGGGCTCACCAAGTCTTTAATCTTTTTCAGGATCGGAAAATTGATACTAGGCTTTCCGAAACTGAGGGCCTAGACTAGGATCATCGTCTCTTAAGTAGACGAAGAGGTCGAAGCGTTAGACGAATAAACCTTTTCTTATCTACCTCTTGTTACCTTAGTAATCCAGAAATGATACAAGACTTGTTTCGGAGATAGCAGCACTGAGTTAGTAAACCGGTAAGTCATCGTGAGGTACTCCAGTGAATAAGCCAAACCTGTCTTATTCTTCAGAAACTGGGCAACGTCGGACGCTGTGTTCACTATTCCTTATCTTTTTTTAAGGCCTTGTTTTTAACACATTGTCATTGTAATTAACTGGATTTTATATCTGAAATTCTGTTGTATTTTTGATTCCTCCTGTCAAAAGGAGTTATTACCTAGGTCGCCCAAGATTACACCACGAAGGAGCCCATGTGGACGAACATGCTCCTGTTGCTGGCATATCCTTCGGTATTTAGTTACTCCAGCAATTCCTGGAAGAGGTCATTTAAAGTTTGAAATTGTTATCTTTCTACATTGGAAAAGGCTAACCGGTCTATAAAACCAGAAACTGTCTATATAAGAAGTCGTGACAATTAAACATCTAAGTAGGCATGTTCTTTAATGTATTGCGAAGGAAGTCACATGACATCTAATGGTAACACGTCTGAAAAAAACGCTTGAAGAGCGGTCTTAATGCTTTCTGAAAAAATTCGATCATATTGTATCTGTCAATCGCAACTAAGTGCGTCTCAGCGTAAAAAGAACTTTCGGCACTTCTTTCACTTGGTGCGCTTTCCCGCACCCATCTCCCATGAAGGCTTCCGTATTTGTGTTTAGGCTCTTAGGGGGCCTTCTCTTCTTCATGAATGCCGTCGAATATTGGCAGAGTTGATTACCCGTAGAAAAAAAGCTAACAAATGCCAAAGGGTCACCAGACAACGCAGTGCTGGCAGTCATCTGGGAAGTGTGGGACAAATTCGTGAAGTATAAAAAAAACTAAGTGAAGAAAACATAAGGCGTTCATGCGGTGGCCGAAAATTTGTCACTTTACTTAATGAAGCATTATTTTCATTGTGAAATATAACCACAACGATGCTGAGATATGAGCAAAACATTGGGCCTCAATGGGTTCAAACTCGCTACTACCCTTTTCGAGCACTCACATGCTATCCACCACATCAACTAAGACCCTCACTGTATTTTTTTCTCTCAGCCGTGTTTCATCTCTATCGGTATTTTCAACAATTACCCGTCAACAGGCTTGATATCCTCGTTGTTTCCAGAAAAACAACTACCCTAGGAACCCAGTCTGGAAAGCATCTGGGTGTTCGCAGACTTTCACTCACTGGAGAAGTAAGAGTGATGAATCGAGCTGCAAAAGCCTGGAAGGTTTTCTATCTTTCTGACCACTGTTACTGAAGTTTCACTGGTTGATATAATGCTTGCAGTAGAATTCTATCTTGACAAAATGGATGCATCCAAATTTTTCTCAAGTGAAATGAGAACACATTTGAATTACAGTGATTTGAAATAGACGGATAAGATTAATTGACATAGAAAACTACACATAAGAAGGAATGCTCTCGTCTCCAGTAAAT
Source organism: Angiostrongylus vasorum (assembly GCA_018806985.1). Lineage (NCBI taxonomy): Eukaryota > Metazoa > Nematoda > Chromadorea > Rhabditida > Metastrongylidae > Angiostrongylus > Angiostrongylus vasorum. The sequence continues at coordinate 1,050,119 of JADANN010000187.1, forward strand.
GAACTTGCTACCTAAGTTGTGGAAAATTTTGTAGACATTGATTGGTAGGAAGGCGTTTGATCAATTCTGCCTCAAGTGAATAGTGTTCATAAACAAGTCATGCAGTTGTTTGCAAGAAGGCGGCTTGTATAATGTGAGAGGAGCCCCCTCAGAATTCGTCTGCCGCGTGGAGAACAACATATGCTAAGGGCGCTGATTTATTTTCCTATGCAGTAGCTATCGAAGAACCTCCTCTGTCACAACTAGGAAAGTACATTAGTTAACAAATTTCGCGAAACTGAACGCAGTTGCCATATACCAATTTGCTTATAACTTTGTATTCCTCTAATTAAATAACCGGGAGTCACATACTGTGCTGATTCCAGCCCACCTTCCATTCGGTTTGTTGCCTAAAATCCATCTCCCACGTAGCTCCGGTTGCACCCATGTAAGGAATTTGTCTTTTTCCGGAATACCGTTGAACATAGGGCGGGTGAATCTCCATGGTGTAATTCTAGGAAAACTGACCAGAACCTACGCATTTCTTCACCTCAGAAGTAATCATCTCAATTTACGGATCATAGGAAGCTTATCTAGAGGGTCTTGACACCAAATTCCTGAACCGATCCCTGAGAGATGGGTTTTTTGAGGCTTCCCTAGCTTTGGAGCAGTGGAACCAGAGAGCATGCTGATGTTATTTTTGGCATCTATATGGCATAAGAATTTTAAATTTAGGCAATTGGACTAAGTTTTGGTACTAATCTTAGAAGAAACTTTGATCAAGAAGTTGGGTCGCTGGATATGATGAACCTCCATGCTCCTTACCCACTTAGTGAATTTATAAGGATAGTGAATGTGGATTTAGATTTGTCTGCAGGATTGTCTTAACTGATTCAAAATACAAGGAAAATCTTTGCAAACAGATTTACTGTGGAGAATCCGAGACCGAGGAAGATTATCGTTCGTCTTCAACGATAACACCTACCGAGCCAGAAGCGATGGTGATGGCGTTTCATGGCATCCTGTCTCAACTCCACACATTGATTTTCCACCTACATCTAGTAATTTCGCTAAGTAAATGAAGACTACATTTGTAAAAGAACACTCTCTTTTTAATTTTTTACATGACCCGTCTTTCACATTCCCTGTGCGGATCGCAGTATTTCTTGAATTCGAAGCATCATTAAACTTAAAAGCATCATTAAACATTGCGCTACTCCGTCCCTAAGGGAATATTTATACCTTGATCACATACACATGAGAAAGTCCCTACTCTTTTTTCATGCACTTGATTCTCTATATCTTCGCTGTTCAGACAGGTAAGAATGGAAAATGAACAAATGAAGTCTAAACAATAATAAGAAAAAAAAACCATAATGATACTGAGATATTTGCAAAAGTCCGGGCCGCAGGTGTCTGCGGTGGTGAGGGACAAACGCGCAATTAATCTTTCCGGAGGCTAATGCGTTCAGCACCTTACCATGTGGGATCGTTCGTTTCGCCTGTCTCTCAACTAGTTTTCTATCGATCTCTGCCATCAGCAATCACCCTGTCAACGGGATTGATCTAGGCAGCCCAAATCGGCATTGAACCAAGTTAAGCTGAGGTTGTAGTTGTAAGCACAATGTTGGCTTATTATTTTCTGCCCACTACAATTTTTTATGGAAAGGTATTATGCGAAATACAACCGCAATGGTGCTGAGATATTTGCAAAACTCCGGACCGCAGGTGTCTGCGTCGTTCGTCTCACCTGTCTCTCACCTAGTTTTCTACCGATCAGTGCCATCAGCAATCACCCGTCAACTGTGGTTTCAACTTTAGCCACGGCTTAAATGGGTTCAGTGCCGACTTGTGCTACCCAGATCAATCACGTTTATGGGTGATTGCTGATACTGATTGCTAGTGGATAGAATGCACAGCTGAGAGACAGGGCAAAACGAAGGACCAGCATGGTGTGGTGGTGAACGCCTTAGACCTCGGAAAGGGTTATAGCACGTTCGTTCTCCACGCGGTCTGGAGTTTAGCAAAATCTCAGCATCATTATGATTGTGCTTCACATAATTCCTCGTCGTCAAAAAACTGTAGTAGGCAGCAAATAAAAGCTTAACGATAAGAAAAGTTGCGCTTTGGAAAATCGGTTGAGGAAACAAAAAAGTTGGGCTTGGGAATATTCAGGTGTGAGATTCACTAACATTTATAAACTCGTGAAAGCAGGGCTTTCTGTCGTTGGAAAAAACAGTCGCCAAACAGCTATGTTTCTCATGAACTCTCAAAGAAAGAACATCTGAAGAAGAGAGAACATCTGTACTTAATTGATACTTGAAACTTGAATAGCCCGTCCTCACTGGTTGTGCGGGCCCCAGCATAAACTCCATTTCGGAGATTTGCTGGTTAATCCATAGTGGCTCCCTGGAATCCCGAGGTCAGCCTGGCCAAAGTCTTCCCCAAGTCTTCGCCATCACAGGCAGTCGCATTCCTTGTGGATCAGAGGGAGATTTGCCATAATAGGACTTTATTAACAGGACGGTGGTGGATCCTGGTATTGTTTTACTCTTACCTAAGCTTCCTGATGGAAACGCCGGACTCCTTCTCAGCTTGGGAGACCCTGCTAAGGGGATGATTTCCCCCGCTGTACATCGCAGCCCGACACCCAAGAACACCTCCCAGCCACGTTTAGACGGTAAACCGTTGGGAGGGAGAACATCTATAGCGTACTTAAAATCGGCAAAATAAAAGAAAAGAATCTATAGCTTGTAGAGTTATCACGGTTGCTTGTGCATTGAAGTGGTGAATGCTTTGTATCCAATGCGATTTGTATGTGGACTAAAAAAATTCCTAGAAGACTACATGAAATAACTGCTGTTGGTTGAAACTTTTTTCTCGTTCTGCTCACTTTCTTCAGAGATTCTCGGTAAGGAAAGGATGGAAAAAGCTTCAACGTTTGCTTAAAAGACGAACTCAAAGTCTATTCATTGAAGCAATGAAGTCGAATCTTTATAAAAGAAGACGATCTGAAGAAAAAATACCGAGGACTATGTCATTCTTCATGGGCGACAGTGACACTGTGCGACTCGAAGAGACGGTTACTAGTGCAGAATATGCATATCGATTTGCGACGGATAAACTGTAGGCACGCTTCCCAGGATCGTCTTTCCATTAACTCGGCATTGAGTTATAAGTAGGCTGTTTTCTTAACAATCTAACGATTGTTGGAAAAGAAAATGACGCATTGGTAAACACGGTTTCGTACGAGTTGCCAGGACGCTTACGGAGTTGTCAGATCGCTACACTTGGTCAGCACACTTCACAGCTATCGCGCAACTTAAATATTTCTACTCTACAACTATTCTTGACAGCTTCTTGTTAAGCATACTCAAAACCTGGAGAAAAATTTTTTTTAACAGGGTCAGGATAATGTTAGCTGTCTCTGCGGCTACTTAGAACACTTATGACTAACCTAGAACTAATGAAATCTTTTCCCGACTTTTCAAAAATCACTAACGGGGATACCGACGACGTTCGTAATTAAGGTAATCGTCTTACACTGGTAGTTATCACTCTTTAATGGACAATAATTCTTTTTAGTGGATATTTTTTACCTATAGACTTCGTTATAGAAGGTTTATATGTCCCTCATTTTTTCAAGTGGATATAGAAAAAAACTATTTGTAGGGAAAAAAATGGCATAGGGTCGGAAAAACCACACTATAAAGGAGAGCCTGTTACGAGCGTAAAGAGTAGTCCCTTCCTACAAACGTCTAATCCGATCTTTGTTACGTCGGAGTTATTTCTCTGGAATCATTCATACTAAGCTGTGTATTGATGACACGTCCATTAGCTTCGTAGCACACGTTGTCGAGTAGTTCATCGATTTCTCATCGTCAATCCAGTACAAAGGGCGCGTGTGGTGCAGTGCTCGGAGGCGCCGTGCAACACACACATAGGGATCGATCGCAGCATCCGTGGCTCACCAAGCTTTCTATTCCTTCGGGGTTGGCAAATTGGTGCCAGACTTGTCTGGGAGGATAGCAGCACTGGCTCGATACATCGGTAGGCCACCGCGAGTCATTGTAAATGCCAGATATGCATTCAATCACGTCCAGCGATGGGTAATAAAGTCGAATGCGTGGCGCATCCCTCAGGAATTGCTCGACGCCGAGAACTTTATCCTTTTATCCTTTTATATTCAATACAAAGTATAATACTTGATCGCGACTCAGCGAATTCTAAGAATACTCGAGTGAATATTGCATGGGAAGTGTGCAGAGTGACGCCGCAGCCAGTTTTCACAAAATGCTTTTGTACACGAAAATCCGTGGATGACGGAGTATTTGAAGATATAGGAAAAATGAGAATTTCACTTTCATAAAGCGTGTATTTCGAATACGCTGAACACATCAGTAAAATTTCTTGAAAAACAATTCGATCGAATATTTATTTGTATGACCTTATAAACTGATCTTCTTTAGCTGATGCGAGGTTGGTAGAGGTCTTCGTTGTCGCTGTCGTTGTTGTTGGTGTTGTTGGTCGATGGCTGACGTTTCGGCGATTTCGCCTTCCTCAGAGCCTGAACGTATTTTGTATTAGAATACTTTAATTATTCAGTGGAAAAGGCTAAAGTATTAATGAAGATCAGAGTTTTAAACAGATGGTGGGTTAGGATGCTACGGTCAAACTGAAAGGCTACTCACCGTGATGTTACGAGTGGCACTGGCCCACGCGTTGTTTGCGTGGGGTCGCGAGCACGACACACCCCGGGGTCAAAATATCATTTTGAAATAGGGCGCCAAGTCACGTGTGATAGTGAGGCATTCGTCTTTCCGGCTCATCTTTGGATTTATGAAATTTATCCAAAACGCATCAAGAGTTTTGCGCGTTGATGCTTTTCGACTCCTGCGCTAGGATCCGCACAGTCACTTCAAAATCATCGCCGTTGTGCTTTTGTGCCCTATGCGTACCTGGAGGAGTGTTTTGACGAATTTTAACTTTCCCTCTAGATGTTCTTTTATGCGGACACAAAGTGGTCGACCCGTTTCCCCAATATATTCCTCATCGCATGCGTTACATGAGATCAAGTATATTATACCTGAACTCATGCAATCTCCGTCTCTCCCGTTAGGACAGAGCATACAGTTCTTTGAGCTGCACAAACGATCAAAGAGACGGTTGCAAACTAACTGACGGCGTAGGGTATTCGGTGGAATGTCAATTATCGCTCGTAACTTTCAAGACCACTTTTTCTTAAGCATCTCTTAATGTCGGAACTTATTTCATTTGATATGAAGGGTAGCTTAAAAGGGACCTTAGTTACGTCCGAAACATTATTTTGCGGGGAACTACCCTACGTTTTTTGTCTAATGGCTTCTACTTAGTAGCCATTGGAAATGGCTATTTTTCGCGCCAGGTTTAGCGATTCCTTCCTTTCCTCTTCTCCTGTGCACACATTTTGAGCCGTACGGTACATGTTTTTGACAAGTGCTTTTTTCATGTGTGAAGGATGAGAGGAGAGGTAGTGAACTAGTATATTTTTCTACTTGGCTTACGATACCGTTTTGTTATATAGCCACTTTCTGAGGGCTTTATTTGGATATTTGGATATTTGGATTTTTTAAGAATGGAAGCCAGTTCTCGGTTGGTTTTTCCCTTTTATATTTCCCGTGTAAATTTTATATACTCTTACTGTCTGTTTAACAATTCAAAGCACTCATCCATCTGTTCTTGTGTGGAACAGACGATGAAGCAGTCGTCTATGTATCGACAGTAGACTAAGGGTCGGTGGTCGAGAACTGGAGCTTCCACCTTAGACATGAAAGCGAGTATTCTAATATAAAATACGTCCAGTTTCTGAGGAAGGCGAAATCGCCTAAACGTCAGCCATCGACCAACAACACCAACAACAACGACAACGAGGACCCATACCAACCTCGCCTCAGCTAAAAAAGATCAGTTTATAAGATCATATAAATAAATATATCAACTATCTATTTCGAGGTTTATAAAAAGTCGGTCTTTTGAGTTATTAATTCGATCGAGTATTGTCGAATATCAGTCGAATATTAATCGAATATTATATTCCGAATATAATAGAATATAATACACGTGTATTGGCTTTTATTTGTTCAGATCTTCGAGTACTTCAAAGGTCGATGTGCTTCGCATAAATCGCATTGACCTTTCGTATAATTTTATGATGACACAACAATAAAAAATATTATTTGTGTACACTTCAACACCGTACGCCATATGCGATCGATCAGTTGAGCTGTGTGTTACTGTACGAGTATCCTCCTCGATCTTCCTGACTCTTTAGTGTCTTCATCGGAAGCTGTAAAAGATGAAACACTAAGGCTGGAAATCGGATGCAAAGACCAAAAAAGCAATGATTTCACGTTTTGGAGACATATATAGTAGTTAATGAGTTACAAGGGGTTTGTGTCAATATGATCCACCAAGGGTAACAGAATGATGAGAAGGGAAATCATTCGGAAATGACCCCATTAGCCCTAAACGGTGATGGATGAGTAAAATAAGCCATAGATTTAAACAAGAAAAAAACAACTTCTCTTATGTCAAAGATGTTCTCATGAGCAGTTCCGTTTTTTGGGACTAAGTCGTCACACAGAGGACAACGAGCGAAGGATGTGCAAAATATGACACAAGATGTAGGAAAAATAAGAAAATGTACAAGAGAGGCGAGAGCGGGTAGAAATTGAAGGAAAAAAACGGAGAACAGAAATGTTAGGATGTTGAGTTTCTTTCTTTATAACGGCCAGAAGACATTTCGGACGGAATGGATGTGCCATAAGTGTACGGAAAGCAGATCAACTAATTACAAACCAATTATTAAGATCTCATCAACTCAGTAATCTGTTTTGATTGGATGTACAATATTTTTCACATTTTGTGTTACTATTGAACACTGGTACATTTGAAGATCGCTCATCTGTATTGCCATATCCCTTGCTTTCCATAATTTACATGAGGGTATAGCAACTATGAGGGCGCGTGGGCGCAGTGGTCTGAGGAGCCTGCAGCACACACGTGGAATCGATCCCCGCGCCCACTGCCCACGAAGTCTTCCATCCCTCCGGGGTGGTCGGCGAATTGGTACCAGACTTGTCTGGAAGGATAGCGGCACTGGCTCGGTAGGCCACCGCGCGTCATTGTAAGGGCCAGATATGCATTCACTCACGTCCAAACGATGCTTAATGAAGCCAAATGCATGGCACATCCTTCAGGGGTTGATCAACACCTAGAGTTTTATCCTTTATTATAGCAACTACTCCCAGAATGGTTATTATTCTTTTATGTTACCGTATGTTCCCATAATAAATACCTCAACTGTTGACTACATTAATCGTTCTTCATATCGCATAGCAGCATTACTCTATGCAAACGTTCCCATCTCAGAACTTTGATTGTAGTGAGCAGTCTTTGTCTCTATAACGCCTCTGTGTGAGCGGAGCTTTGTGTTGTTTTGTCCAAAGACTTCACTCATTCCGCAATTCGAATGACAGATTGTTATTTGCAAGAGCCGTCTTTCCTTGTCTAATGTGTTCATGAGTGACAAAAAAAGCGATAGTCGATGAATGTTTACTGCGAAACTCAGATGCTACGCTAAAACCTTGCCTTCTCCAAAGTGCGACTTTAAACGGCCTTGTAAGCCACAATCCTATTCGTTTGGTCACCAACCTTGTGGTCCTCATTTATCTTAAGCTTTATTCCCTGTAGAAAATTCAATTGTTAACTCTACCAGCAAGTAGTCGCTATTGTACGTTAAACTCATTATGTTGCCATGTACCTTTCAACACACTAACCCCCATTGTACGGTTATTATACTTGGATACTTAAACCGCCCGTCCTCACCGGTTCTGCGGACCCCAGCACAAATTCCTCCATTCCTCGGAATTTTGCTGATTTAGCCATGATGTTTCCCTCGAGTCCCGAGGTCAGCCTGGCCAAACTCTGCCCCAGATCGTCACCACTACAGGCAGTCGCCGCCATTGTGGATCAGAGGGAGATTTCCACCATGCGACTAGTTTGATAGCAGGATGGTGGTGGGCCCTGGTATATTTGTTTACTCTTAGCTGGGCTTCCTGTTGGTGGAAATGCCGGACTCCTTATCACCCTGGCAGACCCTGTTGAAGGAACGAATCCCCTCGCTGTACATCGCTGCCCGACACGCAAGAACACGCCCAGCTACGATGATGCGTTAACCGTTGGGAGGACAGTCACAATGACCTCATAAAAATGTTATCACAGGCTTTCACGTGTTGTTTAATAAATTATGCTCACTGCCATGTCATCACAAGCTTGCGCTCTCTAGTATGTTAACTCGTATCGCCATTATAAGCCAGGGTCATTAGAGCCTCACATGAGTCCTCCGATGTGGTGACCTCTTGGACCACTATTGCTGTGTTCCATATCTAGTATGCTACCCTCAGGTACCGTTGCTGATGTATTATACGTTACACATGCACATCACTTTGCTCCACCAGTCTATGGTAAAGTTACTGCTTCACTTCGAGGCATCCACTTATGTATTGTCTTAGTCTCAGCTACTGATCCTTTTAACCGCTTGAATCGTTCCAGTACAGGCTTATCGTTATTGTTGTATCATTATCGCTTTAAATGGTTTCATAACCCGTCTGACATTTTTTTTTATTTTTACATGACCTGTCATCACATCTACTGTGGGGTCCCAGCACGTATTGCATTCTATTCGTTTCCTCGCATCCAACATCCACAGTAGTCTCCAAACATTTCTTGTGTTGTTTCATCTGCTGTTTGAGGATTTCCGTCTTTTTTATGAATGTCATAAAATGCCGGTTGAGTCAATTGTCCTTGCAATCTTGAAGATAACCTGGCTAAGGCATTCCTTCGTGGACTGCAGGAGGGGAGTAGGAAGGGGGAAAGAATTAGCCCTCTTACTTTCTGAACGATGGCACCACTAACCACTGGGCTATCCCTGCTCTCAAGTCTGAGGTAAGCCGCTCATTTATGTAATGTGGTTAATAAAATGGATGGAGCTTCTCACTTACAACCAGACTTGTATTGTTCTATGTTACCGTGTTGTTGATAGATTAATAAGCACTTATGGACGCAATTTTCATAGCCTAGAGAGGCCATATCAACGCGTATCTTGCTTGGTGAAGCACTTTCATTGCAAAGATGTTTATCACGGCAAAAATCTCAGCTTTGAACTTTCCATTAAGCTAGTAAAAAACGTTTAGCCGACTGGGTTCTATATTAACGCGATAGTCTCAGGACTCTGAGGAAAACGAAATTTACCAAAATGACAGCTAATGAGAAAATGTCGTCCTATCAAAAGTACCAACTCATTCCATGATCTCGAAGTTAACAGAAAACCGATTTCAAGAACTCTTACAGGCATCATATAATGAAAAATGTTAACTTCTTCACCCACTTTTTTTCGAGTTTTTCCAATTCTTCTAGGTCGAGATCCTCTAGCGGATCTTTTTTGTTGATTCGTTTCTCTTCTGAAATCGTGTACCGCATTAATCGGAGATATCAATGAAGGGTTTCCCAGAAAATTTCATAAAAATTTCGTATCGGAGCCATATAAAACTATTGTAGCCGTTCAGTACAAGAAACTTTCTGCTGGATAGATTTCCTAGGATGAATCAATCTAGGAGATTCATTCTTTCATTGATAAGCAAGCAATAAAAAACTTTATCCGGCCAACGTTTCGGCATCCTCGTCTTCTTCAAAGCCGGATTCATTCGAGTCGATTCTCCACAGTTGTTAATGTGAGAGGCTTAATGCGATTCCACATCGTAAGAAAGAATAACTATGAACAATCGACTCTGACCAAACCGGCTTTGAAGAAAGCGATGGTGCCGATACATTAGCTGAATAAAGTTTTTATCAACATCGTGTTAGCTTATCAATGGAAGAATGTTCGTACTTAAATTGCCACCCCTGCAAACAGATCGAATGTTGTGGATTCCAGAAATACAATGACCATAATAGGTAAACCAATAGGAATAGCCAGTGTTCCCCATACTCTAAGGTGATCTGTCCGTCAGATGATTGCCCTGTGGTTGGATGCTTTTGATTCTCTGTTGTTCCTGTCTAGTGGGCTGCTCGCTCAAAGAAGAAGAAGGCAAAGAAATTGAAATAGTTTAGAAACTAACCACTATCCTTTTGGGAAACTGTCTACCTACCAGTTGGCTCCTCTTGGTCCTCCTCTTCACGTGTGCTCTCCTCTTCAAACGATTCATCTTCGTTCCCCGTCTCATAGCCGTCACATTCTAAACATTAATTAAGGTACTTTCGTTTTTTTTGAGCAAGGTAATTTTAATTTTTACCATTACCACCGTTGCATCCTCCCCTACATCCATACCCTCCAACACAGCCTGGAACGTTTTTTAGTTCGTGTAATTTTTTAAAATTGTACTGCTTTCAAAATTGAGAGCCACAGGGAAAAAGATTACCACTTCGGCAGGGGCCAGGCTCCACCGCAGCCGACGACGATATTAGGGATTGAATCTGGGGTCGCTGCGATAGATATTGTAGTAATCTGAAGATAGGCTTCTATATATTTCTGTTATTTGTCTAATTTCAAGAGGGTTAGTGAGCAAGCTTCCGATGGCAGATAGACGATGTATGGTGGATCATAATGGACCATGTCCCTGAGAAGCAAGTGGAATCAGGGGCTGGTTCCCTGTCTTCGATATCGCCGAGGAACCTGAACTGATTCCCCATGCACGCGCACGTGGGTGTAGTTGCCTGTTTTAGATGCTGTGAGGTATTATAATTCACGTAAAAAATCTAAAGTAATTGGAAATTGATCTAAATGAGTGGTGGTTTAGGATACTTACCACTGTGCTTGGATGGCTCGTCTTTGCTGGTTATGTGGCCCCCAGCATAATTTACGTTTGTTGGTTTACCCACTGTGGTTCTCTGGGGTGCCGAGGTCAGTCTAGTCGAACCCTTCCTCATGTGGTCACCACCCATGGCAGTCGCCGCCCTTATGGATCAGAAAAAGATTTGCCACCTTGCGATGGCTTAGGATAACTACCAACAAATGAGTCCCAAGTCTTCTACGAGGAACAGTATGATAAATCACCCATTCTAAGGCAGACTTTGACGTGCCATTCATGTGTGTCTTCCACCAAAAACGGTAAAATCAATAAGCATTGCAGAAAAAGTGTCACTTCATCGTCTGAATGGACACTTATGTGGTAGTCGCGGTGGTTACTCAATGTCTAGTGGCGATTCTGGTGACATTTGTGTATATAACAAACCCCTATTAAATCTTTCCGAAAACAAACTCTGATGTGCACAAGCTTGAAACAAAGAAAACTTAGGAAAGTTCTTTTTTCTTCTTCCCTTGTCTTAAGGCTTAATGGTCCTCCTTCGTCTTCATTTCAATTTCTTGCCAGATATTTTTTGTTCCGGGTTTTTTTTTCCTTTCCCATTCAAGTTATTCATTATCTGTAGTACACCATGCTTTGAAACTATGCCATGCGAATATATTCCGTCAAAACCTAACAAGTGACTAACCTCTGTAACGCAGAGGATGATAGTAACTGTAAGCAACATTCTGGTACTGCGGTGGATAGATGTACCCGTATTGGGGGCCGTAGCATGTACTGCCGCGGAAGGCGGTAATATGGGTAGTGCTGATAGTAGTAGCCTTTACGCAATTGCTAAAAACAAAGAATATAAAAGGACCAAGAATAAGTTATGAATAAGCATTCTTTAAAACTGCCTGAAAAGTACGGGAGTTATCCAGCGAGTTCGACAAGTCCGAACACTATCATGTATATTGCTTTCTTTTCGTATATATTTATTTCCAGATCTTCTCCAGGAACACTGAATACCGGACTGCCAATCCACTGAAAACCTGTGGGATCCGGTTGCTGAGATAAAGGGGTGTCGTCAGATGATCTTTGTTTGTGCCGAAGATTCCCTGATCTTCAATCGCCGACAAAACTTAGAACTTTTAATTTTCGATTCCCGATCTCAAATGGGTCTCATGGATTACTCGCAACCTGCTTGCGTAACACTCTTATTTTCGATCTGTACGCTAAAAAGCATGAACGATGACAGAGTCAAGATGGCAACAAAACTAGGTTTCTGTGTTCTCTTTACAACGTACAACGTCTTCGGCGTCTTGTAAGCTTCTGAAGTCAACCCTTTTTTGTCTTCTGAACTCTACACCTAAGTCATTCATTATCTTGACTTCCCAAATCAGACACATAAAGCTGGAACATTAGAAGTTATTCGCTTCGTTGAGTGAGGGAATGGAGGATCAGAAACTAATGTCCTTCCCAGGGACATTGGTTTCTAAAGTTTTCACAGAAGAACAATTTATTCATATATAACGCCGAAAATGGCTAGCACTCGTTGCTGACAGAAAACAAATGTGGTGCATCTGCGAGCTGCTGACCATCACTTTATTCCAGTTTTTCAATGAGATTGTCGAAAGTGGCTGGTAGTAATTTTTGCAAGACCGTCTTGTCGAACATCGCTCTTTATTTCGATGATGAAGTCGTTGTGGGATGTGGAACTCCGGTTGCGAAGTTTCTTGTGAAACTGGTATTTGATCTAAGACTTTTTGTGCCATGGTCATGAAAGGCTGGCTATCTAGAAAGCTCCTATGACGGCACCTATAGTAGTCGCCTTTCTAAGAAAAAACGAGCGATGAAGTGGCATATTGAACCCTTGCAACATTTCGATGAGCCGTATTATTGTGTAAGCGTAATCTACCGCACTGAAGCCTCTAGAAGATCCCTTTTGCTCGCGTGACTATTCTTCTCCCAATTTTCTGTCAGTAATATTGAGAGCAGTTTGAATAAAGGCTTGTAAAAGACAGACAGCAGGAAAAATTGGATAATAGTTGCGAATGTCGCGTAGGTCGCCCTTCTTGTTACTAAGCAGTAAGAAAAAGACTAATTCTGCTGGTTTTTGTATTGGGCAGGACAGCCTTATTCAAACAATTGACTCTTGGAAAGTCGACGTACCATATTGATGAGAGCTGAACTAACGACAAGTTTTTTAGATGTTTTCTCCAGTCCTTTCTGGACTAAGAAGTGTACGGCTGGTCTTTCTTTGGTGAGATGGAGGGCCAAACATGCATTCAACTGTGACAATGCTTGGTGCAGTTGGATCCATGACGCATCTCTCAGAAGCCACTGAACTCCGAAGGCTTTATTTCTTATCCTTTATTATGGAGATGTTGGATGAGGGGGTGCAACAATATTTCTCAAGATGGACTGGCAATATAAAGAAGTTCCATTTATGCTTGTTTTTGCAAATTCTCTCCTTGAATTCTGTGGCCTTCTCCACTTTCTGCATAAAAGAATCTTAACGATCAAACTCCACGTACAGAGGGTATGCAAAACCCTCGATTTGTTGTGATAAGGTGTATTTAGCCATGCTGCTTCCCATTGGATGACTCACATGTCCACCATTAAAACAAAGGCTTCTGGAATTATAAGCAACCATGAATGGTTTCGATCATCAGTGCAACCGTAGAGTGCTCTTCGCTCTTCATTCTATTGTAGCGCCTAAGCTTTGAGGTGAAATTCGACTTTTTTTCCTTATAGCAACCTTGATGGCGAAGTTGCCTGGTATGTCCTTTCCAGCAGAGCTTCCTTCAAGTCCGTAGAAAATAACGGGACCTCTTCTTTTTCGGTACCTTTTCCTTTCAACCGTGCACGGCCAGTGTTGAAAACACTCAGTTATCGTTTTTTAAACCGACCGTCATCTGACGTCATCGGCATTACTGATTAATACCTTCTTAGATTATTAAGTTAACACGAGGTTGATAAAAAGATTTATTCGCAAAGCCGATGGTCCACAGTCATTCGTGTTCTCACTGTGGTGTCTTCCCCCTTCGCCTCGAGTCGAATCATATTCATTGGAGCTTCGATAGAGTTTTTTATTCACGCAGCTAGCATTGCAAGCTTAATCTTTGTGGAATATAATGAGTATTCTACAGGGGTTTAATCGTTTCTGCTTTCATCGTATATCAGAAAACAACTTTTAAAAACACACGTCTATCAGCCTTATGGAAGCGTTAAATTAGTGTTCTTTTGAGAGTTTCTGATATAGTGGGTGTCGATTTAGCAAGCTCAATGATGTGGGGGTAGGAGCGAATAGGCAGTCTGATGCTTTTTTCCAGCAGTTGTGATTGTTATCGTTACGTGTGAGTGATGGTGGGCTAGGTTTGTCTGATGAGGAAATCGTACTAACGAATATTGATGTGCCAATGTCACCTTGTCATTTGTTATTCAAAAGGACTTTGTATGCAACAAATTACCGGCTGCTGAACGACATACTGTTGTGGATGTGACGGAGTTAACGACCCTCGCTGTGGAGTTCTCACATCTGCAAGGAATGTAGATTACGTAAGGGGCCACAATTTGGCGCTTGCCAACTAGCTTTTAGTACAATTTGAACCCTCCTTTTTTTGAAGGTAAACTCCAGGAGCGTCATCGCCTACTTCCACTGAACTGTTAAATGGATAATTAAAGTCTTGCTTAACCGACAAGCTTACGTGAGGTTCCTACAAATTTCTATTGGGACTAAAGTTACGGAGGTCCCTTCATTATCACAGCCACAACGATTCGCGGCGAATGTGCACAGCAGTTGTTTCTTCTTGCGATGTTATTCTTCGTAACCGTAGTATCGACACGAATCAAGAAGCGCCACAAGAAAGAAGTAACGGCACAAAGTTTTGTGCATCATTCTACCCGCGCTGAAGTGACCTCACCTCACCCAACAATTCTTCAGGAGACACGACGGTTCTTGGGCGACATTAGGTGATTGGGAACCAAAATTACTTCTTCTATGGTAACAGTCTATCTTTCAGTAATCAGATCACTAATGGTTGGTATATACCGGAACAACAAAGTCAACAACGATTTTCACTCAAACCAAGCATGGATAATCGACGTCTTGCTTTATTGATACAAAAATACTAGGAAGAAACAATTACTGCGGACTCTCGACTCGATTCACCGTAGCTCTGATGAAGGCGAAAGCGCCAAAACGCTTGCTGTAGCAAAGATTTATAACAACCCCTGGTTAGCTTATCAACAAGGCGAAACAGTAAACTCCAACGCTTCCGGATGACTGTAGGTGTCCATTTATGAGAATTCTGTTAGAAATTAGAATGTGAAACATATATCACTATGATTTCATAGTAATCGTAGGGATGCAGGAAAAATTATACCTTTTCAACTATGAACCCTTGATTCATTGAAAAAAAAGGGAAAGGGGGCGTTGGGCAAAAAACGAAAAGAGGGTTTGGAAAAAGAGGAAAACTATTAAACCTATTCAGACCACTTCGAGTTTCCAGAAATTCTTGTTTTTTATGGTTCTTCCAAACAGTTTCTTTGGGGGATGAGAAAAACAAACTCAGAGATCAAAATAGCAGGAGTGATAGGAATAATATTAATATATTCAGGTAAAAATCTATTCGCAGAAGCTCTGTTTTTGATCTATTTAGTCATCACTCCCAATACTCTGAAAAGGCGCGTGTTGCGCAGTGGTCGGAGGCGCCCTGCAACACACACGTGGAACGTGGAATCGATCCCCGTGCCATGGCCCTCCAAGCCTTCCAATCCTGCGGGGTCAGCAAACTGGTATCAAACTTGTCTGAGAGGATAGTAGCACTGGCTCGATACATCGGTAGCCCACCGAGTAACCACCGCATCGTAAAGGCCAGACTTGCATTCAGTCTCCTGCAAACGATGCTTAATGAAGTCGAACGCGTGGCGCATCCCGAAAGGGATTGATCAACGCCGAGAGCTTTATCCTTTCAGCTTTGTTCCAATACTCCACAACTGTGCCCTTTTTTATAAGCTGTTCTACAAACAACCAAGACTATATACCTTTTCTATGCCCTTTACTGTTTCAAGTACATAAAGAGTAACCATTGATGAAGCGTACCGGTGGTGTCGGTTTCCGGTTCCGGAGACGGAATCTCGTATTTCTTCGGTATCGGTTTGTAGGTGACCGGCTTGAGATTACGATTTGCTGAAATTTTTTCAAAAGTGATCCATCCACGTAAGAAGAGCGTCTTTAAAAGTGTTGCGCATTTAATTGACTTTTTTGAATCTTATCTGACCCCCTCCATTTCTAAGCGGCTCATTTGAGAAATCGATGTAATCGTCTGCTGTTGATTTGCCAATATCTCCAGTCGGAATGTCTTCCACTTCGTTCTGCAGCAAGCCATAAGTTCGAACCTGAACATAGCAAGAACTGTCCAACCTGAGTCCCACTACTTTCATCTTCACTATAGCTACTCGGATAGCAAGACACGAATTGTGCGTACCCCGCAAAACTTCCATTTCAGTACAATTTTGAACAGACAAGTCCAATTTCTTCAAATTCGTACTAGAGCACTTTCGAGTTATTGTCAACAAAACTAGCTGTCTATTGAAAATGTTGAGTTACTTTTTAGCATGGATGACTCTGCTGACTAATGAACGCCTACTCCTCAACATTTTAGTAAATAATGACGCTTTCGCTTTCGAGCTGCTAAGCCGGTAAACCACTGATAAGGCTGTGTAATACATGGAAAATAAAAATCTTATTTTTAGTTTTACCTTCTTTTCTTAAGACGATCTCGAGCAAATCTTTTTAAATGTTCAAGTCCTTGTAAATCAATAGACACACTGTAATGCAGCCAGCGCCTACTTTTTATAGGTTCCTTTTTTTATGCCTTGTCCTCCTTGGGGGGCGCGTCTGGGGGCATTGGTCGGAGGCGCCCTGCAGCACACACGGCGAATCGATCCCCGCAACCATGGCCCACCAAGCCCTCCATCCCTCCGGGGTCGGCAAATCGGTACCAGACTTGTATGGGAAGATAGCAGCACTGGCTCGATACATTGGTAGGCCACCGCGAGTGATTGTAAAAGGCCAAATATGCATTCAATCGCGTCCAGCGATGGGTAATGAAGTCGAATGAACGGTGCATACCTCATGGATTGATCAATGCCGAGAGCTTTATCCTTCATCCTTTTACTATGTGTTGTCTTCAATTCAAATAATAGTTGAATTCTAAAACTGTGTCTATACTCTAGATCAGATTCCATTACTCATAATCGCTCACCTTCACGATCCTCTCAGGACCAGGTGAATGTCGTGTCTTAAGCAGGTCGGAGTCCTCCGGTGCCAGTGGTTTCGATACAGGAGGCATGTTTAGTGCTGAAGTAATATGATAGAGAACACCGTACACCAGCAGCCCGCGCATTCTAAACAAATCTGAAAGACTCTTAAAAAAGAAAACAGAATATTTTTTAAGGAAAGGAACCGAGGACGTCGAAACATTAGCCGATTTAGGGTCATTATGTTAGCTTAGTAAGAAGAATACATATTGATTAGTCATGCCAAGTTAGAGGAAAGTCGGTTTTTCAAATATTGATTCGCTGTGTGCTAGCTCATAATGACAGCGACTGATGGAAAAAATACATTTAGGAAGCGAAGTGATAGGTTTTTTCTAAGAATTCAAATCAGAAGATGTAAAAAAAAGACAAGGATGTGACGGAGATCCATGGAAGCGGTTGCTTCGTTGCGCCTTCTGCTATCCACCATACTATGGTGGGCGAACAGAAATTTACTTTGCAAAAACAAGAAGAATGCAAAAAATGCAAATCCTAGAAACAATTACAACGATGCTGAGATATTTGCAAAACTCCGGACCGCAGGTGTCTACGGTGGGGAACGAACGCGCTATTACCCTTTCAGGGGTCTAAGCCGTTGACCACCACACCATGCTGGTCCTTTGTTTGGCCTGTCTCTCAGCTGTGTATTCTATCTACTGGCAATCAATATCAGTAATCGCCCATCAACGGGATTGATCTGGGGTAGCCCAAATCGGCACTGAACCCAGTTAAGCTGAGACTATAGTTGGAAATTCACAATGTTGGGTTTTTTATTTACTACCTTTTACAAGTTTTCACGGCAGGCTATTATTTGTGAAAGGACCCGCATGGTGTAGTGGTGAACGCGTTACTCCCCGGAAAAGATCATAGCGCAGTCGTTCCCCACCGCAGACACCTGAGGTCCGGAGTTTTGCAATTATCTCAGCATCACTGTTATTGTTTCACAAATAAAATTGAAAGCTTTCAAAAGGCAGTAAATGAAAAGTCAACCTAGAAACAGTGCTTTTTTTTTCAAGTTTGTTCTATTTTTAAGAGCGCGTGTGGCGCAGTGGTGGGAGGCGCCCTGCAGTAGACATGGAATGGATCCTTCTGCTCCAGGCTCATCAAACCTTTCATCCCTCCGGGGCCTGCAAAGTGGTATCAGACTTGTCTGGGAGGATAGCAGCCCTGATTCGATACATCGGTAGGCCACCGCGAGTCATTGTAAAGACCAGATATGCATTCAATCGTCTCCAACGATGCTTAATGAAGTCGAATGCATGGCGCGTCCCTCAGAGATTGATCAACGCAGAGAGCTTTATCCTTTATCCTTTTTATCTTTCAAAATTTGCAGACTTCAAAAAATCCATATCATCTGAGCTTAGTGATTCATTAACATTGCCACAAGTAAATTTTACAACTAACATCTACGTATAGTATAGGACTAATATAGGATCTACGAGCGAAAAAGTATTGCCCGTGGAGAAAGGGGAGTACAGAAAGAATGGAAGAAAGTCAGAATCAGAAAAAATCAAGAGATCTTGAAATTAAGCCAAAGTTGTAGACTTTCAAAGTGGACGAAAAGTAGCCGGTTTGGACACATCAGATTTAAGCTGAAAACGAAAAGACAAAAACAAAAAATCGCTAAACATAACGGAATGCTGTGAGAACGGCTTTAGTTTTTGCACTACTCAGCCAACCAACAAATTAATTCCGTCCTTTTTCAGACTGCAGTGGACATTTGCAGGATTTCCATGATTGATTTCTGGATGGCAAATTCAAAATTCCAAATTTTCAAGGCGTTGAAACAGTTGACTGCCACAAGGTGGTGTTCGTATTCAGAGACGTTAACAAGTGTTCAAAATGATAGGAAATGAAAAATATGGGAAACGAGAAGATTTCAGTCACAGTGGAAGTCGACAGAGTTTCTAGTGGCACTTTGAAAACAAAAACTTCCCGTTTTAAATGTGGTAGCTAGTTGTCGAAATCCCAAGACGGCACCCTGAGGATGGCGTGGTTCGAGTTGCGTAATGAATCTCGTCCGACGGCGGCAAAACCCGATGCGGTGGTGGCGAGTGACTAGACAAAGCGAATCGTAGCGCAAAGCAATACACATCTTATCCGATCGGGTAAGAAGCTGACGAATGAAACACTATCGTGACCATCGATCACCTTGTTACGCAAGCTATAGCCGCTTGCCTATTTATGTTCAGAAACCATTTGAACTTGCAGAACACCTTTGGACCCCATAGGAGATGTGTCTGGTGGTTTTGTTACTGATGAACAGTTCATGGTTATTGATCTAAAGGTAGGAACGTTGTCCTCTGATGTTTTTTTTCTCGTATTTGGGCTCTAAAGGTTCCTCACTTATTGGTTCAGATGTGAACGGTTGTCCAGCACCCTTATAGTCATCATTTTGTTTTTTAAAGCACAGTAGTCAACACTTATTTGGCACTTAGTTCCTGAATTGGCTTATCAGCTCAATGATTAGCTCTTGCTTGAATACATTCCAATGGTTTTCAACAAGATCAAAAGGAACCCAACGGGCTACTGTTGCGCGTCACAGGGAAAAACTGAGGTATTACTGACGCCGGCCCGAGTTACTTAATCATGAAAAGGATGGCTGGTGATATAGGTGATTTTCTGGATGAATAACAATTTCTACTTGGATTAATAAGAAGGCTTGTCGTAACCAATTACTTGCCATCGGTGTAGTAAACGAACTAGGAGAAAATCGTCGAAACTCACCGATTACTTGACGGAATTTGAATAATCGAAGAAAGCTTCGAACTGGACTATCGAAAAACTAATTCTGTGCATGTCAAGGTTGGATCGCAGTCCATCAAACAGATGAAATCGTAAAAACTTGAACGAAATGGTAGCCAAAACTCCTTGCCCTCCTCATCTGGAATATTTACTGGACTTCTCTCCCAACAATTATAACCTTTTAACCAGCTAAACAAGGATTTGCTGAAAGAATTTTTTATCAGCAAAGCTGATGATACAATTGCCTTCAGTAGTAGTTTTTTATATCAGTCAATAAAGTTCACTGTGAATGGAGATGGGCGGGCAGCGTGGCGATCAGAGATACTGCGATGTACATCATGGTCATTAGTTCAGCGCCGTCCCATATCCCTTCTGGATCGACAAATTGCAGTCAGACTTGTCTGGGAGGATAAGAAAACTTATTTATATAATGCTTCCTTTCTTATTTGCTGCTTACCACAATTTTCACGGCCGGGCATTTTGCGAAATCAACCACAACGGTGCTGAGATATTCGCAAAACTTGGATCCCTGGCCAGATCGAACCACGACTTCCCATTCCGAGGGCTCGTGCATTACAGATTGCACCACGGAGACCCTCACGCCAGATCGAACCACTATTTCCCTTCGTGACGGCTCGCGCATCACACACCGTGCCAAGGGCCTCCGTGGCGCAATGTATAAGGCGCAAGCTCCCGGAAAGGGGAATCGTGGTTCGATCTGGCCCAGGGTCCAAGTTTTGCAAATATCTCAGCTTCGTTGCGGTTCATTCAGTATATCTGTACTCCTCCTGTTGGTCATTTTAATGGGTCAAATATGCATTACACTACCCGTATAATGCTACGAATGCGTTGGTTAGATGGCGCATTAAGGAAATGATCAAAGCCGAACGCATTATCCCTTATTCTTTACAAGAAGAGAAACCTTCGCTTGGAGTTCGTGGTTGAAAAACAACTTCTAATTTTGTGACCGAATCCCTTACTTGTCATTTTAATTGGTTTGGTGACCATATCCACTTTTATTCATTGATTGGGATCCGTACACTTCATCATCCATCACAATTTCTGATATTTTAGTCTTCATTTTTAAAATGTGACTAATCACTTAGTTCGAAAAAAATCAGTAAGCATGCCATCCTTTATGCGAATGTAATGAACAAGCTCGTAATCAACACTCGGAATAATTCAAGCAATCAATCAGTAAATCGACAAACAACACGGATGATCGACCGGCTACCTTTCACACAGATGGAGTTCCTCGCAAATTGCAGGAACAGGAATCCCCTCAACTCGGGCCAGAGCGAAAATTCGCTTGGCGTATTCTTTCACGAACTGATCGCAGACGGGCTCCAACAAACCCATCCGGCATCGCCTAAATATGCTTCATCTTTAATTTTTTTCTATTTGTTTCCTTATTCACCAGCATTCACACTTCGTAAAAAACGCCTACACTAGTTCACAGGGTCATCAATTCTGAGAGGCTAAATAAATTTATTGAAGAGGGTTTTTCTACCTTAAAAGCCGTATATCAATCGTTGAATTGCTCTGAAAAGATAGTTTTTTAGAGCGTTTGTAGCGCAATTTCCAGAAGTGTACTTCGGCACAAACAAACGTCGTTTCGACCAGTTACCCGAGTTAACATAGCCGTCCATCCCTCCATGATTGGTAAATTGATACCTGACTGTGGGGGATGGAAAACACTGAGGCGGCGATGTTTTAACTTTTATTTATTGCCTATTCTTTTCTAATTGCAACGTACTATGCAAAATACAACGACAGGGATGCTGAGACATGAGTAAAACTGGGGAACCCCAGGCAAGCCTCGGACCCGCGATTACACTTCCCGGGGCTCACGTGTTAGCCACTGCTCTTTTTTTTCTTTCTCTCAGCCGCTTTTCTTACTGTAGCGGTGCTACCAGCAGTCATCCCTGAGCTGATAGAGGCTGAGCTGATAGGTTTATGCATTCATACACCTCTACGATGGCTAGTCATCTCGAATGCGTGACACATTCTTAGAAAAGTGATCAAAGCTGGACGGTTCATCCTTTATCCCTTTAACGCAGTTTTTCTACGTAGGAGAGTGAAAACATCTCTAAGAACGCAAAGCTATAAGAACATGATAAGATCAGGAAGCGAGAAGAGGGGAAAAGCACATTGAAGTGTGAACGAAACTGATGTTTAGTCGAAACTACAACAATGTTGAATGTGGACTGGATCACGGAATCCTCTCCTGTGTGGTTCTCTCTTCACCTGAACATCGCTTGGATGGTGTCGACTGCAGTCGCACTTCTGCCTAGTGCTTCGATGGCGATCTCGCAGAACGTACACGACATGATATTGTCACCCATTGACGCCAACGAGACTGAAACACTAGGATTTCACGACATGAAAATTCCGATGCTTTCGATATTTTTTACTACATCGAAATCTTCTCGCCGATAGTCCGGTTTCGCTTTCGTGAATTTTGCCGCCACCAAAAATTATCTTCTAGTAAAGAAAAAGCTGAGAAGAAAAAAAGCAAAGCCAGTGTGAAGTTCTTCAGATTCCCAAACTGGAAAAGGACAAACTGTGACCTCAGTGGAGTCAGATATTTTCGGCTGAGACTCGAATATTTTAAGTATTCTCTACCTCGAAACTTTCAAAAGCGATTTCATGCAGGTACTATCAGATGTCGGTCGTCATCGCTCAAAAGAAGTTCAACATTTCCATGAGAGAGCCAGGGTAACGGTAACCTATGTCACTGAGGAGCCCAGGGAGCTAAACGTAGCCACTTCTTCACCAAAAACAGTGGAAAGAAACTGCATTACACTAAAAGTTTTTTGGTTTATCATTTACCATGGATGCAAGGACCTCACTGAGCAGCTCTATGATGAGTGGAGTTTATTGAATTTCATTCAACTTGCTCGATTCTTAATGATATTGCAGGTGATACGAGCACTTTACGACCATCTAATTTTGATTTGATCACTGCAGTTCACATGACATTGCATTACGACCTTTTAGTGTTGTAGTAGAAAAGAGCAAAGAGCATTCAGGAAGCATCGATTACTATAATTTCCTTTTCTAACTGTTTCTGAGCTATTTCGAACTTCCTTTCTGAACCGTGAAATCTTAAAAAATGCTGTGGAACAATGTACACCCTTTTATTTATTGCCTATTATATTTTCTTGGCAGGGTATTATGTGAAATACAACCACAATGATGCTGAGATAGTTGAAAAATTTAGATCCCAGGCCAGTTTCGAGCCCGCGATTACCCCTTTCAGGGATCACGTGCTACCCCATTGCATCACTGAGCCCTTCGTTTTGCCCTTCGTTCTCAGCCAGCTTTTTGCCCTAACAGTGCCATCGGTGGTCATCCGTCAACAGGAATGTTAGCAAACATCTCAGCATCGTTGTGATCTGACAAGTTTGTGTGTTGTCTTTCTATTTCTGTTATTAACTGATGGTTATGTCTCCACTTCAACAATAGGTGAACAATCAAGCGGCAAAGCAATAAAACACCTTCGTGATTTTAGAAAACAGAGCTAAAAATCAGTGCAGTTAAGCCTATCAAAACCTTTCGAAGTAGCTACTAGAAGTTTAATATGGTACAATAATAAAGCAATATTACTAAATGGTGAGTTCTGCAAAAGTTTTGTTACCAAAAGTGGTATCAACTGTAAAAGTGTGAAAGACACTTCGCCTGCATCAAAGCAAAACTCTTATTTAGAAGATTCACATCAGCTTTCCATCTAACGGTTTGTCGCATCCTCATGGCTAGGAGGTGTTCCTAGCTGTCGAACTGCGATGTACACCTGGGGGATTCCTCCCTCCATCAGGGTCTTCCAAGCTGAGAAGGAGTTCCGCGTTTCCAGCATGAAGCCCAGCTAAGAGTAAACCAATACCAAGATCCATCACCGTCCTGGTATCAAACTAGTCGTATGGTGACAAATTCCTCTCTGATCCACAAGGGCTGCGACTGCCCATGGTGGTGACGACCGGGCGCAGATTTTGGCTATGCTGAGCTCGGGACTCCAGAGAACCACAGTGGGTAAACCAGCAGAACTCCGAAAAAAAGTGGAAATTATGTTGGAGCCCGCCCGCACAACCAGTGAAGATGGGCCATTCAAGTATCCAAGTAAGTAAGTATTTCAGATATTGTGTTTAAATCAACTTAAATGTGGGGAGGATAGAACAGTAGGGGAGTTGTCATTCAATGATTCGCCCATGGGCCTGACTTTACTTGGTTCGGACCAACCAGGCCTATCATCCCTCTAGAGTGGGGAAATCGATATCCGACTACTGAGGGAAGCTCTCTAAAGAAAAACCATCGCTAGAAATTCAATGACTAATCGGTTAAATACTGCCATACTATCCTTCCATACGGTCAACCTGAACTCTCCTGGCTCTGAATAAGGCAAAATGCCCCGAAACGTTAGCTTCTTGTGGATGAAGAATAAAGTAACAACCTAGTATGCGCTTATCAAGAAAATAACGAACTCGTTATCACTGTTCAGTTCAATAGAAAGTCGATAGGAATTACTGCCATACTACATACTTTTCTGCTGAATAGTAATTTAAAGGGCGCGAGTAGCGCAACGATCGTAGGCACCCCGCAACACGCGTTGGATCGACCCCCCGCGCCCAGATCCACCAAGCCTTCCATCGCTCCAGGGGTCGGCAAATTGGTACCAGGCTTGTCTGGTACGATAGCAGCATTGGGTCGATGCATCGGTAGGCCACCACGAGTCATTGTAAAGGATAGATATACATTACCTCCAACAATGCTTAGTGAAGTCGAATGCATGGCGCATCCCTCACAAATCGATCAAAGCCGAGAGCTTTATCCTTTTATTATTATAGCAGTTAAGAAGGGTCTTCACAAGTTCGAAAACAGAATGCTTTGCTAGTTCTTTTCATCCTTTTGTTGACTCCACTTCTTTGGTGACTACCGCATACTGAAGCTTTGATGGCACTCAGGTTATTATGAGATCGCAGGCTCACATTTCGTCAAATACAACGCGAAAGAGGAAAACAAAAATTTTTCATACCTGACAGAACGGAGCTCTATAAATATTAGAGTACTTCTAATTGGGTAGTCACTCAGAAAACTATTCCTTTTGTCTCAGATCACAATCGATGGTGACTGAGCAATCCATTTAAGACCCAGTAGGTATCTTTTCTAAAACGACACCAGTAAAGGGTGAAGGAAAAAAAAGTTTCGGTGTTGATCAATTCTTGGGTAATACACCATGCGTTGAAGTTCATCAGCCAGTGTACAGGTGGTTGAACTCGTATCTGGTTTATGCAATCACTTGTTCCGTTATACTAATGCATCAAGTCAGCGTTGCCATTCTTCCAGACAACTCCGGTGCCAATTTGCCGAACAGGAAGAATGGAAGGCTTAGTGAGACCAAAGAGCGGGATCGAACCAATGACCAAGTGTATATTGTACGGCATCTTTAACCCGCTGCGATAAACGCGTGAAAGAGTGGGGCCAGCACTCTCCATTATATAAAAAAATGGAATGTTTAACACCAAAAGCGATATCATTTCTGAAGAAATGATTTAGTGATACTCCAGTGGACGCGCAGCAGCAGTCGACAAACAATAATTAGGACTCTTAACAGCCGATTTGCGTCAAACCTCAGTAACAATAGCCAATATTTATTTATATGTTCTTACGAACTGACAGGCGCGTGTGGCGCAGTGGTTGGAAGCGCCCTGCAATACACACGGGATCGATTCCCGTGCCCATCCACGGCCCACCAAGCCTTCCATCCTTCCAGGGTCGGCAAATTGCTACCAGACTTGTCTGGGAGGATAGCAACATTAGCTCGATACATCGGGATCACACCGCTAGTCATTGTAAAGGCCACATAATGCGTTCATTCACTTCCAGCGATACTTAATGAAGTCGAATGCATGGCGCATTCATAAGGCATAGATCAACGCCGAGAGCTCTATCCTTTATCCTTTTTGTGAATTGATGTTGCAGAGGCGATGCGAGGTTGGTGCAACATGTCGTCGTTGTTGCTGTTGTTGTTGTTTGATGGCCAACGTTGCTGTTAAGAAGTCTGCTGTTAACACGCTACCACCCTACGCGCCAGCTCAAATCGATCTGCTGCAGGATGTACTACCTAGCCATAGTAGATCAAGTTCCAAGGCAGCAGCCAACCAACACCCATCCTCTATAAACGTCAGCGCCAAGTGAAGTTACCATTCCGGCGGTGCTCCCTCCACTGGACTGCACTCGTTGCGTCAATGACCAGCTGTGGACCATCAACTCGGATCAGCACTCCTCTGAAGGGGCACGAAGAAGAACGTTAGCCATCGAGCAACAACATCAACAACAACGACAACAACAACACCAACAACAACACCATGTACCAACCTGCATCGGCTCAACAAGATCAATTCATAGGAGTAATGAAGACTGTTGTGTGCAGTGTTAAGGTTTACCGTTACAGTCGCATCTAACAAGTACTTATCTATCATTGGTTGCGAAAAATCAGACATGGACAATAGCTTCGCTCTACATGGTGGTCAGACTTATTTTGTTGGAAGGCATGCCACAGTGTGGCTGAAAGAATGAGTATTATTAGAGTTTAATCAACTACATAAAAAATTTGTTAATGATTCCTAAATTCTCGAATACTTTTCTACACAAGGGTTAAGCACAGTTTCCGAGCCCATGATCCAGTTGCTTCAAGAGTTAGTCGACAAGGTACCATCAGCTTTGTCAACAAGATGCGTTTGATAGTCATCATCCTATAAACAAAGAGAGAGGAAGTTTTTCGATTTCTGTGACTCCACATGTTCTGTAGTGGACGACACGTTGAAACAACTCTAGGAGTGAAATAAAGGAAGATAAGGCATTACATGTAAGAAAAATAAAGCAGGGATTTTCCAGACTTTTTTAAAAGTGAGCCAGCATAGCAGTATCACACTGCTGGTCCCAACACTGCTTGCATTTGTGTCCTCGCATCCATCATCCTTCAAGAGAGATTGGGCTGTTTGCGTGCAGGTTCGGCTGCTGATTGTCGATTTTCTTTCCCTAGAATTTTGAGATAGCTGTGTTTGAGCGATCCCAGATCGTCACCATAGGTCTTCGTCAGCTTCAATGGATTTGACTGGATCTATGGGATCTAATAAAAGACACCTTTGGCACTAATTTCCCGTTCCTAGAGAGATGGGGGGCCTTTGCTTATTCGGAGTAGAGTTATATAGTGCTTCTTGCGGTTGTTTAATCCCATAGTAATGGTTCGCGGTATTTCGAAATTCATTTTTTAGAATCCCTAGAAAGTTTCATCTTACAGCATTAACTGAGATTCTCATACTTACTCTGAATTTACGAACCATAGCTTCGTGGTGCAGTTTGCGTGATCGTCAGGGAGATCGAACTTACCTGTTTGCAACAATGGAGCTGGTCACAAACATGTAACGATCAAACGCAGAACGAAAACCTTGCGAAACAGTAGCAATCTGATACCAAGCCGCTAGATACTCAAAACGAACGCGCTAGATTTCTGCAATTTTATAACATACAGTTTCTCCTAACGGTTTACTTCGTCATCGTGACTGGAAGATGTTCCTGAGTGTCGGGCTGCGATGTACACCGAGAAGATTCATTCTCTCAGCAGGGTCCCCCAATTTGAGAAGGAGTCCGGCGTTTCATCAGAAAGCCCATCTGAGAGTAAACCAATACCTGGATCCGCCACCGTCCTGGGATCAAACTAGTCGCATGGTGGCAAATCTCCCTCTGATCCACAACGGCGGTGACTGCCTGGAGCGGTGACGACCTGGGGAAGGCTTTGGCTAGGCAGAACTTGGGACTTTAGGGAACCACAATGGCTAAACAAGTAAAACTCCGAAGAAAGTGGCGATTATGCTAGCAGCCGGCACAACCATTGAGGACAGGTCATCCATGTATCCAAGTAAGTAAGTAAGTATAACATGAAGTTGGTTCAAATCTTCAGTTGAGTCAGATTTGACTTGAAAATAATTCCTTAAATTGTTTAAATTTTACCTACTGCCTATGGTTTTTTCATGACAGCGCATTATTTGAAATACAATAACAACGTTGTTTATATATGAACACAACTCACAGTCCCAGGTGAGCTTCGAGCTCGTGTCTACCCTTTCCAGGAGTTGACGTGCTGCCTACCGCACCACTGATGCCCTCACTTTGCGTTTCACTCAACCGTTTTTCCCCTTAGTGGTGAAATGGGTGCGGATAGCCCAATGGTCGGAGGCGCTCTGCAATACACATGGGATCGATCCCCGACCAGGCTCACTAAGCGCTCTGTGCCTCCGAATTCGGCAGATTGGTACCAGACTTGTCTGAGAGGATAGCAGCCCCGGCCTTGATACATCGGTAGGCTGTTGCTGGTCGTTGTGAAGGCCACGTATGCATTCACTCACCTCCAGCGATGTTTAATAAAGTCGAGGTGCACGGCCTTTCCTTCAGGAATTGATCAATGGCGAAAGCTCTATCTTTTTAGCTTTTAACGGTGAAATCAGCAATCATCGGTGAACGGGAATGAGCAGAAGAGCACTGGTCGGCATATAGCCCAGTTAAGCTGAAGGTGCAGCCGAAACTTGCGCTTTTTTCAGACGTTTTATTTGAAATTACAAGGGCTATCGGAAAACGCAGTAAGCGGTTTATTGAGCTTTTTTAGGAATCCTACTGATTTCAGTACTCACCAGGAGCGCTAACTAGTAATATGGCGGCGATGACTTTTGGATCAGCATCTGGACTTCGTGAATGACAAGAGGCGGCGACAGTGATGGCCTTCGAATGCATGACGTTTCCGGTTGCGGTCACCGCCTCGTTGGTGAAATTCGATCTCTAGCGCTAGCTATGGTACATGCATCACCAAAAATTTGCTTCAATTACAATGCATGGGTGGATGCTCAGAGTCCTTACTCGTCTTCGTAATTGTCACTTGAATCGTCTGGCACGAAAATGGACGAGCAATAACAAACGGCACAATGAGTGATGGTGACTCAAAGTACATCTGAACCGGAAATGTTTCGCCTTGCAACTGGGCGTCTTCCAGGACTGATGCCTGATATAGGTTTACCCATAAATGAGTTTTCAGTCAAAAATATTGGGTTCTTTCTGAAACTGGATCACCTTGAAGGATGAACTCGTTACTTCAAATTGTAGTACAACTCTCAAGCATAGAATTTACTATGCTGTGCTGCAAGACTATCAACTAGAAAAATTGGATTCGTGTGTTTTGTTTGTCATTTTTCAAGTAAAACAGGATAATGTTGGAAACCATCTGGATATATTTTATACCATTTACCTATTCTTTCATGCCAACACTTTATACGAATGAAATATGGGTTGTACGACCCATTTCGGTAAGATCACCCGCCGACTTTTTTTCTCAACAGTTAATTTTAAAAAATCTGGAAAAAAATATGTATCTCGTAAACTTGACGGTCTAGGCCAAAAATTTTCCTGCGATATAGAGGTTTTCGAAATAGTAGTTCATAACTATCGTATATATGTGTAGAGACTACAGTTATCACTACACTTCTGTTAATTATTACCATTATCATTATTTTAGGTGAGAACAGCAGAGTGGTAGTGATGCCCGTCATCATGAGAATGGTACTAGTTCGATTCCGCTCCAGACCAACTAAGCCTTTCATCCCTTCGCGGTCGGGAAATTGGTGCCGGACTTGTCTGGGAAAAAATCACTCACTGCAATCCAATTGGGAGCAGTCCAGCCCGGCTATCTCAGGACTCAGAGGGAATTGCTCAACCAGCATTCTACGACATTCAAGCTGAAACGGAAATCCTCAAGCTTCAACCGAAGCCACACGTAAAAAGTTGGAAGATCTTCGTGGACAATGGATGCGAGGAAACGAATCGAATATGAGAAGTGCTGGGATCCCGCATAGTAGACGTGAAAACGGGTCATATAAAAAAATGTAATTATTTTCTGTTCTACCTTCTTTTTGCTAAAACTTAAAATTAACGCTATATTCAGCGATGTTTTTACTTACCTGCGAGTAATAAGCTCGCTTGGGACTGATATCCGATTCAAACGGCATACTAGGTTTTCAAAAAAATAATGCTAGCTCTTATTTACTTGACTTCACCCTCAAAAAACTGATTAGTAAGTACAAACCAACATTGAGATTTTTTTGCCGTTCAAAAGATATTTCAGTCATTTGAAAGTCTTTGGCGAATAAAAGGAGTTCTCTAGATCTCTTCGTTTTTCAACCAACCGGTTGTAGGTGTCAAAAAGAGAGGTAGATTTTCACATGTGGACTGAGGTAAGTGGTGGGCGTCATGGTTATCCGTGAGTGCGTTCCAAGAGTTCAGAAGCGGAAATTATACAGTTCGGCATAAATGAATTGGAGAGGGAAGCAGACTCACTTCCATACAACGACGAATCTCAGGATGTCTTTTTTTATGACTAAGATCACACACCAGTTATTTCGAAGCTCTTGTAAAAGAAAACGAATCTCAGTCATCGAAGGATATTGCCATTCCCTAGGCAAACTCAAAATATGAAGAACTAATAATTGCAGAATGATTGAGTAGTAGGATTGGATTGCGAGAAAAATGGAAATGAAGGTGGGAGCTTTTTTTGTCAACATTTCCGTGAGGACATCATCGTCAATACTAATTTGGGATTAAAACACCAAAATTTGGATCTAATATTTATGGGACCAACATTTCTTTTGCCACATGTGGCTGGATAATAACTACCTAATTAAGTACTTGAGGCCGCCGATTTCACAAATCCTGAAGTATCTTACGGACGCAGGAACGATTTTCATTTCACCGCTAAATTGTTGGTTGGACTAGGTTTTCTTGGATTAGTGTCTCGAAATATTAGGGAAAGTGCTTAGTAGGGCCTTAGACTTTGTTACTGTTTGCCAGACTACGTTGTTGGTGAGATAGAAGTGATTCCTTGTACCAGTTTACTATTATCTGGGCATCCAGATTGTAAATATCGAATTCGTTCTCAGGCTAGATGACCATGTTGGGTAACGACCTACGTTGGACTGCAGTCTGACAGCCTCATTAAGCAGTGAGCCATTGAGAGAGAAGAAACAAATTTTAAAATGAATATTTTGGATTTATCGAGGTCTCATGAAATGGGCACCTACAAGAAGAGTCGTTCTCCGGATCGCTAGATTCTCCTTGAACCATGTTAACATCTCTTTTTATCATCCTTCTTTGTTAACTTTTTAACAAGCTTTTTTCAACGTCGTGTTAGCTTAGTAATCCAACGAGGTAGGCTAACATGCTTGCTGGGGATAACCATTGAGCGTGCTTTGCTACTCCTCGAATGTTTCTTTTATTCTCGTATTTACTTCCAAAGGTTTATTCGTAACAGTGGTGCGTATCAAGTCATCCAGCCAACCATACTAATTGAGGCATTACGACAGCAGGAAACCATTATGCTCCATTTTATCTGCTTAAACAACCTTTCTTCTTTGTTTTAAGACGGAAGCGGTTGCAAAAGAATTGGAGACTAAGAGCGTCCTCTTATTATCTATAGCAACTCCAAAAAAAGGGTTTAAAATCATTACTGGCATTAGAATAATGTGTTTTAGGATGTCAAAGGCACAACAAATAGATGGCAAGCTTCGATATACCTAAAAGTCTGACACCCATTTGAGCATCCTTAAATTCATCACTATCCAACACTCTGTGGCGCGTGTGGCGCAGTAGTCGGAGGCACCCTGCACCACGCGCGTGGAATTGATCCCCTCGCCCGTGGCTCACCAACCCCTTACATTCCACTAGGGTCGTCAAATTGATAGCAGACTTGTCTGGGAGAAGAGCAGCACTAGCTCGATACATCGGTAGGCCACTGCAACTCGTTGTAAAGTCGAGGTATGCTTTCAATCACCTCCAACGATGCTTAATGAAATCGAATACATGGCGCATCCCTCTGGGATTGATCAACGTTAAGAGCTTTTTTCCTTTTTATTTATCCCGTATCCATCACTCCATCATAAATCATCATTCGTTAAAAAATCGACGAGTAGAGAATTCAAGGCAATTAACTAGGGTATTAACCACTGTGAGTTGAGCGAGATTGCAGGTTTAGTGCCGGCATTTCCGCCTTGAGGGGAATTTGGTCTTCATCTTTATAGTTTAAGTTTTTACCGTTTGTTGATTTAACCTAGGTATAAAACGAAATTGCTTATTTTTATCTGCGCTAAATAATAAGTGTTTTATGAAGCAGCTAGATTTTTTAGAGTACTACAGTGAAATCTCTAACAGTACATCACCACGATCTAACTGATTTGTTACGGTAATTACTATAGTGTTTCTCCAATGTCGATGATTTCTTCTATGAGGAAAGTCGAGATCGTCTCTAGTAATGGCTTGATTTGAGATGATCATGCGGAAGAAATTTGGTCGCTGTTTATCGGGTTGATAGCCGACCATTGTCGTTCCTCGTTCCATCATTCTCGCCTTGATTTTCGGTGCAATCTGAGAGCACAAGGAAAATTTCTTTCAATTAAGAATAAAATCCATCGCAAATCCTTCCCTACACAAGCAAACAAGACCAGGGATTTTTTAAACGCAAACTGTATTAAACGAAAGTGCTAAACCATATTTTATTTAACATTTTTCGAGTGCATAGAAAAGCATTTGACGCAAGGGCTAGAAGAGCTGTGCAATGCACACGTTTCCACGAGTTC
Organism: Angiostrongylus vasorum; assembly: GCA_018806985.1. Classification (NCBI taxonomy): domain Eukaryota; kingdom Metazoa; phylum Nematoda; class Chromadorea; order Rhabditida; family Metastrongylidae; genus Angiostrongylus; species Angiostrongylus vasorum. Next base: position 1,082,655 of record JADANN010000187.1, read on the forward strand.
GACCCCTCCCACTGAGCTAACGAAGCACTTCACTCCTTCGGATCCTTAAATTAGTCCCGAACTTGCTTGGGAGGATGGGAACATTGATTCAATACATCGGTAGGTAAAATCCACAGTGTTGAGTGATTTCCTAGCGATGCACTTTGTGGAAGTAGTTGGACCAGTGACTAGTGAAATCGATCAGCGCGCTGAACTCACAATCTTTTATCTTTAGGGAAAACACATGGCCGAAATTCCACTAGCTACCGTAAAGAAATTTAGCTGTCCTTTGCTTTCTTTGTTTTTAAAAAATATTTACGTCTTTATAAGATCTGTTGTTCTCTTTTTTTACAGCAATCGCGAGGTTGTCTTTCAGCAAACGTTTACTTCCTCACCAATATAGCACATGCAACACAACGGTAGCTAACGTTTCGGCAGTATCGCCTGCTTCAGAGCCTGGAAGAGGTACACTAATATACAATTTACTAGGTCAAGCGCTTCAACAACGCAAACAGAAAGATGAAAATCTGAACAATAATTACACGATCACCGGCTTCTCGAAAAACCAACCGTTTTTTATCTGCCAAGGAAGAACCAGCCGCTTAGAGTCGCACATGGTTGGTTACTGTACCACCCCCGCATCAAAAAATCAGTTCTGAGATACGCGGCTAGATCACGCGTTATCTCAGGGCGTTATCCAAAAAAGCCCCGAGAAATTTGCGCGTTGGTGTTTTCATTCTCCCGTGCGATGATAGCGACTTTACATCAAAATCTCCTCCGCTATGTTTTTCTATCCTGTGCGTGCCTAGTGGCGTGCCTTGTTTTGATTTTTCGTTTGCCATCTGGGTGTTCTTTCATGCGGATACATAAAAGTCTGCCCGTTTCGCCGATTATATTCGTCTCCGCAAGTACTACAAGAAATCAGGTATATCATATCTGAACTCATGCAGTCACCGTCACTGGCGTAAGGGCAAATTACGCAGTTTGGTGTTCCACATAGACGGTCATGCAGGCGGTTACGAACTAATTGACGACGTAGAGTATCCGGTATTTCAACTATCGCTACCGAGTTCTCCAGATCTGCCCTTCTTAAGGATCGTTTTATCGCTAGACTTATTTCATCGCTAATGAAGGGCAAGATAAACGAGATTTTGTTTTGGCCAAAGCCGTTTGTTTTGGGGTGCTGCTCTCCTTTTAGACTTATGTCGTGGGGTCACTATTTCGTAGCTATTCGAGATGGCTATTTCCTGGGCCAAGTTGCGCGGTACTTCCTTTAGTTCCCTACTTGTGCACACATAGGTGGCTGTTCGAAACATGTTTCTCACAAGCGCCCTCTTTGTGTGTGAAGGGTGAGAACAAAGGAAATGAACGAGGATGTTCTGGTTACTTGGCTTTCGGTACCATTTTTTCATGTAACCGCTACTTGATAGGTTTATTTGAACGTTTAAAAACGGAAGCCAGTTTTTTCTCGGTTTCTCCCGGGTGAACGTTAATGTACTCAGACTGCTCGTTCAATAATTCAAAGCATTTGTCCATCTCCTCCTGCGTAGAGAAGATGACAAAAAACAATCATCTACATATCTGCAGTAGAGAAGTGGCCGGAGATCGAGAGCAGGGGCTTCTATCTTAGACATGAATACAATGGCAAGGCTTGGTGCCAGTCGCTGTCCCATTGCCAACCCCCTTATTTGCGCGAAATATTTCCCAGACCATCTGAAAATCTAGCACTTTAGGCACTCTTTTAAGAGAGCCATAAGCTGCCGGATGGACAAGCCATGCATATTTATTCTTCCTTCATGTTCAACAAGAAGGTCGAAGATGGCTTGCATTGCGGAGTCATTCAATATTTTGGTGTACAACGCCGTAACGTCGAAAGACTCCATCACGTACGCGCTACTAGGAGACGCGTTACGTAGACGTTCTGGGAACATTTAGGTGTTCGTGAGGGCGCTTGCGAGAAACGTGTTTCGAACAGCCACCTCTGTGTGCACAAGTAGGGGAACTACAAGGAAGAATCGCGCAACTTGGCTCAGGGAAATAGCCATCTCCAATGGCTACGAAATAGTAACCCACGAGATAAGTTTGGAAGGAAAGGGACGCCCCAAAACGAAGGGGTTTGGCCGAAACGAAATCGCGTTTGTCTTGCACTTCATTAGCGATGAAATAAGTAGCGATAGTTGGAATACCACAGGATACCCTACGTCGTCAGTTAGTTCGTAACCGCCTGTATGACCGTCTATGTGGAACACCAAATTGCGTAATTTGCCCCTTACGACAGGGTCGGTGATTGCATGAGTCCAGGTACGATATACCTGATTTCTTGTAGTACTTGCGGAGACGAATATAATGGCGAAACGAGCAGACTTTTTATGTGTCCGCATGAAAGAACACCTAAATGGCAAACGAAAATCAAAACAAAGCGTGCCACTAGGCACGCATAGGATACAAAAAACATAGCGGAGAGGATTTTTGATGTAAAAGTCGCCAATCATCGCTCGGGAGACTAAAACACCAACGCGCAAATTTCTCAAATTTCAACGCGAGAATGAATAGCAGGGGAGAATGCCCTGAGATAACGCGTGATCTAGCCTCGTATCTCAGAACTGATTTTTGATGTGGGGTGGTACGGTAGCCAACCATATGCGACTCTAAGCGGCTGGTTCTTCCTTGGCAGATAAAAAACGGTGGGTTTTTCGAGAAGCCGTTGATCGTGTAATTATTGTTCAGATTTTCATCTTTCTGTTTGCGTTGTTGAAGCGCTTTGACCTAGTAAATTGCATATTAATGTACCCTTCCAGGCTCTGAAGAAAGCGATACTGCCGAAACGTCAGCTACCGTTGTGTTGCATGTGCTATATTGGTGAGGAAGTAAACGTTTGCTGAATAACAACCTCGCGATTGCAGTGAAAAAAGAGAACAACAGATTTATAATCCAATGCCGAGGTTAATAGAGAGTCGACCTTGGGAACTGTAAAAAGAAATTTACGTCTTTGTTCTACGTATCCTTCTTCAACAGTTACAGTGCAAGGCGATGTTACCTTTTCCAATCTGGCTTTCCTCTCAACTGGATCCAGTTTTCGCAATCTGCTTGGCACGTACCAGAAACAGATGTTAAGAAATTCGGGCTAAATACAGGCAATGGTAAAATTTCATTTAAAAAAAATAAGCAGTGAACTTATAAACTTCGACAAGAGCTTAACCTCTTAGATGAGTACATAAATTTTGCATATATCGCTGGCAAGGTTTGAAAAGTGAATTCGCCTTTCTCCAAGTTAAGACGAATATAACACAGTGCTCAGAGGCATTCTGCAGTAAATACATTGTCTTTGTTCGACGTCATGACCTGGGCTAATCAATCCCCACATCCCTACAGGGTCGGTGGGCCCGGAGATTGCTACCAAACTTGTCTGTGCGTGTAAAAACACTGGTTTTAATCCACGTAAATCATTGTCTAGGCTTAACATGCATACCATCACCTCAACAATTCAACGAATGGCTTTGAATGCAGGAGAGTGGTCTAAGGAATGGTCGACGCCAAAAAGCTCTACCATTTTTATACTTATACCATTCTTACCTTAATTACTTCCCAGTTTTTGCCAAGTTGGCGCCACTAAGTTGATACTGGGATGGGCCGCCATCATTGGTTGCGAGGACCGCAGCAAAATTTCCGTTTTTTCGGAGTTCTGCTGATTTAGCAATTGTGGTTCTTTGGAGTCCCGAGGGCAGCTGGCCAAAGTCTGCCCCAGATCGTCACCAGTACAGGCAGCCGCACGTTTGAGAATTAGAGGGAGATTTACCACCATGCGACTAGTCACATACATTTACTCTTAGCTAGGTTTCCTGATGTAAAAGCCGAAGTGCTTCATGGGAAGACCCTGCTGGGAGGGTGGAGGGTGGGTGGAAGGTGGATGAGTGCCCCCCAGCTCGACACCCAGGGAACACCTCCCAGTCACGATGGCGAGGTAAACCGTTGGGAGGGCCTCTAAGTTAATGAAAATAAATATGTTTCCTAGCTGTCATTTCAGTACCGGACTGCAACAGCTTACATAAAGATAAGCACGTTTATACCCGTTGACCAGGGCAGACAGTTATTTGAAGGCGAGGTCAATGATCGTTTCTAATGGTCACTTACGGGATCGATGACCAGCTCGTATCCTTCAGTCTCTCTGATCCTTTCAGTAAAATACGCTGCCAAATCCATTAGTCGATTAACCTGCTGTCGGTATCCTTCCATTCCCCTAAAAGTTTGCGAAAATTTTGTAGTTTTCGTCAACAATTCCTTTAAATCACAATCTTAACCGTTTTACTTATTGCCTATTCTTTCCAGTGGCAGGGTATATTGCGAAATATAACTTCAATGATGCTGAGATATTTGCAAAACTCCGGACCGCAGTTGTCTGCGGTGGGGAACAGAACGCGCTATTGTCCTTTCCGGTGAGTAACGCGTTCACCACCGCACCGTGCGGGTCTTTCGTTTCGCCTGTCTCTCAGCTAGTTCTATCGATCACTGCCATCAGCAATCACCCGTCAACGGAACTGATCTGAGAGCCCAAATCGGCAACGAACCCAGTTAAGCTGAGGCTTTAGTTATAATCACAATCTTAACCGTTTTATTTACTGCTTACTCCTTTTTTCTTCAAATTAGTAATTTCATAACCGTAGACGAATTTTGTTATCATTTGATAGTTTTCTGACTTCTACTACCGTGGCAAGCGAATCAAATACATCTCATCGGTGAAAGGAATGCCTCTGGTTGCTGAATACAACAATACCATATGCCATCTCATATGCCGCTTGAGCATTCCATTTTCCACTTACTGCAGCTTCAGTGATTTTTTCTCTAACTTTCGAGTTTGTTTTTTTAAATTCCACCATAGTCCTAGGGAAAAGAACTCGCGTTCTGTAGAATAATTTCTGTGCCACACTACTGTACCTTCACTAAATTCTCTTTTTTCTTGGTCTTGTTTAACGTAAGCGATTTCCTAAAAGAAAAAGCAAAAGGCTGGGACCTGTCATTTGCTCGCAAATGGTTTCCTCAATTTTCAGATCCTTCGGCCAATTTCTTATATCTCAAAGGTAAATATAAATCGTACTGCTAGTGGGTTAAAAGCCAGCTAAAACCTTTCTTAACCTTATTATAAGGACGCGTGTGGCGCAGTGGTCGGAGGCGCGCCCTATAACACACACGTGGAATTGATTCCCACGTCCATGTCCCACCAAGCTTTCCATCCCTCCGGACTCCGGAGGTCGGCAAATTGGTACCAGACTCGGAGGATAGCAACACTGGCTCGATACATCGACAGGTAGCTGCGAGAAATTGTAAGGGCCAGATATGCATTAAGTCACCTCCAAGCGATGCTTAATGAAGTCGAATGCATGGCGCATCCCTCAGCGATTGATCAACGCCAAGAGCTTTACCCTTTCTAATTCTGCTATGGTTGTTTTGTTGCTTGACATCTTGCTGCTCTAGTTTTTTACAGTCTCATCATCACGAATGTAGGGTACATAAGTCTCGAGCTACACTGTGCAGTAGGAAGTTCTTTCTTCCAGCGGGATCTCTCAAGCCGTGAAGGAGTTCGACACTTCCGTAGAGAATCTCACTAAGAGTGTAGGATATGTCAGGAACGACCTCCATGCTAGTAATAACGCAACCACAAGATAGCAAACCTCTCCATTATCCACAGGGCTGGCAACACCCTGTGGCGACGACATTACGAAGCCCTGCCATGGCTGTAGCTAGACTACAAGAAAAGAAAACCTTATCAAGAAAGCAAAAAGTCTGTCAAATGGAAACTATGCTGGTATCGGAACGATTCCTCGTGATCATGGGTCATTCGAAAAATTTTTTTCCTTAAAATATTCTTCCATACTTTCATTTCTATTTTATGTGATTTTCCATTCCATCTTATTTTTACGTCTGTTAATATTCCAACCAAGAACACTGAAGCGTCAGGAATTTCTCCTATAACCACTTACCTTGCTCTTCCACATTAACCACAACTTGAAGACGTCGTTGTGACGTCCACACTGAATTGCCTTATCACCAGTGTCGTAACTAACATCGTACGGCTTGTCTTGCATGAATAGATAGTCAGCAGACATTTGATTACATTGGAAAAAGCAGACCCTAAAACTTCCCGTTCTTTGAAAGTGTTTTAATAATGGTATCAGCAAAATGGACTTTAAGTGCTTTAACTTTAAGTGCTTTAAAACTTTCTGTCGAGGGCTCAGAAATTCGGTAAACGTTCAAAAGCCACATCATAAAAATTCTGAATTTAGAGCCACCAAAAACCTATGATTTGAAGAGTTTCTCCTTGTAAAGAATTGACTTCTAACCCTTTCTAAAAGTCTCTACCGTCCTATCATTAATAAAAGTAATGTGATTCTAAGGGGCGCGTGTGGCGCAGTGGTTGGAGGCGCCCTGCAACACAAGTGGAATCGATCCCCGCGATCACGGTTCACCAAGCCCTCCATCACTCCAGGAACGGAAAATTGGTATCGAACTTGTCTGGTAGGATAGCAGCACTGGCTCGATATATCTGTAGGCCACCGCGAGTGCTTAATGAAGTCGAATGCATGGCGCATCCCTCAGGGGATTAATCAACACCTAGAGCTTTATCGTTTTTTTGAAGGTGATTCTAATCGATGAAAAAACAATTACTTAAACAAAACACACAGTTGTTTCGGCAAGAATGAAATAATTTGCTTACTATTAGTCGGCAGTAACGCTTGCACCTTTAGAGCTCTAAAATTTAATGTCATAAAGGTCTTGTTAAAGAATGCCAAAATCCTGTCGCAATAGTTCGTCTTCGTGTTTTGGGGCAGCCGCAACTAGCAAAGGAAAGCGAGTAGTAATTTTATTATTCCGATTCCTGAGAAAGAGAGATTTGAGAAGTGCTAAGTGAGCTTATTTCTGTGACTTGTTTCATTGATAAGATATTGAAAAACGTATTTCTTGTGGACAATTTACAATGTCATTTGAGCTACTAATGTGAGAGTTTATCTATCACAAGATCATCATGAACCTCATCAGAGTCTCTGCAGTTGAGTAAGGATAGAACGGAAACTTAAGCCGGATTTGAACTCACATCCTGTCTGAACAGACAAGCCGAGCACTGTAGTAAAGCTCCCATCAACTTGTGAGGATTCCATGTGACGCTACTCGCTCGCTCGATGCCGGCCAACTTGTAGCGATGCTCCGGTGAAAGCAACAGTCCACCACCCCAAGCCGCCTTAAAATCGCAATATTGCATATCATCACAAAAAGCCGAACAGTTTATTTTTAACGACTGGGTTGAAATCCACCTTGTATTCTTTCATTGATAAGCTAATACGAGGTTGACGAAAAGAAACTCTATTCGGCTAACATTCCGTCGCCTTCTCCTTCTTCAGACTAGGATTTATCGGAATGGATTGTTCGAGATTGTACCTGCTTCCGATGTGGGTCTAAGTGATCGCATTGAGTGGAATCCTGTGGAGTACCACTCATATTTTCATTAGCCTCCTGTTAGCTTATTAATGGAAGAATACACATTCATTAGTTGTGCCGAGATTAAAGGAAAGTCTGTTTTTGGAAAAAGAAATGCCATTCGTTTCCCATCAGATAGAAAAAAATCAATGATGGAAAAGATGCCAACTTCCAAAATTTTAATATAGCTTGAATAGTTTGTCTATAAGTGCATTTTATACGACGGACATATTCGCTTTCTCTTCATAGTGAACTTTGTAAAACGACATTTTGAACCTTATTTTTCGAATATGCAGAAGGGGTTCAAATAAAACTAAAAAGGATAAAGCTCTCGGCGTTGGTCAATCCCTGAGGGATGTGCCATGTATTCGACCTCATTAAAAACCGTTGCAGGTGACTGAATGCATACCTAGCCTTTTACAATGACTCGCGGTGGCCTACCGATGTATCGAGCCAGTGCTGCTATCCTCCCCGACAAGTCTGGTGCCAATTTGCCGACCTCGGAGGGATGGAAGGCTTAGTGAGCCATGGGCGCGGGGATCAATTCCACATGTGTGTCGCAGTGGCGCCTCCAACCACTGCGCCACACGCGCCCCAGGAGTTCAAACATCAGATGGTGTTTCAAAAGACCGACTTTCTATGAATCTCGGCATAAATAGTTGACATATTTATTCACATGTTCTTATGAACTGATCTTGTTGAGCTGATGCGAGGTTGTTATAGGTCTTCGTTGTCGCTGTTGTTGTTGTTGTCAGTTGCTGTTGAAGTTGTTGGTCGATGGCTGACGTTTCGGCGATTTCGCTTTCTGAGGAAGGCGAAATCGCCGAAACGTCAGCCATCGACCAACAACACTACAATAACAGCGACAACGAAGACCTATACCAAGCTCGTATCAGCTCAAAAGATCATTTTATAAGGCCACGTAAAAAAAATATCAGATGACATATTTGTACCAAATCGTTTATGTCATAGACGATACAAAAGCGATCATTTGATGCCTTTTTGGACCTTGCACTGTGCAAAAGCATTGGCCTTAATGCTTGTGCTTCTCTTTTAAGCACCTTCTCATCTATTTTTCTATAGAATCTGTATTAAGTGGAAACGATTTTCAGCATGAATGTTTTGCTCGGAGTCGACTACGAAAAACTTTCTTTCTTTTAAACGAAATCTGCACAAAAAAACTGCCAGTTGGACGAGTTTGCCAGTCCCATTAGGTCTCGAAGTGACCTCTCTTGTTACAAAGACATTCACCATAGCGACTCTCATAAGAAGGATACTATGATGCTGCTCAAATATAAATATGTGGATCCAGCGTCGACTCCTTGCTAATTGTCCGGATAGAATAACATGGAGGTAAGTTACTAATGAGAAGCTCGCCAGATTCCTTTGCCGAGAGGATGGACACTTCGATTGTGTACACTGAGAAAAACTAGGCATCTGGTCTAATCTATTAAATTAAACGATGTGGACTCACGTCGACATGAAGCCAAATTTTGTGCCTTTCACAGATATCGGCCACCTTCTCAATCGGATCCCAAGCTCCATATACGGTAGTGCCAGCAGTACAGCATACAAAAAGTGGGACAAGTCCTGAACAGTCGTCAGCTACTTTACATAACTACTCGATTTCAAGGGTAGAAAATCTATTAGGCCTGTAAGTTGTACTGAGATATTACTAAGCCTTTTCACCCATCCGGGCAATCATTTAATTTCTTGCTCGACTGAGTCCCAGCGCGAAGATGTGATAATTGCTGAAATCTACAGAAATAGGTAAAGAAGAAGCTGACCATCTTTCTTGCTTTCGATTATCTTCATCTCGAGCGCTTCTGGAATCATTTTTCCGGCGTTGTCAGTCGGAATGTTGAAGCAGAAGTCGGATCCAATTCCACAAACGGCAGCTGCGCTTTTGATTGAGTAGTGACTCTGAAACAAGTTGTTTTTTTATGTGACTAACTAAAAGATATCATCGTATTTTTTCTCAATTTTTTGAATTATAAAAGAAACAGGCTCTTATAACCGACGTCGCAGTATTAATTGCTTATTTTGATGATTTATCCTAACTGGATCTAACATGTCTATTCGCTTTTGTTTCCCTTGCGTCATCGTCGTCTATGGTGCCTATTGATATAGAGAATGATAACAACTTCGAGTACTACCCCGTAATCGTTAGCTTCGGAAATGGGTCTCATGTAAATGGTCATCCTGGAAAACCCATCATGTAAGTGGTCGTCCTGGAAAAACTCTTACATCCTCATAAAGTCCACTCTGCTGTTCTTTTCTTCCATCTGCCACGTACTCTTTTCATTACGTAACCGACATATCTACGTCACATATTCTAAACGTATTTCTGTAGCTCTTGAATAAGATATAGTTCTGGAAGTCTGAATTACGTAGTTAGGCTCAATATTTTAAATTCCGGCCAAGTTTCAGAAGCATCGTTCAAGCGCTCCGTGGATGGCGCGCGAAATCCTCAAAGGGTGGTTGAAGTGTCTCATCTTCAGCATAGAACGCTGTTAGCACAATCGTTGAATCAGAAAGATGAGCGCGGTGCTGTGGCGTCGTCAGTTGAGCGGTGGCTATTCTGAGAATCTCGAACGGACTCTACGTCAATTTTCTTCTTTTGTTAGATTGTTCTTCACATCGTTTTTCATGCCGACTGAACATCGTAGAAAGTGTTAGCTGCAATCTGAGAGCCACCATCCACTTCGATTTGTTGAACGTCGGACCGTGGCCTTAGCGTTACTTGGGTTCTTTCTCAACGAGCAGCTCTTGCTACAGAGCTTCGTTCGGACTTTTCTTTTACATACTCATCAAAAAAATAGATCGGCTAAGAGCACCAGATTTTAAACCACGAGAAATATGACGGTTGACTTTTTACGTCATTTAAGTGGGAACCCTGTTCGGTTTCAACCTCTGTTGTAAACCCCAACTTTCGTTCGTTAACTGTTTTCTCGCATCACACGAAAGAGAGAATATCCACTTGCCAAGGATATCCGAACATCAGAACATTGATTTCATTTACCAACAGATTTCTCCATTCCAAGCAAAATGTTCCGAGGAATGGTAGCATATATAAAAAGAATTGAATGCCAGCCACATTCATTTGACAGATGGGCTACTGATCTTTCTAACACTTAATATGATTAAATTTTAACCTGGAAATATTCAAATGACGATTGGTTCTCAGTTTATATTTTGCGGTTTTCAAGCTATCAGTTGACTAATCACAGGATTCACCTCCATCGCAAGAATTGTTATGGTTATCGAAGAATCCCGGTCAAAAGACCACAAACTTTGCTCCACTGCTCAAACTCCAGCAACTTCATGTGGTGATCACCTGAGAATCAGCCCGTCTACCTCGAGTTTCCAGGAAAAGCTTGCCTAGAAAAGCATTCAACGTGTTAGTGAGAGAAAATAGCAAAGGTTCAAGATGATATCGAAGCCACACAATAACTGCTCAAACTTCGTGGATGACAAATCCAAAACATCGAAACGAATTGAAGAAGTGCTGGATTCGTACATGCGGACGGGTTTTAGGTATCCATGCAAGTAAATATTCAAGTGATCGGTGTGACAAATATGCTTTCTTGTTTTCTCACTTAGCTCATACTTTACTATACTTATCATCATTTGCACTCCAGCGGATAATGAAGTCACTCGATTGGGATGAGAAAGTAATACGTATTGATGGAAAATTCTTGTCAAACTTGCGTTTCACCAACGACATCGTCATCTTCTCAAGGAGCAACACTGAAGCAGAGACGATGATCAATGAGCTCAACGAAGCGGGAAAAAAGATCGAACTACGAATAAATCGGAAGAAGACCCAGTTCATGAAGACCCATAGTACGAAGGCGAACAAATTGAACTGGATGGCTCTCTGGCTGCAGAGACCACCTCGTACGTATACTTTGGGCGATCAATGAACATGGAAAACGGCATAAAGCGAGAACTAGACAAAAGGAGACCAGCTTGGACTGCATTCGGGCCTCTCAAAGAAGTCACCGACCAAGTGAAAATCTGCGCTCTGCAACGCTGCAGAGACGGGGCTGATGCTTCAACCACGTCAAGAATACTGCACACTACTCATAGAGCGCTTGAGCGATGTCTTCAGAAATATAACCGGTACTCTCAATAACTATCCGGAATGCGAAGCTCTGATCTTCGAAATCTGTCACATCTTCGGAATCCATGAGAATATACATCGATAGTGAAACACAGATGGACCGGTCATATAATGACAAGAACGGACGACAGATGGACGAAAAGAACTGTGGAGCGGACACCACGGGAATACATGCGTCTCCTAGGATGGCCCCCTATACGTTGGACGGACCTGTTCGCAACCAGAGTTAATCAGCTGCAGCTGCAGTTATTTTACACATCACGGTATGAGACTCACACACGCCACCATGAATAAAACCACCACGACGGACGACGAGTGCGAAGAAAGGAAACGAAGAACAAATGTTCTGGGGTCCGCACAACTCGAGAAGACGGACCGTCCAAGTACCCAAATAAGTAAGTGAGTATCATCATTTGCTGCGTTTGCTACTTAAATATTTGAAACCATTGCTGACTCGTTCAGTTGGTGAGAAATTCGAAACTAAAAACCACAATAAAGATATAATAGCTTTTCTTACGTCTTCGCTAGTGAACACACACAGAGTGGGGACATCTTTCAGTCCGACGTACTTGCTGCGAGGGTACAGAGCATGTCTTGCAGTGCTCAACGCGTACAAATTTGCAATCGCTCCGCCTGCAATACAGTTAATATCATTTCCACTTGCTTATTTATAAGAGGTACTTAGTTATTCAATTGTTACTTATTATTTTTTAACTATTTTTTGTTCGTTATTAGGAGGGGAATAGCACTGAGTTAGTAATGCCGATTATCACGAGCTCGGTGCTGGTTCGATCCCACTCCAGGATCACCAAGCCTCTCACCCTCCGGGGTCGTGAAATTGGTACCGGACCCTATCTGAAGAAAGTTCACTCTGTGCAAATCAAGTAGGATTGCTCTATCGTAGCTATCGGGAAAATCGATTCGACCAGTATTCAACGACATTCATTACGAAAGGGAAATCCCCAACTACCACCTAAAGCCACACGCAAAATGTTCAGAGACATCAAAGGATGATAGATGAGAAGAAACGAATCCAATGGGAAAAGTGCTGGAGTCCGCAAAGCAGATGTGAAAGACAGGTCGTATAAAAAAAATTTTTTTTGTTATTACTGGCTAGTCAATTATTATTTTCAAAGACAGTGGTTTTGTTTATTAGCAGCTTTGCAGCGTCAAACTGGATGACCTGGAGGTTCACCCATAGCTAGCCTCTTGAAGGAAAAAATTTCAATGCTTCCCTTAAAACTGACTTCTTAAAATAATAAAACCTCAGCGCTATCTTCTTTCTAATGCAAACATAGTTGCGTGGTAGTAGATCCCTGCATAATATATTTACAAAGAACGACGAATACCTGCGGTGCAAACTTGGGACCACGCGAGTGCAGCTAGCAGGAAACGGCATAGAATTAACTTGAATAAATATGGCACCACCTTCAGCACTCAGCATGCTAGATGGTCACATCTACAACGGCAGGTTATGGCAGTGATTTGTAGCTGCTTTGAAACTGCCTGCGAATTTTAAGCCATGGAATGGAATTCATGGAGGTTTCAGTATATATAGTGCGGCAACTGGATCCATGCACGAGCCCGTGGCTTATCAAGCCTTCCATCCCTCTGGGGTCGACAACAGCAGTGGCTCGATACATCGGTAGGCTACCACGAGTCATTGTAAAGGCGAAATGTGCATTCGATGACCTCTAACGATGCTTAATGAAGTCGAATGCATGGCGCATCCCTCAGTGATTGATCAACGCCGAGAGCTTTATCCTTTTTTATCCTTTATGGTGCGAATCACCACCTTGGGAAATAACAGGAAGGTTTGGCGAAGAAGTCATTCATAAAAAACGAAGTATCAAAGCATCCAATACTGGTTAGCGTTTTAAAAGTTGTTCTAGAGGCCCATCATTATTTCTGCTTTGCATATAAACAGCTTCGTGCTTTGTTATTGCTAAGCAGCAACCTTCTTCTTCTGTAAGAGGGTGCTAGAAGGCACTCAGAAGGGATTGATGAGCTAACACAAAGTTGTCAATACATTTTATTTCACAATGGATAACACTGCGGAGAAGTTCGTCTTCTTCAAAACAGATTTCAGTTACCTATATTTTGGGAAAGGAAACCACTCATACAAGGAATGACATTATCAAAAGCGCAGGCATATATGCCACATTTTTTGCCCTTTCCTTTTAATCTTACAATTTCTCGCAAATTTTAATCTTCAACGGTGTTGCTTCCAGCATATCTAGCCAAGCGTTTGCAAATACTGTGCAATACACACGTGGTTGCCAGTTCCATTCCCGTTCTAATACGATCAAGACCGCCATCCCCTTGGGGTCGGCGGATGGGAACAGACTTTTTTGAAGGGCTAAAAACACTAACATAATACATCGCTTGACTCCCAAAAATATCGCATAAGCTCAAAATGAATTCAATCACCTCCACGATGCTACAAATAGGGTCGAATGTAGAAAGTATCCCTAAGGGATTTAGCAATGGCGGACTCTTCGTCCCTATTCTCTAATAGTATATTCTTATCCATGTAATCACCAATGTCTTTTATATCTCCTAAGTATTAAAATTTCTTGCGGAATAAACGTCTTAAAGGATGAAAGGATAAAGCTCTCGGCGTTGATCAATTCCCTGAGGGATGCGCCATGCATTCGACTTCATTAAACATCGTTTGAAGGTGACTGAATGCATATCTGGCCCTTACAATGACTTGCGGTGGCCTACCGATGTACCGAACCTGTGCTGCTATCCCCCAGATAAGTCTGCTACCAATTTGCCGACCCCGGAGGGATGGAAGGCTTGGTGGACCATGGGCGTCGGGATCGATTCCACGTGTGTGTTGCGGGGCGTCTCCGACCACTGCGCCACATGCGCACTGCAACACGCATGGTCTTACATGTAAACAATATTACAAACACAACATTAAGTGAAAGAGTACCGAGAAGCATCATGAAATTAGGTGGACGATCAATCAGATTTCTCTTTTTTATCTATTTTACAAGACTCGTCATCATATCTACTGTACGCATGCGGATCTCCAGAACTTGCATTCAATTCGTTTTTCTTCGCATTCATCGTCCACAAAGCATTTCCAACACTTTGTGTCGTTTCGGCTGCTGCTTGAGGATTTCGTCTTACCTATGATGTCCTAGAATGCTGGTCGAGTCGATTTTCCTAACAGTCTTAAATATAGCTGGGCAACGGCCTTCCTATGTAGATTGGAGGAGGATGTTGGAAGGGGATCAAGCCAGCGCCTGGCCTTCTGGTGGACTACGCTACTAAGCGTTGCGCTACCTACTACACCACCTGCCCCCCCCCCTCCATTTGTCTCCTTTACTAGAGAGTAATTAAATCAAACTAAATAGGCAAGAGAAGTCACGAAGTGGGCAGCCTATTTAAAAATGAGTCGTCAACCATATGCGACTCTGACCAGCTGCTCTTCTTTAGTGGAAAGCACGTAAAAAACGGCTCTGAAGAAGGCGATACTGCCGAAATGTCAGCTACGATTGTGTTGTATGTGTGTTATTGTACGGAAGTAAACGTATGCTCTTTAACAACCTCGCGATTGCTGAGAGAGAAAACGACGAAGCGGGCAGAACCAAAGCAAATATTGTTGGAAACGCAATAGTTTCTACGAAGGTTGTGTTATCATATTTATGATTCAGCATATTCAAGCAAACGCTTTAACTGTAAGAGGTTCAGCCCTTAAGATAAAGACCACAAAGTTGATAGTTTTTTTAGGACTTAGTTAAATCTGTTTTAAAACAAAAGAACAATAGGTAGCATTAAAAATGCGTTTCTTACCGGGCTAAAGAATGTAAATGTCGTTAAACTAGATGAATCCAAAACTACCGATAAGTGATGGCCATTAAAATCATTCCGCCCAAACCTAGAAAAATTAAAAAATAAGGTGAACAGAAACCCGGAGCGAAAAATCCCGTCGGCTGTCTCGACATCCCATCCGATGGCTTCCCACATGCGCTTCATAACCGCCTTCTCCATCAGAATGAACACGGGGGCGATCTCGTATGTGAACCTGAATGGGGACTACTTCAGTACTCACGTCCCATGAGCTATCCAGAAACAAAGTGACTCTTTAGCCGATTTTTCTATACAATGACAAGCGATCTTTATGTCGGCTTAGGTGATAAAAAAAACACATCATCAAAATGAAAGCAATTTACTGAGAGCGGAGAATAAAGGACGTTCGAATCACAAAGACGTTCTGTTTAACGATTGGTACTTGGGAATTTTTTCAACAAGTCAAGTCCACAATGACAGATTGGCCAAACTCTTTTATGGAACATGGAAATGAAGTTAATCTCTATGCAATTAATCAGCGAATTGAACTAAATCCCCAAAAACCTCAGCTTTGACGCAACTTCCGAAATGTCGATTCTGCAATCCGATAACTACAGCTTATAGAGAGTTTGAGAAATTCAACGGAAAACGTTAGTCTATTGAGTCGGATTCTAGTGATCTCACATAGAACTTACATGTTTGTATTTGCAGTTGCCGTCAACCATTCACCAGCCATTGAAACCAAATCCAAAACCGCAGGATATCTGATAAATTCAGAATGATATTTGTGTGGCGCTGTCTTCTAGGGTAATAAAGACAAGTGATTAAGTAATGTATTTCTCTTACAGAAAAGGAAGCAAGTGTATAAAGGATAGAGCTTTCGGCGCTGATCAATTCCTGAGGGATGCGCAATGCACTACACTTCATTAAGCATCGTTAGAGGTGATTGAATGCATATATGGCTTTTACAATAACTCGCAGTGGGCTACCGATGTATCGAGCCAGTGCTTCTATCCTCTCAGACAAGTCTGGTACCAATTTTCTGACCCCCGGAGGGATGGAAGGCTTGGTGAGCACCTGGCGCGGGAATCGATCCCATGTGTGTGTCGCGGGGGCGCCTCCGACCACTAAAAGTGAAACAAGTTCAGAGACTTAAAAAAAACCTTGAGGAAACGCGATTACCAAGGTATATGGCACTTTTCGTCTAGTTTAGAAGGACATTTTTTTATAGTTTTTGCTTCCTGAAAAGTTTCAGGAAGCAAACGTTTTCACACTGCGTAGAATTTAAAAAAGGATGAAACTCTGACGTTGATCAATCTCCGAGAGATGCGCCATGTGCTCGAGTTCATCGTTGGATGTGATTTAATGCATATCTGGCCTATACAATGATCAGCGGTGGCTTATCGATGTATCGAGCCAGTGCTCGCATCCTCCCAAACAAGTCTGGCACCGATTTTCCGGTTCCAGAGAGTTGGTGAGCCTGGGACGCGGTGATTGATCCCATGTGTATTGCCGGGCGCCTCCGACCACTGTGGTCCACGCGCCAAGAGCATAGCACCTTTAAGATTTCCTATCTTTTATACTACATTCTTTTCAAATTGGTTTATACTAATCGCTTGCTCCATAACTATAGAAATAACCAACGTACTGTTATCACTTATAAACTAGCTAGCTCATCAGTGGAACAAGGCATCGATTGTTCATATCGATGCCGAATAAAAGCTCTATACGGAAGTATGAGAAATAATATTTGTCACGATTGATACGGTAGAGTCTTTGAATTAAAGGAGAAAAGTGGAAGCAGTGAAGGAATGTTGATATGGTCTAAGCGTTGTCAACACTTGGAATGTTTGAGGAAACTTATTTCCCTTCGGAGAAAAACGAGAAATGGTGGATGGAAACTCCACTAGTGCTGCCCTATTGTTCATACGAAAAATATGAGCGATTAAAGAGATTTTAGGGCAAGAAGAATACTGTAGTCGAATTTTCCTTTTCGAGCAAAAGAGATAAATGGATAAAGCCTGTGGCATTGATCAATCACAAAGGAATACGCTGTGCAATCGACTTCACCAAACACCATAATGGTGAGTGAATCAATATTTAGCTTGTATAATAAACTCTGTGAGTCTAATGATGCATCAAGTCAGTGTTGCTCTCCTCCCATAAAAGTCCGCCATCAGTTTTGGGACCCCCTGGAAGAACAGTGGGCTTAGTGGGTGCGGAGCACGGGTCGTATTAATGATCCAATATGTATTCTAAAGCAGTTCTAACCACTAAGCTAAACTCGCATCCGCTATTGCATTCCACTGTAAGTAGGTCTTAAGAGATCTTACCTGATTGAAAAATCTCGGATGCCCGGTGCGTACGCCAAGTCGTAATACCTCTTCGCAACACTGGAAAAAACCATTTTACCGTAACCCCTTTTTTTGGACTGATTATTACTCGGATTAATTTCTGAATTTTATTTTTTCACTCCTGAAAGTTATTTTCCTCAGAATGAAAAGCTTAAACGTTGGCACTAAGTCTTTGTTTCGGGGACATCTACAAACGAGTCGCTCGGTTAATCCTAGTATTAAAAGTGAAATCTTTGACGACTACACTCAGAGATAGTCGATGATACGAATAAAAAAATTCTGTAAGAACCGAATTTGTCGAGTCAATTAGAAGATGGATTCCTTTAAAAGTGAACTGTAATCATAAATGGGGATAATTCCAGAAACTACTAGCTAATAAGACAAAATGTCATCGAGAATTCCATAACTATCCTGTAAACCTCTTGTCCATTTTTTTGACTGGAAGTTACGACGAGATGCCTCCTCATCCAGCGTTACTTTTCGCGATCTTCAAGTCCTTCATCGCCATATTGTGACGAACAGATTTTAGAGGATGTCGACAAGCGATTTATGGCACTCTTATGTCGCTCTTCCTTCAAGTAAAGTGAAAGAAGTTGAGCAGTTAAATGTCATCCGAAAACCCAGCCAAGAGCAAATCTCTGCACCAAGTAATTTACTATGACCAACTTTTCTTAGAAACAGTAAAACTGAAAGGACATCTAGTAAGAGTGTAGTGTTCCTTTCCTCCTTTAATCCGTCCGGAGAAGTCCAGACAGCCGACTGGATGAAATGGACGAATGGAAGCGTCACAAGGTCAGGAATGAATTCAGCTGATAGTTGGCTTAAACACTAATTTACTCGGCGTATGTACAATACATTCTAATTTCCCTTTTCTTAAAACCCTTGCGTAGCTGTGATGTCTATCCGCACTCTTCATTCAGCTTCCTTCGGCAACTATTTTAAGGCAAATCTAGGAGAACTGGTTAAACGTCTTTCGTTTGCACTTAAGAGAATCGGTTGGTGGTCGAAAATGTTGAAGAGGGCAATATTCGAGACGAAATCACGCAATAACCACCATTCGATGAGATTGCTCTTGAAGAACACTAAAATCTTTCCTTGAAGAGAATCGTGGAAGGAGTGGCATACCAGTTCATAACTGAGGAAAACTTTCTCGTTTGCAATATCCTACTGCTCTGCTCTCATTGAAATTTCTTTCAGAAGAGGAAAAAGATTTTTTTTACTATATCTAGTCCGATGTTTACCAATACGTTATTGCGAGAATCCCATATAAACAATCTTCTTTTTTTGACTTCTCTTCCAGTCTCATATAACGACGAATGAAAGGAAGGTCTAAGCGCAATGGATCTCCTCGGATACCTCACCTTCACCAGATGTTCGAGGTTCTGCGGTTTCTCGGGAATATCGAGGTCAATGAGCTGTAGCATTTCAGCCGGATGATGAAACTCGAGAATTTTATTTGTACGAACATTCTCCTCACGAATATATTCCAGTAGAATCTAAAGCCAGAGAAATGAAGGTTCTAGAAAGGCAAATAGAATAAAGATAATAACAGAAAGGTAAAGAAAATGAAAGTCAAAATGCATTGATTTGTAGAGAACAGCCTTCTAAGTGTTTTTATCATCATATTCTTCATATTCAGTGAAAAACAGAAAAGCAGATAGGAATTTTTCTACATTATTCTGCATGTCTAAAACTGGAACAAATTTTTTATGGCAGGGTACTAAGTGAAGTATAACCACAATATAACTTTATTGATGCTGAGATATTTGCAAAACTCCGAACCGCAGGTGTCTGCGGTGGAGAACGAACGCGCCATTGTCCTTTCTAGGGAGTAACGCGTTCACCACCACACCATGCGACTCCATCGTTTCTCAGCTAGTTCTATCGATCTTTTTGCCATCAGCAATCACCCGTCAGCGGGATTGATCTGGGGAGCCCAAATCGGGCAACGAACCCCATTAAGCTGAGGCTGCCGTTATAATCACAATTTTAACTTATTATTTACTGCCTACTCTTTTTAACCACAATATTGGTAAGATATTTGCAAAACTCAGGACCGGAAGTATATGCGGTGAGGACCGAACACGCTATTACCCTTTCCAGGGGGCTAACGCGTCCACCGCCACACCATGCGAGTCCTTCGTTTCGCCTGTCTTTCAGCTTGTCCTCAACTGGTGAGGAGATGTAGCCCCAAATCAGAAACCAAGTAATGAGGCAAAGTGGCTTGTAACCAAATGGAGCTAGGATTACGGCTCCAATTTCAAGAATTTCCAACTTTTCTTAAAATTGTTCCCAAAAAGGAATAGTAACGAATGGGTGACGGTACCATCAGCAATGGTGAATGTTCGCGCACGTGAAACTAATGCAAAAAAATGAGGGCACTTTCCAGTTTTCTGCAACATCCACTAAGAAATAGTAGATATCGGTATCGCGGTATCATCTCTCAGGTTGTAACATCAAGGAATTCTTACGTCTCTAAGATAACGTTTATTAGCATAATTTTAAGCAAATCGAGTAGCCTTATGTATCAGAGCATTCAAAAACGCTCATGTTGAGAAACAACATACCACTAAACGGGCTCACCTTTACGACGCTATGTAAAAAATTTCTCTGTTCCCTTCCAGTTGTCAGTCTGAGGAAGGATATCTGGAATTGAGCAGACCTCATCAACTGATCGTATCAATACTCGTTTGTCAGTTTGGTTAGGTAATATTATTGCTGAAAGATCAATAAACCTTGAGAAAATGTATCCCTCTTTAAGGAGAAGCATATCCCCAAAGACAAAGGACATACCTAGAAATCTGCCCTGAAGCAGTTAACGAGAAATACGTATTCATGCTTTGACAAATAGCGTAAATGTTTAAGGTAGATTTGTTTAAATAGCACTATTCAATAGGTCGTTATCATAAATTCTTTACATGTTCTTGATGCCTGATGGAAGCTATTTTTTAATAAAATGCTCAAACATAATTATAATAAACCTTAGGGCAGCTAGTTCTAACAAGGATTGTAAAGAAGATGGTGATGGACTTTTCCGTTCGCACAGCATTTCCTCCCTAAGGCCAAACAATAATCTCTTGAGAAATCAATCGTTTTTTAGAAGGGTTCAGTTTAAAGGAGACTTATCTTTATCCTAGGGAATAACTGGCAGTGCAACACTTTCTCAGCAGCTAGTGCATGTATTTGTCCATGAAAAATTAAGCTCAAAAATGCAACTTCTACTAGTAATTTGACAATTGGAGTTCCTTAAGAGATAAAAGGCGATTCTAGCTGAGAATTTTTTTGAAGGTATAAGTTTAAAATGAAGAGTAACTCGCACCCTTAGCAATCAACTGGCTCAGATCATCGTCGTTAGCCATAAGCGTTGCGATTCGTATGCCTTGAGGGTGAGCGTGAAAATGAGCGGCCACATTGTGATGGTGGGCTGGCTTCGCAGGGCTTACGGTAGCACACACAAATCCTCTTCTCTCGAAATGGAAGCTCTCTCGACCATCATGAATGATGGCAAGGGTTTAAGATTCTTTGAAGCACACATTTCTGCAAGTACACAAAAACAGAAGCATGACGTGTTTTCCGACTGGGAATCTAACGACGAATTTGTGGCAAAACTATTCCAAGCTTTCAATAGATGAGTTCGGCCCATCTTTAATCAACATGCTAGGTAATTACATGATTCGGCCTTATATCTTATCTTATATCATAGGGGTACCAGCATAATTTTCATGTGTTTCCTTCTTTTTGCAATATGAACGTGGTCGGATTATAATGTGGGTTCGACTTCGGCTTGATGATTTCGCTTCCTCTCCTTATTGAGATGTTGCGTTCGGTGCAATCTCAACACAAGCGCAATAGAGCAATCTGTCTTTGGCATGATCAGTAGATAATCAGTACGGATCGTAGGTAGGTTTATCTCCCCAAAGGGCGGTGTGACTAACGTCCAACCGTTATGTTGCACTTCGTTAATCAAGCCGATTTATATTGAAGTTGAGTAAGTGCGCTTCGGATGAAAGCGTGAAATATGTAACAAAGATTCTCGTCTAATAATTATCTAATTGAGCCTCTAGGGATGAAGTATGTTGATCGGGTAGGCTTCTGGATCGAGAAACTTTTTCGTCTACACGATCATCTTAATACGAAATACCACTAATCTGTTGATGGTTGGTTATCCGATCAGAATTCATCTAATAACCACGCTATCATAATAAGTCTTTTTATTAGTTCAAGGTTCGGAAAAAATTCCATGGTAGCTTCTTTGTTATTACAGTAATAGTCAATACTACGCATCGCATTCTTTCGGAGTTCTCGTTCGGCTTTGATTCATCAACTAACAGTTGACTGCCAAAGAATATTGGAATGAGATGATAATTGTAGTGGCTTGCCTAGATTTGTTTAGAGAAATTATAAGTATAAAGCGATAAAGAATATGGCGTTAGACGTTGATCAAATCCCGAGGACTACGCCATGCATTCGACTTCATTCATTGCATCGTAGAGGTGATTGAATTCACATTTTACCTATAGCAATAACTAGAGGGTAGCCCGCTGACCTATTAACTCAGTGCTTGTATCTTGTACGGATTTGTCAACCGAATGAGGTGAGAACCCATGACGACCACACGGCGCCTCTAACCACTGTGCTATGCGGTTCTTATTTCTGCAAAATACATCGTATTCTTTGCACCGCATAGAAGGAACACGTAAAAAATGAGCCATCAAACTTAAATTGTTTGCTTATGGCAAATATATTAGTAGGGATTATTTGTATTATTATTGCTAGCACCCGTCAGAATCGAATAGGCATAGAAGTTCCTTCTGATATGGAAAACGTCAGCCAAACCCTTAAATTTACAAAAATAATCTTAACGCTGTAAAAAAAGGCCATAAACGAGGATAAAAAATAGAATTTCTAACAATAGCAGCTGGCGCTTAGGTCTGAAAGGGGTGAATGGCAATCAAGGCAATTCGAACTGAGTCCACAAACATTCTGTTCCCTCATTTTAATCCACTGTAGAGCTTAAGCACAACCACAACGACATCTTCGCATAGGGCTAGTTTACCACGAATCGCTCTCAACTTCTACGAAGTGCTACTAGTGATGCCATGGATTTGATGTTTGTTGTGAATTTCTACATAAAGTTTTTCTCGATGTATTCCAAAGAAAGAGTCATCCCGAAAGCTCCAAATTTGCAAAACATTTGTTTTACCTCAAGCTATTCGAAAACATTGCGCGTAACTTTCTGCTGCGATAATCCCTTCAACACCTTCTTGGATTGTTAAACTAACACGAAATTCATAAAGATATCTATTCGGCTAGCATTTCGACGTCTTCGTCTTCATCAGTGCCGATGATACGAGTCGATGGTCTGCAGTCGTTCGTTTTCTCGATGTGATGCCTTCGTCGCCCTATCGAGTCCAATCTTCTCCAGTGGCGCACCGCTTGAATGAGGCAACCCCGCCAGCCGGCGTTCTATACAGATGGCTGTTGTTGACAACGACTATCCGTTGGTAATAATTACTAAATATTTTATTAATGCTTCACATAAGAAGATCCGACTCGACACGACGAGGAAGAAACCACATCGAGAAGACGAAGGACTAGGAACATCGACTCGGACCATTGGCTTTGAGGAAGACGAAGACGTCGAAACTGCTGGCCGAACAAAACATCTCTATGAACCTCGTGTTGAGGTTAAATGACCGTCGGTTTGAAAAATATCCGTTCAAGGCTTCGCGTTCTGAGTTCAATACAGTTTTACGAATTAGGAGAAGCTTTATTTAGTATAAGTTCGAAATTCTTATTTTCCCTAGCGTATCTCCAAAAACAGATGAAGCTCAGCGTTGATCAATAATCCCTGAGCGATGCGCCACGCACTCGACTTCATTAAGCATCGTTTGGAGGTGATTAAATGCATATCTGGCCTTTTCCAGTGCTGCTATCCTCCCATACAAGCCTGGTTGCCGACCCCGGAGGAATGGAAGGCTTGGTGAGCCATGAGCGCGAGGGATCGACTCCGCGCCTCTCGCAGGGCGCCTCCGACCACTGCGCCACACGCACTCTTCTAAAGGTATCTTTGAGACTAGAGTTTTACCATCGTTCAGAAGTTCGCGCAAGATATGAAAAATTGCTCAGTGCATTTCTTAAAATATTTATACTTGGAAGAGAACTACTACAAGGTAAAAAGGGCACGTGCTGACAGTTCTTCATTATAATGATAGTTTCTCCTCTACTCTAGAATTTAGCAGCTTAATAATGCTCCAGCTTTGAGAAATACTGCAAAACTGAGAAGCACTCACCTGATCACCACTGACGAGTTCTAAGACACCGTTCGTTATAAGGTCAAAATTCTTATCTCGCCTTTTTACATGAGGAAAAAAAAGAAACGGAAGAGATCTTCCATAAAACGTTCATTAGCCACTGTAAGACAAGAAATAGCAGCTAAGAGGAACCTATGACACAACGAACGAGAAACGACCTAAGACGTAAGAAGAACTAATGCACACGAATCGTAAATCCCTTCAATAAGAAAAAATACCCAAACATTGTAGTTGGAATGGCGATGACGAACAATTGCCTCATTTCTCATGACGACTATATATGAGAATATATGATGAAAAATGAGTGGCCAAACAATATCACAATAAACTGAGTAACAATCAGCAAATGAAGCCTTAAAAGTCGTAGAACTAATAGAAATGTCGATCAGTACAATAAAGGATTAAACCACTATAATCACCTTGCTCTACACATCCGGCAATATTTTGTCTTCGACACTGAAAGCCAAATGAAAATCAATGCATCAAACATGGAACAAGTAAAACTCTATGGAAAGAGGGAAAAAATCTACGTCAACGGGAACAGTGGAGTGTTAGTGAAGCAGAAGTATGTAGAGTAGTAACAAAACATGAGTGACATATGTATATTATTATGACCAGAGATAAAGGACACACATTGCCCCCACAACATGCATTTGATTCAAGAAAAATTACTTTAAACAAGTGGAAATGTGAGCATTAGTAAAAGCGTTGGAAGAGGGGTTAGCACGAAAGGGAATGGGGGCACGGAAAGAGTATCTGGAAGCCCTTTACAAGTTCAGTATTTGACTTCCCATCAACAAAATCAATGGGGATTAGTCGAACTTTCAGCAACGCTGTTAAGCCAAATCCCGTTTGTAATCTCTTTTAGACCGTTTTCGATTTCTAAAGAACATGAGCCCTTTTTCTGAAAGCAATATCTGAGCGATAGCAAGGTGTGATGATATAGTGACCCAAGAACATCTGACTAGATAAACAAACACAGGCATAAAAACGGTTCAAGTTTCGAGTTTTAAGAGGACGGTTGGGTATGTAGTAAATTTATACCTAATCAACATCGCCGTACAATCTGACACCGCTCAATTGCAAGAGCACAATGAGTAGGGGATAAAAAGAAAACAATGTGGCCTATGACAAAAAAGAAAAGTAATTGACATGGAAGGCTCAGAATTTAAGAAAAGTATACGCCTATATACCAGCTACGTATATAGAGTGCACACTTCCTATGTAAAACCAGTTGTGCCATACGGTTTTCTTTAAGGACTTGACTTCACAACCTGGACAAAACGAAGCTCGGCGAGATATATAATAGGGGGATAGCTTGAAAACTCTTAAGCCTCTTTCTGTTTCTGCCTATCACATTGTCGCTTGTGATAGCGCTGAGCCAACGAGTTAATTATCGACAACAGAAAGCCCAATATCATCAATGTCACGACTGTTCCAAGAACTGTCTGTAGTGTAGACGTGGTCTGAAATGAAAAGAAGTAAAACTCAGCGGTAAGTGCACACTGGAAAGAATGATTTAGAAGCACTTAAATTGAAGCAATGGAAAATTTTCTGGTGCGCGACAGTGATTCCATATTCACGCGCACAGATCGCTAGTTTGACTTCGGCCTCTGAGCCAACCTGAACTTTCTTCTAGCCTGTCTGTTGTGGCGCATCCACTTGCAAAAGTTAAAAGTTAAATTTTCCAGCGCTAGTCGTTAACCACAACAGATACACTTTTGCCGTCTTATCAAATTAAAAGTGCAATCCGAAACGTGATGCAATATATCCCAATGGAACTCGTCACCACCTAAAACCATTTACTACCAGGGTTACAGACGTTAAAAAACCCTCCTAGATGATCACTAGAGAATTTCAAATGTTAAACTTAAGGGACGACACCAGAAAGGCAGAAGAAAAACACATAAAATATCGAACACATCCAAACGTTTGAGAATTTCGCAGTAAAATTTGATCGGCAGATAGGAAACTTACTAGAGTTTGACGCCTTCAAATCACATACGTAGCAAATTTCCAAAAAGACACAACTGTTTTTATCACGCCAACATTAAATTCTGGTTATCTTGAGCACAGGAATTTTCTGTTGTTGTTAAGGTTTTCCTTGCGCTTTTAGTTTGCAATAGCGAAGTGGTTGGACAAGCATAATGGTCTAGCAGAATGTTATATCTTCCTCGAATTCATCGGTGATACTATGCGTTGCTGTAAGGAAATTTAAATCATAATAGCATTTTAAAACGAGGAATATTTGAACTCTTAAAACGAATTCGCTCCTACTTGTCTAATATACTTTCAACAATTCCACTGTTCTTGCCTTCAAAGAATTGTCTTCCGCTGCAAAGAAAGCAGAACTGTCGTGAATGT